>PYHX02000158.1:72869805-73231613 GCA_004302925.2 Cochliomyia hominivorax | reverse complement strand
TTTTTTTTTTATTTTAAACTGAATTCTAGAACAATATCTGCAACGAAATTACGGGAGAAGATTTTCATGAAGCTTTGTGAAATATCAGATGTATGAGGGGATACTAGAATCGCAACTCAAGCCGTTGCAGTTATGGCCAACTTCCTCGTTTAAAGATCGATTAAAGTTATTATATATTAGTTTGGAATTCTTGGGCAATATTATAAAAAATATATTTCGTAATTCCAAAAATCTTTAAATATTTAAAACCGATTTCAAAAATTCTATTATCAAAAATTTTATAACACATGAAGCCCCCTTAGATGAAGGGACATTTCCTTTACAAAGGAAAGATTTAATATCGCATATCCTTATAAGTAATAGAGGAAGTCTTACGAAATAAGGCATTAATAAGACATTAATAGTGCTTTATTGTAAACCATAAAATTTACGGAATGACAACCTTTAATTTACCTTCATCTTCACTTCAGATAATGGTGGGTATAGCATGCACATTAAATACTACTCCATGCCGTCCAAAGCTATTATTACGAGGGTATAATGGACGAAGGAGATAATGTTCTGATTAAATTGTTTCAAAATAATTAAAAGTGCCGGAAGAACCAAAAGTCGCAAAATCTACTCAGATATGGACTTCGAATCCTATATCCTACTAACTTTAATGATAGAGTGAATAAATATAGCATTCCTAAAGATTTAATATACATTATAATTTACAATTTAAAAAAACATACCCAACTAAAACCAATAACACTAAATCCATTTGCCAACATATCACCAACAATCGATGGATATGATGAGGCCGTTGGATAAAATGCATGCATATTGGGTGATTGCCAATGTGTTAGGCCTGGCTTGATAACACGATCAATGTCACGTAAAACATCTTTCCAATCTTCTGGTTTCTCGGGTATTTCTTTGGCGTAACAAATCAAATAAATAACCAGGTTGCACGGACGGCAAAACATCACTAATTTTCGTTTTTTTTTTCATAATTAATTTTCAAATTAATTATTAAACATAAAATAAAACAGAGATAAAACACTTTTGTTATGTAAAAATTTAAAAGAAAAAAATAAAACGTTATTTTCATTTAATTTAAATACCAGTCTCTAATATTTCCATATAATCAGCTATAAAATCGACAGCAGCTTTGCCAAATTCTCTAAAGGTATTTGCATCCATTTTTGTTTCTAGATTTTTATTTATTTATGTTTTAAATTTTTAATTTTCACACTTGATGTTTTTGTTTATTTTCTTTTTTCCGTTGTTGTTGTTCTTGTTGTTTTCGTTTTGTAAATATATATATATTTTTTTATAAACTTGATCTTAAAGATAGTTTTTAACTTTTGAAAGGTTGGTTTACGACTATTAAAATTTCTGCTTTAATTGAATCTTTTATTGAATAACTGATGACGGACTGACTGAATTTTTAGTTTCAAAAATAAATTTCAAGAAAAGATGTGACACGTGAGAGTAAGATCTGTATGCTTGTTGGTATGTGTGACTTTGTAATGAGGAAAGTGTTTTGCTTTCTCTGAGAGAAATTACAGTGGGCAAGCAACTACATTTTATTAAAAAAAGAAATCGAGTTTTTAGTTTTTATGTCATAAAACTGAATCGGAAACTTTTTACTGGATTCATTACATAGTAATCCATAGTAATCAGAAAGTTTCTAAGGAGTGAGATTGAAAAAATCTTAACACACTAAAAATAGGTATTTCATATCCGTTTAAAATCTACCACACCTTTGGACACCTCTTTTAATAAGAGACAAATATCTTTCCACTAGCATTAGGTCAAAGCAGTTTAAAGAATTTCCTTCTCTTGGTACAAATACCGCATTATTGTTCTTTTTCCACACAAGGACTTGCTTACCATAGTGGCAGGATGCCAAATCAAGCGAAAAATAAGTGAAAACTTAATCTACAACATTATTGGATGCCTTTTTTGTGCTCTTCAATTCTCTTTAAACAGGAGCCCAATATATCTCTACTGGCTTTAGCTTTGGAAGATTTGTCTCCCTTATTGTACCACACTAGTTTACCATGGTGACAGGATGTTAAATCATAGCAAAAATATTTAAACACATTATTAAGTCTAATGAGTGAAAACTGCCTTTTTATAAACATTCCTTGATCTTAATTTCGATATTATAGATATCATTATATTATAATCACTTTAATCAGATTAACATATATTCATTAGTTTGATATTAAACATAATAACTGACATGTTTTATAAAGACAACTTGATCAAAAGATAAATCAAGAAGTTTTAATTGGAAATGTGTGTAAGATTTTTTCGATCTCACTTCTTATTATCGGACAGAGTTTTCGGACAGAGTTTTCGGACAGAGTTTCATATGATCCAATGAAATTCCATATTACGAGGTATAGTTTTGAGTTTTGACTTTGTGGATCTATCGCAGGCCGCTCCATAAGGTCCTCAAGATGACATTACGTGTCATCTGAACAATATATCTGTACCGATTTAAAAAAATATTTATAAAATACACCTTTATGTACAGCTTTATGTACTTGATCATCGAACAAAGGATAACAAAAATCGGATAATTGAAAAACGTTTTGAATATAATTTTGTAAAATTTTCTAAATATATTTATTTTAATAAAAGAATCAATCAAAAAACTAGATTGCTATAAGGCTATTATTTGTCCTAGCTCCTAGATAAGATCTCTTCCGGATTATGGGTTTAAATTTATAAAACTCTTAAATATAGACCAATTCTGTTTAAATATAGACCTAAATGTAGACCTGATTATATGCTATTAATTTGACCAATATCCGTTCGGTAATATCGACCAATTTTATTGAAATTCGGCACAATTTTTTTCTGTTTTGAATATATGTATTAATTCGACTTAAATGTTTTGCTATTGCACAAGTCTTAAGGCTCCTCCAGAAAAACGAGCTTAAGCTTATAAATGTCTTAAATATTTTTATTGTTATTATTTTTCTAACCTTTTTTGATGATGGTAACTAAATCGACCAATGTCGGTCCACATTTTATAATATCTCCATTTTAGCTTCTAAAAAGCTGAAATGTATACAAATTTTGTTGAAATTGGGCACAATTATATTTAAAGCTTTCTAATTGCTCTTAAATAAATTGACAAAAATAGGTCCATATTTTGATATAGATATAATATAATGTTCTTTCCGGAGTACGGTTTTAAGCTTATAAAATTCTATTGAAATCTTGAATATATGTTATTAATTTAACCAATATTGGTCCATAACTTCATATACATCCCATATAAAACCCTTTCCTGGAAAACAGTTTATAGCCACGAATTTAAAATATAGTATTGGGTGTAGAGGTAAAAAAATGTCTTTTAATTATTGTAACACTATGATTAAATGACACAGTGGGCTTAAAATATATTTTGTATAATTCTTTTAAACCTTTAATGACATCGCATGGTTAGAGTTGAGTTATTTTTGTGTTAATTAGGTACAAGTCCTTTTCTGATCAGGGGAATAGACAGTCACCTTCCAAAATTGTCCACCTCGTTTACGTTGATATTAAAAAAATTATAAAATATTATTTATAAATTGAGTCAATATAAATGAAATTTTAATTTAATGAACCACTCTCGTATAAAGTAATTTTTAATTTATGCTTACGTTAATTTACGTTATTAAAGGTTTTTTCTTTGGGCGTTACATGCGAGCTAGAAGAAATTATGGACCGACCCTCGTAAATTTTCGAACATTGATTTTTGCTTATATTTTTCTTGATTTGACGAATTCTTATTACAATACCAACATATTTGCGAGATTTAAGCTCTTCGAAGTGATAATTGAAGGGGGTTGTATGGTACCTATGAGAAATAATGGACCTCATATAATTTGGCACATCGTTTTAGAATATTATAAAACTAATTTGTGCCAAATAACATTAAAATTGCTTTATATTTAGTACTTTTGTGACATTAAGTACCCATTCTTCCAACAAATCAATTGCTCAGTGAAATCGTACGATCCTAATCCAACAGTTTCTGATCTCTTAAAATTCAGATCATTATTTTGAGTTATGGACATTCGCTTTATTATTGATTAAGCTGGTTGGCTTAACGTTTTTTAATTTATCTATTTTTGATCGGCTTTAAGTTCATCTTGTGTCTGCTTCCCATTCCTCAAGATGAAAATTGTTCGGCTAACCAGGCTGTTCCTTCTCTTTGATATCGAAATCTCCATTATTGAATCGCGCTAAATATCTTCACATGTTTTTAAGTTGATGCATATCGATAACTTTTCAGATTTTTTTTGTAAAAGAAGGTTATCAATGGTCCAAGAAAACATATCGCTTATATGTTTGATTTTTGGATAGAAACATATTCCTTGGTATTCATGAATTGAAAAGATCACGAATGTAAAATAAACAACAACCGATTTGCAACTAGAAGAACGCTTTATTTCTGGCTATAATCAATAATTTATATAGTTGTTATAATATATATGTATTTGTTGAAATCCTGTCTGATGTATGAAAGAGTCATTTAGAGAAACATGTGAGATAATGAAATACATTATTTACTATGTATTGCTGATGTTAAGTCACAAAAGTAAGGACGACCTTGCGGCAAATAAGCGATATGCTAACCCTCAAAAATACCAATGTTTTGGTAAATTAGAATAGTCCCAAATTGGGATTTCAAAAACTAACTTTAATAGATTTTGTTTATATTTACACAGAACAATTCCAATATATTCGAAAGTAATATTTAAAAAAAAGTCGGTAGGATCAGGGGAAGGGGCAGCCCACGAACAAAGCAAACATTAACTAAGGAATATGTAATTAGATTGCCAAGGAACAATTTTCCTGGACAAAAAGTTGGAAGGGAAGGATCAGGGGGATTATACAAAGCAGTAAATAATTTTTGATTCACTTTATAAGGGCTGCAAAGTGCGCTTGGTTCCAGCTTGTTTCTAATATAAATTGTCTTTTGAAAATCACGGTATGAAAAAACCTTCTTCAAGAAAACACTAATATCCAAATTTTTAACAGCAAAATTTATAATTTACGAACGTAGACTTAGCTTTTTAATGAGACCTTTATGCGACCTTTTGATATTGATCGACTGTAATTTTTAATTATTTTCAAAAACACATTCATGCTCTTTATATTTTTTCACTTTAATTTAATGTTCAATAAAATATTGAAATTAATCAAATTCAGTTCACACTTACCCAACTGAAACCCAAAACGCCAATACCAGCTATAAGTAGTTCACCAATTATTGAACCCGCCGATGAAGATGAAGGAAAATATGCATGAAAATGTGGTGATTGCCAATGAGCCAAACCTGGCAAAATCACATGTTCTAAATCATGTAAAATATTTTTCCAATGCTCTGGTTTTTCAGGAATCTCTTTAGGCAAACTATGGACTAACGCAAAAGGCGTGGTAGTAGGTAATACATTGCTACAAATATAAATAGTTTATAACTTTAAAGGTATTTTGCTATAAATAAGTTTCAGAATTACCGTTCCCTTATATTTTCCAAATATTTTATAATAAACTCTATGGAGGCTTGGCCAAATTCACGAAATTCATTTGGATCCATATCAAGGAATCTTTTTTATTAACTTTTTTATTTTTGTTTATTTCTTAGTTGTTGTGATCTTAACTTAACGGTAGCTGTTACAATTCACAAATGCGTTAAAACTGTTTTCGGAAATCACACTTGACTATAAAACTTTTGATCAGCAAAAAAATAAAAAAAAAAAAAATATGTGTCGCACACACTGCACCAACTGCAGAGCGATTGCGATGATGAAGTCAATGTCAATGTAAAAATTGTTGTAAAAGAGTGTTAAACTACATTTTTTGAAATGTTTTTATACCCTACACCATCATAGGTGGTGGGGGTATTATGCGTTTATGCAGTTGTTTGTAACGGGCAGAAAAAAAATAGTTCTACCACCACTTTTAAGTATAATGTTCGACTCAGAATCACTTCCTGAGTCGATTTAAGTATGTCCGTCCGTTCGTCCAGCTGGCTGTCCATGTAAAGCTTGTTCGCAAAGTACTGGTGGCAGTTTTGAAGATATCTTAATGAAATTTGGCACGTGCTATTATTTTGGCCCAAGGACGATGCCTATTGAAATTGATTATAATTGGTCCATTATTTAATAGGTCGGTCCATAATTTTTCAAACTCCCATATAATTCCCTAGAAAAAAATTATTTTTAAAGCGTATAAATTTCACATAAAAATTAGTATCTAAAAATATACGAGGGCCGTTCATTAATTTTTGTAGCAGTGTATTTACAACCAACAATGTTTTAGGTTATTACATAGTCGGGCTTGACCGTCTATAAAATTTTTACTAGTTTTTTATTTTTAAATTTTTATTGTATTTATTTTTATCACTTTTTTGTTATCAATAAAATTGTAAAATTTACAAATTTATTTAAAATATCTTAATTATCAAAATCGAAAATCTATTGCAACCATGTGTAAGCGATGACTTGTTATTTGTTTAAAACATTTTAGATGTGAATTCAAATTTAATGCAGTTGCATTCAAAATTTTATGTAATTCTATTGATATTTAAATTAAGTATTGGAATTCTATTGTCTTGTAATTGGGTCTGTGTCTATTTTTACATTCTTTTTAGCCTAATTTGATGCGATAATTATGATTTTGTTTTCGATTTGATTTTATAAACGACATGTGTGAATTTTATTTTGGTTCATAAATATTGACGTCATAGTTGTATAAATGCTCCATTTATTTGGCCACTAAACAGTGGTTTAGTAAATGTCGGATGCCCTAAAATATGCTACACATTTATTTTTAATGCATGAAATTAATCCAAGCAAACAATTTTACACTGAAATGAGACCCAAATTTAATGAAATACTTTCCAATGATTTCCAATCAAAGTAAGAGATAATTATAAATGATCTGGAATTTTAAATACCAACTAGGAGAAAATCCATAAACAATCCTAAGATAAGATTCGCTAAGAAACATAGACCGACCTTTCAATGATTCCAAATATCCACTTGGAAACCACTTTCTTCCCGACCGGTCGTCGGCTGGAATAAGGGACATTCTGGTCTACGATAATTTAAAATTCGTCTTTGCTAAGGAAACTTTTTCTTTTCGACAGGGACTTAGAGAGTTTCTCTTCTATTAATTTAAAAAGCCGGCTTCACAAAGAAAACTTTCTCTACGCGACCTGCCTTAGTTCTGCTCTATGATATTTTGAAATGCGTCTCTGTATTTTGTTATCAAATGACCAGTTTTCGATAAAAATATTTGAACTTTATACTGAGAAATAGCGATCAGAGAGCGTGACAATACTGCATATTATTTCAACTTAAGTCACAGCAATAATAATGCCAAATAAGCCTTAAAAACTTTCCGAGTTTCATAAAAACACATGAAATATAACGTAACTGTTCAGCACGTCTCAAATAAAGAAATAATTGGCACATTTGATTGGGAAGAAATAATTTCAGACCTGAGCAGAAGCTATAAAATATTAATAGAATTAGATCAGATTAGAAATTAGAACAGTGTTGAAGTAAAACAATCTTGACTGCACTGACGATAAACAGTGTGGCCAAACCGGGGGGAGCACAAAACCCTTACTGTTCAAGGACGTACATTTCTTTCACAGGAAACACCATATATCGGACTGCAACTATTTTAAAAGAACTGAATTAGTTGATTGGTTTAATTCCCATCCCTTCAATGCCTTCGAAAAGGCTTTTAATAGTATGTCCAAATCGTAAGAGTGCAAGAGTGTTCAATGTGTGTTGATATATAAAAAATTCGCCAAAAAGAATCTGCTCACAATAACATATGGAAAGTTACCGCCACAAGTGACGATGATGAATTTTGTCATCCCGTGTGTAACGCCAAGAAGGAATCATCTCAGACCCCATATAGTATATATTTTTGCATCATATCAAGTCGATTAAGCTATGTCCGCCTGTATATTGGAGACATTCTCATGTCTAGAGTAATTATCCGAATTCAATAATATTTTGTTACATTACTCATATTATCCTATTTATCTAAAACCAGCTATATTGGTTCATCAGGAATAAAGTTATAGTCCGATATCTGAAACAACCTTAAAAAGAGTACTTTTTTAATGGATATAAAATAAATTTAAACTATAATATACAATTATATATTTATCAAAATCGGATCAATATATCAATAGGCAAAAATTTGATACACTCCAAAACCTGTGTGCTATATGGGTTCAAATTTTTAAGATGATTTTCAGATATTAGCAACATATATTTATTTTGATACAATAATAAATTCAAAGAGTCTAGATTGTGCTGGAGTCATTATTTGAGGTAGCTCCTATATAAGACCCATTTCCGGAATATGGATTATATCTTATAAAACTCTTAAATATGAACCGATTCTATTGAAATTGGGCACAATCAATTTCCTAATCGTGTTGAATATATATTGTTAATTTTAATAATACCGGTCCATATTTTGCTTTCTGAAAAACGGGTTTAAGCTTATAAAACTATTTAATAAGAACAAATTTTGAAATTCGTTAGAATTAATATACGTTATTAATTTGAACAATATTGGTCCATATTTTATTATAGCACCTATATAATACACCTTCCCGGAAAACGTATTTGGACTTATAACACATTTCTTCCCGGAACAAGGGCAAGGGGCGTTATGTTTAACTCTTAAATATAATCCAATTGTATTGAAATTATTTTTCTAACTGTTTTCAATATAAGTTATTAATCTGACTAATATCGGTTCATATTTTGCTATAGTTCTCATATACATATCTAATTTCTTTTCCTTAACATTATTTTTTTTATTAGGCCATTAAAATCTATAGCTCGGTACCAATAATTGTAAATTATTTGAAGAACAAATTGTCATAATTCACTGTAGTTTTCCGCAATCGGCATTTAAGCTGATAAACAAATACATTTTTTTGATGTCATATCTTCAACACATGCACATTTTTGCACAATATTCGTGGTGAAGAGTATTTAAGATTCGGCACAGCCGAATATAGCATTTGTACTTTTTTTGAAAAATTAAAAGTAACAGTGCAACGCATGTAAGAAATACCGAGATGAATAAATATAACGTAACTGTTCAGCACGTCTCAAATAAAGAAATAATTGGCACATTTGATTGGGAAGAAATAATTTCAGACCTGAGCAGAAGCTATAAAATATTAATAGAATTAGATCAGATTAGAAATTAGAACAGTGTTGAAGTAAAACAATCTTGACTGCACTGACGATAAACAGTGTGGCCAAACCGGGGGGAGCACAAAACCCTTACTGTTCAAGGACGTACATTTCTTTCACAGGAAACACCATATATCGGACTGCAACTATTTTAAAAGAACTGAATTAGTTGATTCGTTTAATTCCCATCCCTTCAATGCCTTCGAAAAGGCTTTTAATAGTATGTCCAAATCGTAAGAGTGCAAGAGTGTTCAATGTGTGTTGATATATAAAAAATTCGCCAAAAAGAATCTGCTCACAATAACATATGGAAAGTTACCGCCACAAGTGACGATGATGAATTTTGTCATCCCGTGTGTAACGCCAAGAAGGAATCATCTCAGACCCCATATAGTATATATTTTTGCATCATATCAAGTCGATTAAGCTATGTCCGCCTGTATATTGGAGACATTCTCATGTCTAGAGTAATTATCCGAATTCAATAATATTTTGTTACATTACTCATATTATCCTATTTATCTAAAACCAGCTATATTGGTTCATCAGGAATAAAGTTATAGTCCGATATCTGAAACAACCTTAAAAAGAGTACTTTTTTAATGGATATAAAATAAATTTAAACTATAATATACAATTATATATTTATCAAAATCGGATCAATATATCAATAGGCAAAAATTTGATACACTCCAAAACCTGTGTGCTATATGGGTTCAAATTTTTAAGATGATTTTCAGATATTAGCAACATATATTTATTTTGATACAATAATAAATTCAAAGAGTCTAGATTGTGCTGGAGTCATTATTTGAGGTAGCTCCTATATAAGACCCATTTCCGGAATATGGATTATATCTTATAAAACTCTTAAATATGAACCGATTCTATTGAAATTGGGCACAATCAATTTCCTAATCGTGTTGAATATATATTGTTAATTTTAATAATACCGGTCCATATTTTGCTTTCTGAAAAACGGGTTTAAGCTTATAAAACTATTTAATAAGAACAAATTTTGAAATTCGTTAGAATTAATATACGTTATTAATTTGAACAATATTGGTCCATATTTTATTATAGCACCTATATAATACACCTTCCCGGAAAACGTATTTGGACTTATAACACATTTCTTCCCGGAACAAGGGCAAGGGGCGTTATGTTTAACTCTTAAATATAATCCAATTGTATTGAAATTATTTTTCTAACTGTTTTCAATATAAGTTATTAATCTGACTAATATCGGTTCATATTTTGCTATAGTTCTCATATACATATCTAATTTCTTTTCCTTAACATTATTTTTTTTATTAGGCCATTAAAATCTATAGCTCGGTACCAATAATTGTAAATTATTTGAAGAACAAATTGTCATAATTCACTGTAGTTTTCCGCAATCGGCATTTAAGCTGATAAACAAATACATTTTTTTGATGTCATATCTTCAACACATGCACATTTTTGCACAATATTCGTGGTGAAGAGTATTTAAGATTCGGCACAGCCGAATATAGCATTTGTACTTTTTTTGAAAAATTAAAAGTAACAGTGCAACGCATGTAAGAAATACCGAGATGAATAAATTAAAAATTTCAAAATTCTTATATTTATATTTTTTTAACAATTTCACTTTTTTATTCAAGTTTTATTTTTAATTCATTTTTTCAAATTTTTTTCAGATTTTTCAAATAGTTAATATTTTTTATTTGTAATTTCTATTACGTACTTACAAGATAAATATATATATAAACATGACATCACTTTTCATAATAATATTTTATGTTTTATTTTTTAGTTTTATTAAATATTAAATTATAATTGTTTTTTGTTTTTTATTATTTTCGATATTTTCTAATTGTATAAAGCGGATATATTTTTTTTAGATTTTTTACTTTGTTTTATTTTTTTATTCTTATTTTAATTTAATTTTGTTTGTTACTGTTATTTTTTATTATTAATAAATAACATTTGTTTAATTATACCATTAACTAGGCTTAAATAGTATAATTAAGAGAAAAATAATAATAATTAAATACAATAAAATTAAAAATATAAACTACAATATACAAATATACATTATTTACAATTAATGTTATAAAACAAAATTAATAATACAAAAACAAATAGAGAGTAAGAGGGAGAGAGAGAGAGGCTGAAAGTAAGAGATAGATAGAGAGAGAGAGGTATAAAAAAAAAGGAATTTTTATAAAATAAATATAATTTTGACAGTCGAAAAGAACCGACTTTTTTTTAATGATGAATATATCAATATTGAAGATTGGGATTATACGAAAATACATAGGGAGAAGGAGAGATTTATAGAAAGAAAGAGAGAGAGAAATTAGGTATTAGATTTCTTTTATCAAGCAATCTCTATATTCCTTTCAAGATCTATTTGAAAAATATGCGAGAAGGAAAAGAAATACGTACTCATTATTATTAGAATTACAAAAATTTGGCTAAATAATTATGTCTTTTTCCAATTCACATGTAAAACAAATAAAAATACTGTATTCGTGCTGTGCAGAATCCTTTATATCCACCACTATGATCAACTTGGAAAAAATTTTAGGAACAAAATAAAAATTCCGCTTGTAAGGAGTTATCACTCCCCCATTCTAATTGACTGAATTGACCGCGATCGGCAGAAATTTGTGAAACGCAGATAGTGTCACAGAAGAACTGTCAATATCGACATTAACACGCAATCGTTACTGAAAACTGAACATATTACGAACATTAATAGTAGAAAAGTTCGATTCAAAAGCTGAAGCTTAATAACTCTTTGAAGAGTCGTCAATGCGAATAGTGAGTTTTAATTTAAAAAAAGTCTCCACAATACAGAGAATTTCAGAAAATTTCAGTTAACTGGATCACTTGGACTTTCTGTTCAAAACAATGCTTCTGCTCATACTAAATAGGCAGTAGAGGCTTTAACCTTGACATCGCCCTTTTGCCCAATAACCTAACGAAACTTTCTGATGCGACATTTGAATAAATATTTGAATTTTCCTTTTTAATGCATTCAAGAGCTAAAACTTACTTTTAATTTCAAGCGTCGTCAATGCGCATCATATATATTATGAAGCGAATTGTCTGAAAATTAAAAAAATCAGGCAAAACAGCATCCAGAACTTTCTGTTTTCTAGATAACATTGCTGCTAATAGCGATAGTAGACCCTGAAAGCTGTAAAGAGATCACGTGATAAGAAAGTCCATTGTAGTCGGGCTTGACCGACTCTCTAGAGTGGTACTAAACCACTATCAAAGTCTTTGTATCAAAAGAAGTCTACCCTCTATGGAAAACATCTGGACCATGCAACAGATATTAGGTTCTTGTGGGAAAAGCTGCTCATAATATCTAAGATTTTAAAATGGAATGTAGAAAACGGTTCCAAAGGGATACAAAAAAATTTAATGCTAGGATTTTCAAAAGAGGTCTATATGTGGTGGCATTATTCTATGATTTTTTCTATATAAGACAAGTAATTTCTGAATTTTTGATTTATATGTTAAAATTATAGAACCGTTTTAATAAAATATTCTAATTATTTCAAAATTTCTAACAGACGGACTTGATAGTACAAAATTTGATTAAATTTCTTTCAATATATTCATCATTACAACAATTTTTTGGTTTAAACATTTGAGCAATTAAATTATTTTTATAAATATTTTTGGTTTTTCTTGTTTTCTCTTTTAAGACATAAATAACAATTTCAAATTCTTAATTAATTAAAAATTTATAAACAAAATAAATTAAAGAAACCCTAAATTTGTCATATATCCTTATATATGACCTTACATTATTGTTGTTGCTTTTCGGGGGGTAAGGAAAAGTAATTGGAATGTTCATGATATCATAATTATCGATTTCTATCAGTTTGAACATTTTTTAAATGTTATGATTTTTGCTCAGATTTTTGTAGTGCAGGTAATGAAACTGATGTGTTGGAGGATGGTGTTGTTGTTGTTGTTGTTGATGTGGAGTCCAATTGTGGAAATCCATGCGTAGCCAGAAAAAAGTTACGTGATTGCATTTGAAAATACCTAAAGAGTATATTTGAGTATCAGTAATGTACAGCCGGTGTTGAGGAATTGGGATTTGAAGTGTTCCCCGAATCGCCCAGCCATGAATCGGGACTAGGGGGAAAATCGGGAAAACCTTGTTCGGGACTAGAATCATTACTTAAATCAGAAACCGCACTGCCACCATGTAGACGCTGGGATTTGGTACCATGCATATTCGATGTGGAATTGTGATCTGAAATTCATGTAAATATTAAGATTAAAAGTCAGAATTTAGATTTTATATATATTGTATATACATACCTATATTGGTGTAAACAATATTGTCGGGATATGAACCAAACGAATGATTTTGTCCCACTGGCGGTGGTGAACGACTAGATGGATATTGTGAAGGACTTGAACTACCGTGCAGATATGAACCTCTTAGACTATGTGGCGAGGCAACTTCATCTAAACCCAAATTGACTGTACTATAGCTGTCATTACTAAGGTCTGTGGAAAGGAAAGAAATTAGTTTTTAATTATTTTATTTAAAAATATATTTATTTTTTTGAAATTTGTTAACATACCATGATGACTAAAACTATCATAATCGACTTTTAGATCATCTTTATCTAGGAATTTTTCAGTACGTGGTGAACAGCTGCCTTTCATTGAACGGAAATATTGACTCCAACGTGTTCGACCCGCATCCTTTTTCAGACGTTTTTCTTTCGCCCTCCTAAAAGATGGTGATGGAAAGTTAGTTTAGAAACACCAAAAATAACGATAAAATTTGACATTAAAAATCGCTAATTATTGAAAGGAATATAAGTGGGAATATTAGACCTATTAGTACTCGTATACACTATGAGATTTTTGATGTTTCCTCTTTAGCATCATACGCGAAATTACCAAGTTAAAATATAACATCAAATTACCTATTTTGAAACCAGACTTGTACTACTCTCATATCAAGACCCGTATCCTGTGATAACTGTTCACGAACATGACGCGCAGGTTTCGGACTATTATTATAGGCGGTTTTTAATGTCTCCAATTGTTTAGCAGTGATTGTTGTACGCGGTCGTTTATTTGGCTGATCACCATCTAAGGAACCATCCAAATATAAACCTAAAATAAATGTAAATTTAAAAATGTGAATAACAATTCATTAATCACATGATTTTTCAAAACAATTACCTTTCGCTTTAGCCTCTTCGTAATCGCGTTTACAAACAAGTTTTCTATCTTCCATGAGGTAGAATTCATCGCCGGTATTTAGGGTACGCGAACAAATGGCGCATAGGAAACATTGCAGGTGATAGACATTATCTTGAGCCCTTCTCACTACTTGAGTTGGCGGTATACCCATATCACAAGCGGAACATTTAGTTCCGTAACGCCTGTTAGAAGACCCAAACATTGGGAAAAGACAAAGGGTGGTTATTATTAATCAATTATGTTTACAAAAATGTGTTTTATGATAAAAGGATAATTATTAAGGACAATTAAGTTTATAGAAATTGTAGAATTGAATATCCGTTCCGGAACAACCCGACTCATACTCGGTCAAAGATTGTTAATCCAGTGACAGCTGTATCAATAGCAAATTTGATGAACCAGATACTGCCGAACTGTTACAACAACAATTAGTACTGATGAATTCAAAACTGGTTTGTAAGCGTGAACCCTTGAGTCAATTGAAATACATCTGAGTCTTCATATAAAATTCCCTTCAGTGATATGATAATATTTTATCTGCTCTCTTTGTCATGCTTCTAGGAATAAGTGTATGGCAAGGAGGCTCAGTTTGCTAAAACTTACACACAATTCTCCCGTATGACCCACTCACTAAGGATCTTTTAAATACAAATAGAAAAAAATCAATACCGTCGTAATTTGACGTTGTTGGATAGGGAGGTGAAAGAATATAAAGTCTCATTACGGATCTTTCGAATTATTGTTGAAGTGGAATGATACAAAATATATGAATCAATACCTAGAGAGACAGAAGTTAAAACTAGGGATTCAGGAGCCCCTGATTTGACAAGAACTTTGTCATTTTAGCCAGGATGTTGGTGAGGGAAATTGATTGCTATTGCAATTGCAACTGAATATACTATTAATAATTATCAGGGAACTTTGTTGACTGCATGACCAGATGGCTGTCCATTTAAACGTTTTGAATAATTAATTATCTATATCAAAGGCTTATTGAGATTGCTGATGTTTAGATTAATTCAGGTGGACCCACATAAAGTACCAGAAAATAATGTTTCAAATTTAACGAGGATCGTTGCATGACTTCCATATATATCCAATTTCCGAACGTCGGTTTGTATATCTTAAATCGCACATGCCTGTAGCATTTATAATTGGTCTTAAAAGTCTACATGTGAAAGGAAATCGGTAAGATTTTTAATAGATTAAGGCTTTAGAACATAGTTAACCCTATGGGATTAATGGATAAAAAATTATTTTATAATTTTCGGTGCAAAGAAAGCTTTATAATATATGAAAATGGATATAAACCCTTTTTCGAATAAAATAAATCGCAATTTTTTAATTTATATGTGATATAGTCAGCCAAGCCAGACCATGCAATACCCTACACATTGTGGGTTGTAAATGAACGACACTCGTATAATTTTCTATTCTGATCTAAACATTTATGTGAAATTTATACGTTTGGGTTTTGTCGGATTTAGAAGAAAAGATGGACTGAACCTCGTATAACTTCGAATATCGTTTTTAGATTATATTTATCTTAATTTGTCCAGTTGTTATTATAACACCAACTCATATGTGAGATTAATGCCCTTCAAAGTGATATTTGGAAGGGTGCGTATATGGGACCTATGAGAAATATTGGACCGACCCTCACATTATTTGACACATCGATTAGGGATACTATAAGCTCAAATGCATAATACCCCTACCATCTATGGTGGTGTAGATTGTAAAAATGTTTATTTTTGGATTGTGTAGAGTTATTAACACCACCGCAGGTGTTTGGAGCATTATGAGTTTGTGCTTATGTTTGTGACATACAGAAAAATGGTGTAACACTCACTATCATGTAGAACCTTGTCTCAATGGTCGAATAACAAAACTTAAAGTTAAAAATTTTTTACACTTGTATGACAAAACTTTTTCCAATCTCACTCCTTAATATTAAGATTTAATAAAAAAATGTGAGGAAATTTACTTACTTAAAAAATCTTCTTTACAAAATAATTGTCCATTACGGGCAAAACATTTATCATTTAACTGGGCATGACACTCGCTACACTGTAAACATTTCGCATGCCACGTTCTTTCTAGCACCTTTAAAATAAATCGATCCAATATCAGTTCATGACAGCCTCCACATTTAGGTATTGTAGCTGTAAATAAATAATAATAAAAAGAGCAAAAAAAAATTTTAAATTGATGAGTATAAAAGAAGGAGAAGAAGAAAAAGGAAACAAAAACTGTTACAAGGATACAGACATATCTATATATGTGTTTGTTGATTGGGGAGGGGGGGAGAAAGCGAGGTATTTTAAGTCATTTAGGAAACAAACTACCAACAAATTCCATAAATTATGAATAGACATATATATAGTTACTTTTAGGCTACATATATATTTATGTATATATACATAAATAAAATTCTTAAGATTCTTAAAGTTTTATTTTCTTCTGTTTCAATTTTTAGGAAATTTAAATTGTCCTTCCTCTAAAAAAATATTATCATTCATTAATTCAATCCTTTAACCCAAATTTTCTGAAAAAACCCCATTGTTTATTGACACATGTTAGAAAAAAGAACTATTAGCAGGGATGGATACAGGGTAAGTTTATATATTTTATGGATTTGTTACACAAAATGCTCTTAACAATGGCAGTCACACCTTTTATTTCACATATGACACTCCTTCAAAGTGCCATTCTAAAATGCACAATAGCAAAACTTTGTTTCTGTTCTGTGTACATTATGACTTTTATATACATTTCTATTATTTATTTGAATATATATATGTTTATGATTCCTTCAAGCACAAACATATACATATGCATATATATGTATATAGATAAATTTAAAAATATTTTAGAAAAAGTAGATTTTAAATGATATTTTCAAAGATGATTGAAGAATGATTGTTCGAAAAGATATCAATATATATGTATATATATAAAATTCAGTCATGAATTTGAATCACATATTTTTGCTATTTTGAACCGATTTTGCTGGTTTTAAGTATCAAAAGACAAGAACAAAAAAGTTTTGCAAATTTCTTTAAGTTCTGACAACTATATAGTATATATAGTAACATGATGTAAGACAATTTAATAAAAAAATAAGTGGGTCAAACAGTTCCATATTCAAGACTAAAAACCTCATTTGTTCAAATCTATTGATATTATATTAAAAAATTATAATAATACTTAACCGATACTACAGATTTTAAATACAAAAAGTATTATAATGAACAAATTGGTTATTGATGTCTCTGTGCTTCCAACAAATGGACAAAGGGTGTTACAAAAAAATTCTTTTATATTATTACCCTGTTTAAAAATATATCTATATATAAAAATAAATCAGTGTTTGTCTGTTTGTTTATTTGGGACTGGACCGATTTTGCTGGAATTTTCAAGGAATGATTTCCGTGTACCCGAAGTAACATATGCTATAAGAAATTTTGATAGAAGCAGGAGGAGAGGTACCCCCATACAAAGAAAATATTAATTATCGAATATTTAGATTTTTCAAGGAATTTATTTTAAGAGGCAAAATGTGAGATGGATTGGATCAGGGAAAGAGGTAGTCCTCATACAAGGCAAATATTGATCGTCGAATATTTAAAGATTTATAACAGCAAGAATTTTTGGAATTGGTTCCAAACACTTTATCAAAGAACTGTTTTACTAGGTAAAATAAAGGACGGATAGGACCAGGGGAGAGGTAGCCTTAATACAAAGAATAGGTTGATAATTGAATATCCTAAGAACCACTACACCGAGAATTTTCAAATTTGGTCCCAATAAATTTTTCAAGTAGCTATTTTACTGGACGGAGTGAAAGGCGGATAGGATTATGGGGAAAGGTGTACCCCATACAAAGAAAATGTTGATAATCAAAAATCTAATTCTCAAATTCGACTCTAATCACTTTCTCAAGAATTTATTTTACTGATCAAAATATAGAACGGGTAGGATCAAGGGGAAGGTATTCCCATACAAAGTAAATATCAATTATCCAATATCTAAAGAACTGTAAAAGGAGTATTGACACCCGTTTTAATTACTTTCAAGAGAATCTTTTTTACTGGTAAAAATGTAGAACGAATAGGACCATGGAGAGGGGTACCACTCACTTTGTAAAGGCGGCAAAGCGAACCCATTCTTAGCTTGTTAAATATATAAAAATTTAATACAATGCCGTTGGAGGTCAATTGATCCAAGACCTTGGCTTCTAAAATTATATACCAGAACTTAACACTTTGGGAATACTTTTACTGTTACTTTTACTGTATTATATGAAAATAATAATATAAAATATTTAGTCACATCGAATCTTTTTCACCATATATGTGAAGAGTAGCAACATTTTTGTAGCATACCAATCATATACATGTAGAGTCGGATGATAAAATACATTCGATACTCGAATACTTCTGAGTATCGAATGTTTAGAAATTATTCAAAATGAATATTAAATCTAAAATCTCTAAATATGTCTTATCTAAAGTTAAGTTTATATTCGAATAATCTAAATATCAAAAACTTCAGCACACTTAGGACTACACATTAACCAATCTATTTCAGTAGAAAATTGAAAAATCCCTTTAAGTGCTCCTTTAAAAGAATGAAATATCTGGGATGTTCTTTCTTATGTTTTTAATCTCCCTTTTCAAAATCGATTTTTCTTACTTAATCAATCATTCTTAAAAAAAATACTGAAGAAAATAAATTATTTTTTTCCAAATATACTCGTAATTTATTTCAGAAGCCTCTAACTTTTAAAAAATTAACAAAATTTCTCGCTGGGATACTTTTTACACACAAACATCTACTAAATAATAAAATATATTTTAATATATTCTTAAGAATCTGTGTTTATACGATTGTAATATATGTGTTAATAAAATATTTAAATTTGAATTATGAGCGAATACCAAATAAATAAGTAATAATAAGTACAAATTTATTAATACAAATTTATAAATGTTTTATATTTTTTCATATTTTAAATCCTTCTAATTTCAAAATAGAAATATTCAATAAACTGTGTGAAGAAGGAATAATTAATATTAATTAACATACAGCTGCGATCAAAATAATAGAACCACTCACATGTCACATCTTTGTTGTTAATTTGTGTTTACGTTCATGAATTTTTTATCCGCAATTTTGTAGTCCCATTAGCTGTAGGGACTAAAAGAGAATTAAATCTGTCAATAAGTACTTAAACTGTATCAGAAGGCCCATAGACCATGAAAAGTCACTATCTTAACTGCTTTGCATGTCTAAAATATATTAGAGTTTGCTTAAACTTACTTTGTTTGACACATTTAAAAAGGGGAGTAGTATTCTGTGGACCGATGAGACTAAAATATTATTTATTTGAAAAGATGCCCCATAGCAAGGATTATAATCAAAAATTTACAACAAAAACTTTCAAGCACGACGGTTCTAGTGTCTTGGTATGGAGGTGCATTTCTTACTATAGTTTTGGATCCATACAATTATAGTTGTTTCAGAATATATTAAAATATTAGACGAAGAAATACTAACGTATGCATCTTAATAAATGCATGAAAAAGAAAACGCGCCGAAATCAGCAAAATAACAAAAAAGTGGTTCAAAATAATGGAGTCACTGTAATGAAATGTCCTCCCAAGTGTCCCGATGTAAATCTATTCGATGATTTGTCTACATATGTAAAAAAGAAGAGGTCGGTAATTAAACCGACCAATAATAGTGATCTGTGGACTACTAAAGAGCAGGCATGGAACTCTATTATCCTTAAAAAGTGCCATAATGTAATTAATTCAATATGAAGGCGATATTCGGCTGTTATTACTCACGAAGGAATACACCAAAATGCTAAGAATAAATAATAAGCTCAATTCGATAAAATACCACTAAAAAATTAAATAAAAACTATTTTTTTGGCTTTTTGTTGTATTTTGACGCCAGGTTTTATCAATTCTTCTGAAAAAAAAATTAATTAAAAAAATGATAACGAATAGAAATATTTTTCTTTCTTCTTCACTATATTTTTATCTTATTTTTGATTTTGTTAAACCATAATAAAGGAACAACAATTTATTAAAATGGCTTTTATGACTTAATAAAGAAGACCTATGCATGGGATGCTATTATTTTGACCGCAGCTGTACATTTTTATTATTGATACAAACTTGTATTCAATCTAAAATTTATAGATCAATCTATTACTAAATAAATGTTTTGTGTCGTCGAGACCAACATTCCGAGTTACGACAATTTTTAGCAAATGAGAAATATATATCGATGCTATTGTTATAGCATTAAATGCTTTTTTAACGTTTAGAATAATTTTTCCAACAGACTTTATAATATAAACAGTGGATGTCCGAAAGTACGAATTATATATTTTCAGGGCCTTTCGTACAAGTGAGAAATTGGTATTATTAAACAACGAATTTTTTATATTTTAATTAAAATAATTCACAGTAAAATATACATATAGTAGATATGGATGGAATCTTCAATACCCTCCACCACAATGTATGCGAAGAATTTCGTTATTTTTCGTACATACACACTCACACATACACTCACAGTATATAATATATACAAGTTTTTCTTAAATAAAACACGAAACACTTAATGAGTCATAAAATTAGATATATTTTTGGCTATAACTTTTTTCTACTGAACCGATTTTGATATTGATAATAAGTAAGTACATATAGCCTAATATTATGATATTCTCATTTTATTCTCATTTGGCGATTTGAACTTCTGAGAACTTCCATAACAAATACTTAGGCCAAATTTCATTGAGCTCTGTCAATTATTGTGGATGTGAGCGTGTCACAACCGACGAACAAACGGACAGACAGACATACAGACAGACGGACGGACATAGCTTATATGCCCACTTCACCACTTGTGGTGGTGGAATGTGTAAAAAAACTTCAATATAATAATAGAGAAGTCAATGCTAAATTTTTGTCAAAATTCGTAAAAAAGAGCGTTCGTACTGCTGGATGTCCACTGTACCTAAACAGATTTCCGAGATTAATCCTTTTGAGTTCAATAACCGTTGTAATAATTCGAATGTTTCAGAATTATAAATTTGGTTTAAACTTTATTAAGTCAGAAGTAAGAATGCGATATTCGGCTACCGCACACCACAAATTTGTGTGAAATCAATACATAATGTTTCGTTCACACACACTCACATGCATACCCTCAAATGAATTCAGCATAAAATTAAATATATTTTTGGCTATAACTTTTTCTTAACCGATTTTATTAGTTTTAAATAAAAAACTTCTCTGGACAATGACAAATACTGAGGCCAAATTTCACTGAGCTCTGTTAATTATTGTGGTTGTGAGCGTGCCAACAGGCAGACAGACAGATGGACAGAAAGACAGACACAGATTTTGATTTGATGCAAGAACGATCATAGATGATTCCTTCTTAGCGTCACACACAGGATGACAAAGTTTGTATACACTCTTCACCACTTGTGGAGGATATAATAATGACTATTTAATGAAAATAATTATAACTTGAGAAAATTACAGAAATATCACAGTGATTAAAGGTTTTCACCTTAAATGCTTTAAGAGATTATATAAGTTAATAAAAGTATTTATTAAATCAATGGAATTAAAATAGTAATAAGGAACAAAATCAGTAGAGTTCGCAGATTCTCAAACGATATTCCAAATAACGGTATATAACTTTGTAAACACAATACATACATAACACTTAGGAAAAGTGAAAGAATTTTTTCTGCTCTAAACTCCATTGATTGAAAAGAATTGTCAACATGACTTTTTATATATATTTTGATTGGAACCTTATTTTCGAAAATCTGCTTTTAACATTACAAACTCAATGTATAACACTTAATTGCTGTTCTTTGGTAATTTTTTTGCCCGACGGAATGAATAATTAAACGATAATTTAATAGAACAGTCATCATTACTTTTCATATAGATTTTTTTCGATTTTGATTGGATTCTCTACATTAAATCGTTATATCCGAAAATATGTTAATAACATTACCAATACATTGTATAACACTTAATTATAAGTTAATATATTTTATCGGCCGACTGAATTAGTAATAATTTACACTCGGATATTGAAAAAAAAATGTCAGTATTACTTTTCACTTAGTTTTTGATTTGGATTATTGCATTATTCATTGAATTGAAATAGTCCTAAGCCCAGATAAAAACTTGATTTTTCAATTATCATTTTTCATGACTCAATGGAAATAGTTAGATAAGAAAATTTTCTAGATCATAAAAAAGTAAAAATGAAGAATATGGTTTCAGAACGTCATAAACCCAAGAGTCGTATCATAAATTAATGAATATTTTTACATAAAATTGCGCAAAGGTCTCACTTAAAATCTGTTCAAGGTCCAAAGACAAAAGGAGAATGCCATATATATAGCTGTGCCAAAATTTTATTAGAATTCATCACAAATTATTGTGTGGTAACAACATTATATTACGGAATGAATC
This sequence comes from Cochliomyia hominivorax, assembly GCA_004302925.2. Lineage (NCBI taxonomy): Eukaryota > Metazoa > Arthropoda > Insecta > Diptera > Calliphoridae > Cochliomyia > Cochliomyia hominivorax. Next base: position 73,208,614 of record PYHX02000158.1, on the reverse strand, counting down.
ATAAAATTATTTCTGAAGCGATTTTGATAATTTTGGATTTGTCGATTTATATTTGAAAAAATACGCAAAATTTTTATTTAAATTTAGATGTTGTCTCAGTTATCAGTGTATAACTTTTCATTAATTCGACCGATTTTGAAAATTCGTAGGACAGCAATAAAATAATCATGGCGAATTTCACTGAACTTGGGCCATAAGTTAGGATGTGAACTTTCCAATAACAATTAAACGGACATAGCTTAATCAAAACAGATTTTGATTTGATGGCAGAATTTAATTACTTTACAGGTCCACTTGGAGACAACTCCACTTAAACATTAATAAATTTAACTACCTTTGAACCTTGAGAAACTATTACATGGCTCAGAATTTTAATGTAGTTTCCGGATCTTACACTATCTAAACTCTAAAACTCTTCCACTGGCAGAAAGTAGACCATAGGAACTTTGTGAACCTAAACAGAAGCCGTTTTTAAAGTTTCCAAAGTTGTATCCTTGAATCATAAAAACCTTTAAAATAAATCAGATAATTTTTATTTGAGACACTTTAAAAGATTTGTATATCAGTGAATTCTGCTATTGAAGACCTTCTAAAATCTTGCCGCATGGTAGGTTTTCTCTTATAGTTTAAGAGATATTTAGCTTCAAAAATTTAATTTTATCTTTTTGACTGACCTGGGCGAAGTTTTCATATAATGCCAGATCCAAATTTTATCCGATTTTTTATATATCTAAGGAAAAAAAATTAATGTTTTCATGGAATCAAATGTTATAAGCCTTTAAGTTTGGATCTTTCAAAACTGACGCTTTGAGTTATAAAAAGCTGACTTTTTGAGTTAAAAAAATATTTCTTAAAAAACCTATAACGTATTAATATTTTTCTTGACGACTAATTTATAGGATTTTAGGTTATGAAGAAAATTTTTCAAAAACCTAAATTTTGGGAGGACCAGAATTTATCGAATTCGAAACTTGAAATGTTTTCATAACATTACAATTTTTGACTTAATTTCAATTAAAAGTTATGTTAATAGAATTTTTTGTACACCGATATCGTTTGGGGTGCAATAGCAGAAAACGTAAAAAAATATTTAGAAAATTCTTTTTGGGATTTATTAATAGGTCTATTATGAATAGATCTATTTGTGATGAAAATAAAAAAAAAAAAAACTACTTCATACTCAGAACAGTTCCAAACTCAGAAGTGATAGCCAACCCCTTATCAAAAAATCTGGCTAAATCATGAAGTCCCCAGATCTTACACTATCACTTGTTTAGGTATTTATTGGCCGTTGGAATAATAAGAGATCACAAAAAACTTAACTACATTTTTCTTTTAATTTCCATAAATTCATAGGTAATAAGAGATGTTATGTAATGAATTTTAATTGATTTTCCCCAAAAGACAATTTCAGTTCAAAAATTTCCAAAATTAAATTTATTTTTTATATTATCCAATAGATAAGATACATGTTATCATAAACCCTAAGCAAAGTCCTTCAATTCTGATTAAAAAAATTATAATTCCAATTAGAATATTCATGAATCACTTATTAGCAGTTTGTTTTTAATATTGAAACACTTTACAACACTTACACAATAAAAACTCGGGCAATTGACTTAAATTTATTGGCGGTACACGATCATCACATTTATCACTTGACAAAAAGTCACTTTTGAACATCATTAATTTCAAAAGTTCCATGCTGCAACACACTCAATATGTTGCAACAATGAATTTTTTTCTTATTAAATTTTCATAAAATATTCATTAATTTTTTCCCTTTTTCGCCTTTATTTTGATTTTTTTTACACTTTAAGAGAAATTAATTCAATTCGAAAATATTTAATGATCAATCATAACTTTCCTAATGACATTTTAATGTTAAATGAAAACATATCACAGATTTTTTTAATATAAATGAAATTTATGAATTTTAAAATTTATTTATTATTTTTTTTTATTTTTGAAACTTTAAGTTATAAATCCTTTATGTGTTTGTTTATGAGTTTTATTTGTATTGACGTTTAAATGTCAATTATTTCAAAACAATTTATGCGGTTTTGATTGTTTTTTTCCGTTTGGCGACCTTGATCAATTTGTTTTATTAAAAGTTTAAAATGGTTTCTTTTATTCTTTTAATTTCCTTTTATTTCCTTTAGATTTAAAATCCTTTTGTTTTAAATTTCCGTTTTGGTTTTTTTCAAAAACCTTTTGCGTGCTCGTTTGTTTTAGATATTTCGGTTTAAGTGAAGCGATTTATTTTTCCAAATTTAATTTAACCGTTTTTTTTTATTTGAAACAAGTTTCAGTTATTTTCAGTTTTAAAAAAATTTTCCGTTGTCAGTTTATAACGGTATCGGTAGCACGATGTGAATTCAACTAAATCTAGAGGTGAGAGCAAGTGTTTATCAAAGTACAACATGTATAGCAGAGAATAGAGCCGAGTGTAGTGGTGAGCAAGTAACGGTAGATAATGTTATGTATTAATATTAGTGTAGTCTTCATGGTGGTAGTTAGTACCAGTTGTTGCTGTAGTGGTTAAATAAAAAATAACTGTGCAGCTTTATATTTGTATGTTTGTGTGTGTGTGTGTGTTTAAATGTGTTGGATTGCATTTTAAGGGGTGTATTGTTCAAGTGTATAATATGAATGGTTGGTTGGGATTTTGCTGGTTACTAGTGCGTCTGCGGTTCATATTAGACTACAAATAAAGATAACAAAACCAACAACAACAACAACAGCAGCAGCAACACCAACAATTTAAAAAACCTTTTTGAAAACAGCCCAACCCTTAAATATTTTTGATATTGTTGATAAAAATTCCACTTTACATTATTTCATATCTTTTTATTTTATTTTCCAATTGGAATTGGATTTTTTTTTGTTAAGTCTGCAAACACTTTGCTTTGTTTCTCATATACACACACATACACATATTTATAATTTCTTATTTTCTTTTTTCTTTCCAATTTCCGTTTCCAAGTTTTGTGCAGATTTAGCCAAATATTTTTGTATGTGTTTTTTTATGTTCCTTTTTTCCTTTAAGGGGAAATTTGTTGCGAAACATGTTACATTAACAGGAAATTATTAAATACGTTTTTTCCTTTTTATCCTTCATATTGTCTGGATTGGTTATTTTTGTTGCAGTGTGCGTGTGCATTTGTGTGATGATATTCTTGTGTTTGTATGTGTTAGTTTTTTATTATCAAGTTTGTTTTTGTTATTTGCAAAATATTTTTTTTCGAGGGAGTGGTCTTTTGTAAATAGAAATAATGAAAATAAACAAATAAAAAAAAAAAACAATAATAAAAACAAAAATAACATCTCTATTCTTAGTTTTGCTTTTTGTTGTTTTTATTATTTACATTTCTCTGATCGTAGCCCTTTAAAGGTATTCAGTGTTAAGTTTTAAATACATATGTTTAACGTCGTTTCAAATTACTGTAACGGTGTTTAATTACTTATTTAGTTGTATCGTGCTCTACCACAGAGCTATAGACAGCGTGAATTGCCTTAGGAAATATTTCTGAGACGATTGAGAAAAAATCTGTAACTTCCAAAAGTCGACTCGGATTTTAATAAAATTTCATAAAGTGATACCGTAGTGGACGTTAAAAACCTAACAGTAGCCAGTCCAGAGTTCCACAGTTGGATTCCTCGGGTCATACATATATTGAATCTAGATTTTTTCCATCTATTTTTTCCAATTTTTAGGTGGACTAGAGTCCACCTGAAAAACTCTTTTTATAATTTTTTTTTTTTGATTTTCAAAAAAGTTTATTAATCTACTTTTCGTAAAGGATTTTTTTGAGTTTTAAGGAGTGAGATCAAAAGTTCTAAACATAGAAAACCTGAAAAAAGTCACTCTAAACTTAAAATAGAAAGTATGTTAAAACAATTTAAAGGCCAAAAATAGTCCACGTTAATTGAAGTCAAGTTTCCTTTAAAATATTCTTCCTGCCTAATGGATAACGAAACGTATGTACCAGCGGATTTTTCTCAACTTCCTGATCAAAAATTATATGTAGCTGATGTTTGAGGGAATGTTGAAGAAAATTTAGGATACAAATGCGTTCAAAATTTACCAAAAAGTTCTTGGTATGGCAGGCATTATGAAGCTGCGACAAAAGATGCCGATTATTTGTTATATCGGGCTCTTCAAATTCAGAAAAAGATATTTGGCTTTTGTTAAGAGAGAATTGAAGAGCACAAAAAATGTGTCCCAAAGTGTTGTAGATTTTAAACGGAGATGGTTTATAGTTTTTGTTTTTGGAAATTGTAAAAATAATTTCAAGAATTTAACCTGTAAGTTTAGTGGTTTAATTTTTATTGACATTTGTTTTTAAAGAACTTTTCCATCTCATTCCTTAGCAGAGCTATAGGTGAGTTTAAGTTTTTTGACTTTATAAATCTAATTAAGGTCTGTCTACAGGATCCAAATGTGGATAACACGAGCCGTAAAAAGATTTAAAATGATCCAGATTTCCTGATTTTAAAGTCATTCAATTTGGATTTTCAAATATAATTTTTGTTAGTCAACCCTTCATAATCAATCACTATGTGAAATTTTATAAACGGACTAGTCGTTCGAAAGTTATAGATTTATTTTAATTTTATTTAAAATTTTCAAATTTAGAACTTTTATAAGTTTAAGAAGTAATATTTGAGGTGATTTTCGGAAGTGGGTTATATGAGTGCTATAGGATCTGTTTGGGAGCTAGGACTATTTTTGGACCGAACTTCTTAAAATTTGAATTGATTTTCTCCAAAGTTAATTGAAATATATTATTTTTTTTTATTTTTAAGATCTAAGAATCCCATTCCGAGAGAACGAATTTCGAAGCTTATTCGTTTTAGGGTTAATAAAATATGTATTATGTATGTATTGATATTTCAGAACTTGCGACCTGTAGAATGTTTACAACATTTACATAGACAGACTGACGAATATCGTTAAATTGATTCAGAAAGTCATTCTAGCACAGTGTATTTATTCTGAACTTTTTTTTTTCCTAAAATTATGAAGAACTTAAAATGCCGAATTTTGACTTTTTTTGAAAAATAAAATTATTTTCGAATTTAAATAAATTTAAAACGAATAAAGATAACTTTCTGAAATTTCAAATGGACCAGAAAATTCAAATCCATTAAGTCGTGCTTAAAAATTTGACTTTTTTAACTGAAATAATCACCCTGTTATTATAAGAGCCGCCCGGTAGAATATAACTTTTAGATGTTTATTTATCTAGATTACATCTTAAGCTATATGCTAAGGATATTTTTAATATTCAAAAAATTAAGGACCTATTTAAGGCCGCTAATTTTAAAAATATTGAAAAAAAAAATATCGAAATTTTTTCACAGAAATTTTAACAGATTATTTTTATAAAGATTTGTAAGGACTATTTATAGTTATAATTTCTTTTCTTTAATTTCATAATTGAATTTTTGGCAGATTTTAAAAACATCAACATGAAGTGGCCAAATTTTGAGGGACACCGACACCGCCCCTGACTCCAAAATACCTCTAACCATGTGTTATTTAAATAAGATATCTCTAATGGTTCAAAATGGTTCAAAAAAATTGTTTAGACACCTTTATATCCAAACGAAATTGGACTTCCTCCAAACAAATTTACCATACAATACATACTCACTAAGTTCATTCTATAAAATTCATTAGTCTTGGCACTTCACGTCTAACAGTTCACAATCTTGATTACAGAATAAAATTTACACTCTTAAACAATTCAATGGACACTTGAGCTGACCATTTCAGTTGTCATTAATTTTATAAAATTTTGATATTTTTATATTATTTTAGTTGGTCTAGCTCGGACTTTAATCCGAGATATTTAAATTCCGTTATTTTATCAAATATTTAACTCAGAAGTCCTTAATCTCCAAATTTATTTAAAAAAAGTAAATAAATTCCTTTACATCTCTGTCTTTTATTTTCAAACGAGATATACATGTGTGTGTATGTATTTCATTTTTTTGTTTAGTGGAAAAACTGCAGTATTTCAGCGATCTGCTTTTTTATTAAAGTTCTGTCTTTTATTTCATTTTCTGTTCTAAAACCATAAAAAGTCGTTAGTGTCATTTGTATGTAAATGTACTCCAGAGTGACCTTAAAGCTTAGAAAATGCTTTTATATATAAAGAAATGTTTTGTTGTTTGTGTGTTGGTGTGCGTGTTTTTCGCATTTATTAAGGTGTGTGTGTTTTTTTCATTCATTCATTTATTATTTTTCAAATACATATTGAGCAGCTGTTGTCTGCCGAAAAATAGAAAAGAAAATAATAAAATAAGAAAAAAATCGCTTTAAAGTCGTTTTTATAAATTTTGTATTTTATTGTAATGTGTAAGAATGTGTGTTTGTGTGTGTATTTTATGTCACTCTTACATGAACTGCAAACTATTATTTGATGGCTTTATTTTCAATTTAGTTTTTCTATGTTTGTTTGTTTGTTTGATTGTGTAAGTTTTGTCTCTTGTATTATCATCATTTTATTTTTCATGAAAATATTGTAGATATATACACATACATATTTACACATTCATATACATATTCAAAAATATGTATGTAATGTGTTCATAAATATGCTGCTCTATTTTATATTTGAGTTGTTCATTTTTATTTTCATTGTAACTATTTATAGTGTAAATGTATGTGTGTATAACTATTTTTTTCTTTATTTATATAAAACTTATACATATGTATGTGCTAGTGTTTATATGCATGTATATGTATATTGTGCTTTTTTACGCGTCATCAGTTTTATTTTGTTTTTGTTGTTTCTTTTATTCTATTGTTTTTAACATTTTATTGTTGCTTTTTTCTACTGTTGCACAGTGTGTACAAATAGGTTTTTTGGGAAATAAAGATATTTTAATAAAATTCTACATGAAGAGAGCTAAGGTATTTTCGACTAGATTACATGTAGTAGAGGACCCTAACTGTCCAAGGGCGTTGTCATTGATCCTCCAAGTTGGCTAACAATTTTTAATAATTTAAAAAAAAATTTTGCTAGTCCTTGCAAGTTTTTCAAATATTACGCTTTTATATGGAGGTCATACATTATAAATATTTAAGTCGAAAATAAAATTTTTTAGTTAGCGGTCTTAATATAAGTCCAGACATTGTTAAAAGGTATTTGCCAGATTCTCTATAAAATGTTTAACAATCTTGATATAAAAACCATATAAATTTTTGAATCCATTTAAAAGTTATATGAATCTAAAACTGCATCTTTAAAATAAAATAATTTTGGAATTTTTTTCAAGATCTCGAAACAAAGAACTATTGCTGTTATACTTCTTTAGATATTCGATAATAAATATTTGCTTTGTTCTGAAGTACATTTCCCCTTGATACTACCCTTCCTATATTTTGATCAGTAAAACAAATTCTTGAGAAAGTGTTTGGGGTTGAATTTAAGAACCTTCTTAAGATATGCGATAATCAACATTTGTTTGTATGGAGAACATCTTTCTCCATGATCTTATACTTCCCTCATTCTGCCCAGTAAAACAGTTACTTGAAAAATTAATTGTGACAAAATTTGAAAACTCTCGGTGTAGTTTTTTTAGGTATTCGATTATCACATTTCTTTTGTATGAAGGCTACCCCTCTCCCTGATCCTATCAGCCCCATATTTTGCCTAGTAAAACAGTTTCAAGATAAAGTGGTTGGAACAAAATTTGAAAATACTCGCTGTTATAGTTCTTTAAAAATTCGATGATCAAAATTTGCTTTGTATGGGGGCTACCTCTTCCCCTGATTCTATCCGCCTCACATTTTGTCTTGTAGAATAGTTCCTTGAAAAAGTGTTTGGGACGAATTTTGAAAATTCTTGCTGTTATAGTTCTTTAAATATTTGATGATCAATTTGTATGGGGCTACCTCTTCTCTTGATTCTATGCGCCTCACATTTGTCTAGTAGAATAGTTCCTTGAAAAAGTTATTGTGACCAAATTTTAAATTCTCGATGGAGTGGTTCTTTAGATATTGGATAATGAATATTTGCTTTGCATGGGGGGTACCTCTTCACCTGGTCCTATCGAAATTTTTATAGCCTATGTTACTTTCGGGTATAAGGAGATCATTCTCTGAAAATTTCAGCAAAATCTATAAGTCTCAAACAAACAAGCAGACAAACAAAATCTTTCGGGTAAATTTGAACTATTAGAACAACAAAATTAGTGTTCAAAAAAATCGTTTTAGATCCACTGTGCTATGTTTATATGTTCTTATTGTTATTATTTTTGTTGTTGCTTATTTTTTCGCTATTGTCCACATTCAAACTAAAATAAAAATACATAAAATACTTAAGTTTTGTGACATGAATTCCAAAAAATTACAGTTAAATACTTTATTTTAGTATATTTTATGTGTGTGTGTTTGTATTGTTGTATTTATATTAATGTGCACACATACCAACCAACATATTTATCTGTTATATATAAATATATATATATGTGTGTGTGTGTGTTTGTATATTTATAAAGATTAATTCACATTAAAGCTTTAATGGTTGGCAAACTAAAAGTGAAAAACGACTTAAATTTATCAATTTAATGAACCATCAAAAAACTGACCATTCACACTTTATTGTGCTTAGAATTCGTGTGTGGAATTTTGTTAAACTTTTTCCAAAAATATATAAATCGTTCATATAAAAATGTATGAAATAAATTACAACGGAAAATATAGGACAATGTCCTTTAAGCATTTAATATTTTTATATTAACTTCCTTTATGAATAAATTATGAATATGAATATTGATCGGAAGAGCTGGGAGGATTTCGTACTATATTAAGCGGTGCAAATGTGATGGACGTGAATCGTGAAATGGCCTTGCACTCTTTAATGTTCTTAATAAAAAAGTTTTTTTTATAGTTTTGTTATCGTGTAGAATCTCATTTAATCATTTTTATGGATGTGATGATGTCTAAAACAGACGGACATAGCAAAATCGAATCAGAATATGATGTCTTTGCTCTTGTTACATGCGGAATGAAAAATTTTATATATACTCGTTTATGGCGAAATTCACAAAAATGCAGCTGAATATGTCTTTAACTAAAACCGATTAACCGACAGAAAAGCACTGGCATGTCGAATAATTTGGCAATAGAAATTATTTGAAATCGGTCGGTTTTCCTCAATCCAAAAAAGTGGTTTCAATTTTTGAATACACTAGTAATGGAGTAATTTTCTAATAAGATTAGAAAAAAACAAGTTGGATATCATATATGTTGTGTCAACAAAAAAACAGTCTAATTTGGCTAAAGAAAGTTTATGGATTTCTAGTACTATGGATTTCAAGCAATTGTATATACTAGAATTAGAATTAGTTGTTAAAATCCCTTAACTTCAATTTGAAAAATTTTCCATATAATATTTTGAAAACAATAATTTACATTAAAAATTACTCAAATATTGGGAAAAGTTTTATAAAATCAAAATATCAATTTGATCTTCATGAACTTCTTCTTTCTTAAGACAATTAAAAACATTCCCACTTTTCAATGAGGAAATACCTAAAATCCCAATTCCTATAAGACGTGTTGAAAAATTCAACTTTTTTCACTTAATCGGTCGCCTTGTCGTAATTTGGAGCTTTCGGCAGAAAATACTTTTCGGGTGTTTATTTTACATATGTAAGTATAATTTAAGACAATTCCATCTTAATTGTTAAAAAACTACGCCACTGATCAGATAGTACAGAATCCTATCTTGTCACTTAAAAACACTTTTCCTAAACACCTCAGTCCTAACCGCGTGAAATTTCATTCAGATACTCGTATACTCGATATGGTTTGATATGAATCGAAAAATTGTTGTTAAAAATACGTTTTAAATTTTCTACTAATTTTTTCAAAATCTCTGAAATTCGACTTCCAAGTATGGTTTAAAATTTCATTATATAATTCTAACACTTGAGGTATTTCAAAACCCGAATAGAATAAATATTTTAGGATTTATATCAAATAGAAAGCATACTCTTTGTGCAAATTTAATAAAAATAAAATTCAGATAAAATTATCATAAAAATCCTTCGCTTTCGTAAAAAAATCTACTTTTTATGAAAAAAATTTTCTTGATTTCCACCAAAAAAAAACGTACACTGAACAAAAAAAGGTATTAAATACAACACAACCTTTATTTATCATAATGAAAATTTTCATTAATTCTTTAACGAAATTTTATTAAATTTAACATCTTTTACTAAAAAATAATTTAATTATTTTTTTAGTATACTTGAAGAAACTTCTACAATTTGAATATCATTTTTTTTATTAGAATAAAAATCTGTTTATTTAACATCTTTTTTCGTTAAAGTTCTACGAAATTTTTTCATTAATATTAACTACGACACTTAGTTTAGTGTAATACCCTCCGAAAGATTTGATTTTTTTATAAAAAAATCAGGTTATTATCAGATAATAAATAAGTTATTTTTTCTTAAAATTCCAAAACGTAAGAAATATTAATCCTTCATCCATTTTTGCATAAGAGGGTTTATATTTGTTTTAAATTATTAACACATTTTTCAAAATTAAAAAAAAAAACTGAGGGTTCCTGGCGAAATTTTATAAATAAAATGACATCAAGGTCTGTTACATAAAATTGTCGAAATATCGATTATAAAATTTAGGGTATTTTGTAGTACGGAAAAACGAATTAAAATAAAATTAACCACTTCAACTTTATTATCTTCAACTGTCAAAACCAATTGATCTTGTAAAATAATCCTTAATCGATTACTATTTTCTTTTATATATTTTACTCGTTGCACTTTGCTGCACTAACATTCTCCTCAGTCCAAGATCTCGCAAGAAAATTCATATCTCACAACATGTATTAAATAAAATTTTATGCAATGTTCATTTTGCCAAATGTCCTTGGCCCTATTCGTTCTAAAATTTTATTTAATATTTGCATTGCATGAGGGGTACTTCTTCCCTTGATCATAACCGTCCTATATTTTGTCCAGTAAAACTGTTTGGAAACAAATTTTGAAACTTTCGCTGTTAAAGTTCTTCAGATATTTGATAATCATTTTTTGATTTGTATAGGGAGATCTCTCCCCCTGGTTCTATCAGTCCTACATTTTGGCCAGTAAAAAATATCCTTGGGAAAGTAATTGGAACCATTGTGAAAACTCCCGTTTTATGTTTTTGTTCAGTAAAACAAATTTTTGAGAAAGTGTTTGGGGTCGAATTTGAGAACTTTTGCTGTTATAGTTTTTTATATATTCGATAATCAACATTTTATTTGTATGGGGGACACCTCTCCCCATGAACCTATCCGGCCTACATTCTATCCAGTAAAATATTTATTTGAAAAATTTATTGGGAACAAATTTAAAAATTCTCGGTGTAATAGTTCTTAAAATATTCGATGATCAATATTTGCCTAGTATGAGGGCTTCATCCTCCCCTGATTCTATTTGTTTTACATTTTGCTCAAAAGTTCAACATTATTGGGACCAAATTTGAAAATTCAAAAACTACATTAAGATTTAAGAATTCAGGCTTTGGGCTTTTGGTCATAGAGGTTAAATTCAAAATTTTTGTTAAAAAAGCTTTAAATTCAAGGGGGTGCATTCAGATCCTATATACTTTCTTAATAGAAATTTTAAAGTAAAGCCTTTTTTAAAGCCTTTAAGAAAATTATACATTTTATAAATGTTTCCAAGTAAAATATGACTTTTGATGAAAATATGTGAAGGCACTTTTTGGCAATGAAATTGTATTTTTTAATTTTTAAATTGAAATTGATTATTCTTGATTCGCGTAGAGATTTTAATATTCTAAATAAGTAAAAAATTTAAACAAGGTCTTAAGGGCCTGCAACATCTTTAAAGCTAAAAGTTCAAATGAATATAAATCGAAAACTATAAATATCACATGTAAGCATATTTTTAAAGGATTCATTAAGGGCTATAAGGTAGCAAGAAATTTTTAAAGTCATATGAGAAAAAAGTTATATAGTTAAAGAGGTAATAATGTCACTTTTCTCTGCTTTCATTATGCAAAATTTCATTTAAAATTCATCCAGCCGATTAAGAATTATAGATTTATTAAAAAAATAGATTCTGGTCCACTGTGAATGTGCCAAGTTACATGAGAATCGACAGATTATTTCTCATAAGACTGTTACACCCTCCTTCCGAAATCGTAAATTTGTTTTAAATATAATTTCTCAAATTAAAGAAATATAGGCAAATATTTATGTTCGAAATTTTACAAGAATCGGTTCATAATTTTTCCTAGCACCCATATTTTCCACTCTCCTATAAAAATGCAGCTTATAATCTTATAATGTGGTGTAGGAAAAAACATTATCGGCCTTCACCAATAATAACATTCTTACTTGTGTAAATTTAAGCCACGCTTATACATAAACAATATCGATATATAAGCTTAAATGTAATAGAAAGATATCTCAGATAACCTCAAAATTCTAGAACAGAAATTATGTAAATTTATCAACCCCTTTTAATAACCTAAACCACCATAGGCGGTCGGTGTGTTATGCGTTTGTGCAAAAATTTAGAGTATACCGCTTGACTCATGATCACTTTCTGACTTGATTTAAGGATGTCTTTCTGTCTGGTCCGCTGGTTTTCCATATAAATGTTCCTCATCGAATGGGAATTTAAAGTCATACATAAAACGATTTTAAAGAAAATTTAGCACATATTAAATTATACGAGCATCGGTCATTGCTCCTCATAGGACCCATACAACCCTCAACCAAATTTTATCTTGATGGGCTTTAATCTCACATTGGAATTTTAATAAGAATTGGTCAAATCAAGACAAATATAAGCAAAAAACGATGTGCATAAAACAGAACGCACTAATTCCACATAAATGTAAGTACCAGTATAATATACTTCAGTCTCTGTTAGCTGCCACTTATAACCAACAATGTGGGTGAAGTGTATTAAATAGTCGGGCTTGACCGCCTATAACTTCTTACTTGGTTAAAATAAATGATTTAATAGTTAAACTTTCTTTTGTAGACTTTGATTTTCAAAACTGACATTAACCACCATTTTGATATTTGGGGGTCTAAAATAAATGCGCAGACTAAAATTGTTAGGGCAGTACAACTCACACAAAACTTTCGATAAAAAACCAAAAACCGTATAAATAAAATGGAAAAAAGAATATGGCGTAAATCTTAAAAAAGGACGAAATGAATATAAAAAATATAATAAAAAGGCTTAAAATGATAAAATGAGGTCGCTGTCATTGCTATGGTCAGCACTCCAAAAAATATATATAAAAAAAAAAAATAAATATATTATATATAAAAACAACTTAAAGATTTTTAAGTATTTAAATAATAATTCATGACAGAATAGAAATGACATAAAATACTATGAAATACACACAAATACATTAACAAACTAAAATACTTTCGAAAATACAGAGATTTTACACAAATACAAAATGTAAAAAGTTTAAATTAACCCTTTTTTATACACAAGTGTTTCTGTATGTGTATGAGTGTGTTTGTATAGAATAAAAAATTCGTATTTGTAAAAGTTCTCTTTTTTTGAAATGTTTATGTGTTGATGTTGTTTGTTTTTGTAACCATTGTATAAAATGGAATTTTATAACTGTCAATCTTGGGGACCATTTGTGCTTTTAGTGGACATGACTTGTATTCATTCATACATAGATACACACTCACACACTCAACCAACTACAAATATAATACAAAACTTACTACCATACAAACGTATTTTTATGTTACGTATGTGTAATGCAAAAAAAGGACTTTTGTTTATAAGAGTAAATATGTATGTGTATGTATATGTGTGTGTTTATATTTATAGCATTTACTCTCACCACCCACTTGTTTCAAACTCCCCTACATTTACCACTATTGTTTATGTTGTGCTATTGTGTTGTTGTTTTTATTGTATGGGGGGAAATGACAGTCATGTATTCTCTAGACATGTTTAAAATTCAAAAAAACAAAACCCAACAACTTTACAAACCAACATTACATTCATACACTTGGTATGACTGTTGTATTCATTGCTGCATTTGCACATTTTAAATGTTGCTTCATACTGGATTTTTATTCGAATACAAATTCATATTTCTATTATGTACAGTGGGACAGAATCTGAATATTTTGAAATGCATATTTAACTTCTGATCTGCTGGTTAGTAATTTGTTTTTTAAATTTGGAGAGACTTAAATGAACGATTCGGAGAATGTCAGGCAACCCAATGGTCATTGGAGTAGAGGACTAAAACTTATGCAGTAAGACCATTTTTTTGACATAAATTGCATAAGATTTGTTCGTTTTTAGGAGGATTCTCGGTTCCAGCTTACTTTTGAGGTCCAAGAATTGTAACTTATTAGCTGATAACTAATGCTTCCGGTTATTACCAAGCAGAAACATTCATCGCAAAGATATTTCACACTCAACATAGTGTAACATGTGGGAGGAAGGGGGGGTGGTCCAAAATGTCCATGAAAATAAAAATATCCACCTTTGTTTGGATTTATACAAAAGAACCAACTTCACTGTTCGAAAAACAGGTTTAAACAAAATGCTGTTACCTTTAATTTGTTCTTCTTCTTGACATTCTCCGAATTAGGTTCTTCCGGTTCTTCATATTGTTATAAACTAACCCACATGTACTTTAGTAAAATCGAAAATGGAGGACACCTTTATTTATTTGTGAATCTAAATTTAAACAATTTATTTCGAATAGAGCATACCAAATTAGAAGGACCTTTTGTTCACCCATAAATTACACTGTGCTGTGTGAGAAGTAACCCTTAAATGGCAGTTTCAAAACGATGTGGAATATTTTTTCAAAAAGAGCACAAAGGTTCTAAGAAACAACATATAAAACGAAATATTAAAAGTTGCTTAGGTTTTGAACATCAACTTTTAAAGTTAATTTTGTTTTTATTTCATTATAAGTTCTAAGGAAATGTTGTCAATTTTAGATTACGGGCATATAATGGAAAAGTTAATAATTGAAATATCATTAGGAGGATATAAAATCTTAATTATTATGTTAAGAGTTACCAAAGTTTTGATTTTTTTATTCATAAGATTTTTTTTTTTTTTGAAATTTATACTTTTATAAGTTTTAAATAAAAAAATATAAATTGAACCCAACAAAATTTTGAAAAAATTAAATATTTTGTGACAATTTGGTTTTTATTCATTTAAAGAAAAAGGATATTTAGATTTTAAAGTAAAATTTTCTGAATAAATAACATTTAATATCCGTCTTAAAGGAGATCAATAAGTTTAAATATCAGATTAAACAATTTTAAACTTTTAAGGGGTATAAATATATTTTAAGTATTTTTAGCTTATATGGTAACACTGTAAGTAGTATAAGAAATTATTATAAATAAATATGTATATATGGGATATTCCTATTTTTTATTTATTTATTGAATATGTGAAAAAGTCTAGTAATTTATAACTTTGATTCAGGTAATAATATTCCAATGGACTAATAGTTACTTTTTAGCCACTTTGACAATACCAGCTTTTTTTAAGAGACCTGGGAATTGGGATCTTCCCAAAATTCTGTCTGTTGTTGGCAAGCTCACATCCACAAAAATTGACCGAACTCAATGAAATTTGGCCTAAATATTCACTATATTCCTGAAAAGTTTTCTAATGCAACCTCTAAGTTCAATCGATGAACTTCTATTATTAGTCGTTAATTGGAAATTGAAAAAATCTGAGTCAAATAGAGATAAGTTTACATCATATCTCCTTTATGATACTTGTTAAATTCTCTAATTGTCAGAAAATGATAGAATTTTCAGGTTTTTGTCGTATGAAGAGATTTATAGAAGCGGGGAAGAAATAATTTGAGAGCTATTTTTTGAAACTCGATATGGGGATAAGGACTAATAAAATATCTATTTTCAAATGTTATAAAATTACGTTTATACTTCCAAACACGCAAATACATATATGTACTAAATGCCGATATATATTTAAAATTGTTCAGAGTACAGTATTTATAGTGTTCACGAAAGTCAGTCGGAAGAAATTCATTTGGAAAGTGTTTCCCGTATTCAACAAACAACTCCAAAAACTGCAGCGGATTAATATTGCAAATTGTGCCTACTGGAAACAAATTACCTATTTTAAAGACTTAGTTATCTGTTTTTATAAAAATCTCAAACATTAAAAAATATTATGAATTTCTCATATGTATTTTAAGTCAGAGTGTACAATTGTATTGTGTCGTATGTATTGTATTGCATGTTTGGTTCCTTTTTTATATCATAAAACTACAACAAAATTGTGTTGTCGTCTGCATATGTATCAAACCAGAAAAACCATTTTTATAACAACCCTTGGTTAAACAGCGGGGAGGCCATAACAAAACTGATCCGCCTTTTAATGTTGCTTTTTCTACAATTTTTATTTTTGGCCTCCCCAACATAAATGTGCTAACATGCATACATACATATAAACCTTACAACAATTGAATAAAGGAACAACAACATTTAGTATACATTATAGTCATACTTACTTACATATGTGTATGTGTGTATAAACGGACAGTGTATTCAATCTGATTTTTTTGAAATAATTCTATAACTTCAGTGATAACTTAATGAACCTTAATATGGTTAAAGCAGAGATAATTTCGATTGATTTGGAGGAGTGCAAGCTAATAGTCGGTGATCCTCCATAGTCATAGGTCATCTAGGGAAATTTTTTTTAAATTCTCTATAATAAATATGTAGTTTTCTTTGAATCATTAAATTGATTAAATTATACAATTTTGCAGTATAAATTTAAATTCAGAGATTAAATGGGAGCTATAAGATATTATGGGCGACCTTCGTATAATTTTGCACATCGATTTTTTGCTTATATATTTATCTTAATTTGACCAATCATTATTACTATACCCACGTATATCAGAGATTTCCTTGTATGAGACCAATAAGGAGAAATGCGCTGACTTTCGCATAATTTAGCACATCGTTTTAGAATATTATATTAAAATCACTTTATATAAAGGACTTTTATGAGTTTTTAAAATATGTTGGGCCGAATATGGTCAATTTAATAGGCTTCGTCCGTGAGACAAAATAATAATATGTATATAAAAATATGTATATACGACTTGTAGACCTGTAAATTCATCTGTGTTCATAAGTGTATAATAACGTCAATATGGACGAATGGACATTGTTAAATCGACTCAGAAAATGGTTCTAAGTCGAACGGAATACTTAAGGGAATCATCAGAATTTTTTGCGAATTAAAAAAAATCAAAATACTCGAGTTTATCACTTTTGGGGGGCTCACCGACTACAATCCATACTAGATTTAGGCCATGTCAACATTTAAAAAAAAGAAAAAAACGGGTCTAAAAGTTATTATTTTTTACTTCAACTTAAATATCTCCGCAGCTAAAAGAAATGACTCAAACATGTAAGGGTAGATTGGGGTCTATATAAACCACTGTGATACGTTTATATGTGTGTGTGTGAACATTTACAACCTTCAAAAGAGTCTGAATATAAAATAGCAAACAATTCAGTTCAGTTGAGTTTATCATCATTCATCCCACGCACGCATACATTCTCACGCACACATTTATTCACTCACTCACAAAAAAGTACATTCAATTGTAAGAGAGGAAAGTAAAGAAGAGACCTTAAAATTGAAGCTGCCGCTTTTGTAGTTGTTGTTGTTATAATTCCTTTCTGTTTTTTGCGTATGATTTTTTCCAAGTTTTATGTGAATTTGTTTGTATTTGAGTTTTTTGTTTTATTTTGTTCCTTGTGTATTCTACACTTTATACTTTTGACTGTTTTATGAAGACTAATGGCTTCCACTTGTACATCTTCTTATGGATTTCTTTTTCTCTCTATCTCTCTTCTTCTTTTCCATTTTTTCCCTTGTTATTGTTGTTATGGTTGTGTGTGTGTGAGTGTGTTAACAAACAAAATCCTCTTCAACAATAATGGCAGAAAGTTTTCTTTTTGGGGAAAATAATTTTCCATTTTCTTTTTTTTGTGATTTTATTTTTTGGCAACGAACAAAAACATTATTTTCATATACCGTTTGATTTGTTAAAACTTCTTTCAAGTTGTTTTTCCCTCTTTCTCTTTATGAGTTTCTTAAAAAAACCGAATTTTCTTTTTTATGATGAGTGTATGTTTGTGTTTGTAAAAATGTTTGAATATAAATGAATATTTTTTTGTTGGCTCAGGTGAACTTAAAAACTTTTGTTTATGTAGTTTTTAACAAATAAATTTTTGTTTGTGTATTTTTATTTATTTGCTTTATTTGTATTATATTTGTGCATATTTGATTACGTCCAATTCTTTTAGAGAAGGAAAAGAAATTCGAACAAATTTTTTTATAGACAGACAACTTGGCGTATTAGTAATATTTATATTTTAATTCTTTTCTTTTTTCAAATTCTTTTTGTAGTTTATGAAGTGAATTTAAATGAAATAAATATTTATCTTTTTATTAAATATTGTTTAATATTTTAAAAAAATATTTTCAAATAAATTTTGTATATGTATATATAAATGAATCTGTGTTTGTTTATTTATTTCTTTGTTTGTTTGTTGGTTTGGGACTTATAGGCAGCTTAACTACTTAACCGATTTTGCCGAAATGTTCATAGAATGATCTTCACATACCCGAAAGTAACATAGGATATAAAAACTTTCAATAGGAACAATGGGAGAGGGACCCCTCATACAATGCAAATGTTGTTTGAAGAACCACTTCATTGAGAAAAGGGAAGAGGTAGCCCTCAGACAAGGTAAATATTGATCATCGAATATTGAAAGAACTATAACAGCGAAAATTTTCGAATTTGATCCTAACCACTTTATCAACAAACTGTTTGAAGAATGAATAGGATCAGGGGAAGAGTAAGCCTCCATACAAAGAAAATTTTGATAATCGAATATCATACAAGGCTCAAAAAATTCCTGACAGTAAAGCTGCTTAAAAAAGTTTAGGATCTAAAAGCAGTCCAAATTTTCCAAACAATATGCAGTTGCGGTAAAAGTCTCTATAAATACCGACATTTATAGCAAACATGTCTACTTCCTTTCAAAAAACTTCAAAAGGTGTCGACTTATTTTTGGCCTGACAAGGCATCCTGTTGCTATGGTAAACAAGCCATTAAGTGGTTCAAGGACAATAGTGTGGTATTTGCTTTCAGAGAGATCGTCCAAACTGCCTGCAGCTAAGGTTAGTGGATATTTATAAGGTTCTTGTAATAGGAAAAGGGAGCACAACAAAGGTGTGCAAAAGTGTGACAGATTTGAAACGGATGTGGACTACCAGTTCGCGCAAAGTGAAGAACAAGTTTCCGAAAAGTTTCGAAATTCCATCATTAGTGATTAAAACTATAAAAATATTTTTTTGTAAAATATTAAAATAATTTCATTTTAAAAACATATAAACATATATATCAAGAATTTTTCGATCTCACTTCTTAAGACAATACTAGAAAGCGTAGATACGAAAAATAATGGACCGACCCTCGTAGATTATGATTTGTGCTTCTCTAAAACATATTTATTTTCAACATTTTCATGATTCTTTTAAGTAAGACAGATTTATGCTATTTGTATTATAGTTATGTTGAGGTTTTTTTGGTCCGATCAATTGCTTGTTTGCAACCATATTCTCTGCTCCCTTAAATATATGAAAAAATGTTAACCGAAACAATTGTTTATGTATAGTCAAAAATAGTGTCATCTATTGTCGAGTCTATTGATATTTAGCCGTTATCATTCGCTCAATGACAAGTGGATACTATTGTTCACCTTCAGCAAAGACTATTGCCCATCCTCAGTTAAGACTGTTGTTAAACTTAAGCCTAATTTCTTTTCACACTGTATTTGTTAATATCTGTAGTCGAATTATCCTTCGGTATTTTTTATATTGTTCATCTGCAGTAGAAATTATTGGTCATATAGCAGAGGCTATTTTCAAACTAAAGTCTACAATTTTGCACTACATTAGCCGATACTATTGACCAATTATAATCGAGGTCATTATCTTACTTAAGCCTACACTTTCATCAATTAACAGTTACGATTATTGAACACTTAAATCATTTAAAAGTTGATTTAATAAAAATTATTTCAATAAAAAATTTATTAAAAAATGTAATTAATTTTTTTCCGAACTTTATTCATGAACATTTTAGATTTGTTATCTAAAAATTATCTATAACTACAGCAACTTAAAGCAAAAAAAATATTCATATTTCATCAATATAATTGATTATTATCAATTGAGATCATCACTATGAAATGACGTTAATCGATAAATATAAACGAACAATGACTTTACAGAAATGTTAAAATAATTAAAACATTTTGTAAGAGTTTTTATTTGTCACACTGTATTAATACGCGTAAGTACTTGAAAAAACGTCACAGTACTTTTATATCTTTTTACAAAATTTTTACGTAAATATTTCATTTACAATAACAAAATTATGATCTAGAAAAATTTGTCGAAGATCAGAAAAAATGAACCAGTGTTTCTTTGTCTGTTTGTTTGTTTATTTGAGACCGATTTTCTGAAACCCTTCCATACATAGGCTATATAAAATAAAATAGGACCAGGGGGAGAGAATTTTAGAATTTGGTCCCAACTACTTTATCAAGGTATTGATTTACTAGACAAAATAACGGACGGATAGTAACAGGAGGAGAGGTAGTCTTTATACAAAGAAAATGTTAATAATCGAATATCTAAAAAACCACTACACCGAGAATTTTCAAAGTTGTTCCCAATAATTTTTCAAGTAAATGTTTTACTAGACAAATAAAGGGCGAATAGGATCATGAGGTGAGGTGTCCCCTATACAAAGAAATGTTTATTATCAAATTCGACCCCAATCATTTTCTCAAGAATTTGGTTTTTTTGAATATATAAAGAAATATACTTATATACGCACTTTATATGTGTGTGTTTTTTTGAAATCTATAGACTTATAAACACCTGTTCCAATTTGTTTAGAATTCTTAGTGTCTTATATATGCCGGGAATATGATACGATTTAAAAAAAAGTTACTCCAAATAATTCTTATTCAATAAAAGTTCACCATAATGAATTTACATTTAATTTTTTTGATAAATAATTTTTCTTGATACTTTTTTATTGAATGAAAATAAATGTCAAAAAATGAAACAAAAAATTTATGACTCATGACAGACAAGTTAATAGACTGGACGTATTTATTTCTATACGTATGTACTTATGTGTATTCTAACGGTATATAGACTTTTAATGCATTGAGGCGTTTCACTTCAATTGTTTGAACAAACATCAATGACATTACATTTTAAGTGTGAAGGAGGTTATAAATAAAGTAATCAAAGACACACACACACATACACATCAATACATTGAAATAGAATTTTGAGTACCCTACAGGTTTGAGAGTTAATGCATTTACAAGTTATCTTAACTTTAGGTAATTTTGAATATTTTTATCTATAAAATAATGGAAACAATAAAGAAATGAAGTGTCAGCTTGATGTTCGAATATTTGTATTGGGTATACGAAATAATAATGTCCATTTGAGTTACATAGTCATGTCCTAAATAATGGTATTTCAATAAGATAATGCAAACAAAAAGCTTTTGTTCAAAAAATGTATTTAGACGAAATGTCTGATAATATTATGTGCTGCTATGCTACTTAAAAAAACTGAAATAAGTCCAAAAAATTATTATAACATTTAGCGTTAAAAAGTAAATAGTTGGTTCTGCAATTTATAATTAACAAAGTTTTAAAGAAACGTCTTATTAGAATTTAACTTTAGAAAAACGAGAACTCATTAAAAAGCATGGTTCTGATGAAAAAAACTTATGCAGAAATAAGAAATATTATTGGATAATCAAATAAAATGATTAGAAAAATCATAACCTACAAATTAAAAGTAGGGAGTCGTGGACGAAAAACTGTGGCGATAACTTTAATGGTTCATCGTGTATTATATCAAATAAAAAGGCGACATTGTTCTCAGCAGCTGGACTGAAAGAGAATTAAATCTGTCACTAAGTACTGAAACTGTAGCATAAGGACTTAGGGAATTTATTTTGAAAGCGCATAGACCATGAAAAGTCCCCCTCTTAACTGCTCCACATATCTTAATTAGATTAAAGTTTGCTTAAACTTATTTGGTTTGGCAAATTAAAAAAAGAGAGTATTTAGTGGACTGACGAGTCCAAAATAATTTTATTTAATTAATTATATTTATAAAGAGGCCTCTCAGCAAGGAATATAATCAAAAATTTATAACAAATTCTTTCCAGTCACCCGATGTAAATCCACTCGATAATTTGTGTACATACGTATAAATCAAAGGGTCGGTAATTAATTATTATCCTGAAAAGGTGTCATAATGTAGATTTATAGATCATAAATAGAACTTACTTCATGATACATACGGAAAGAAAAATAAAGAAGCTTAAAAGATAGCTTCCATTAAAAAGCGGTTAACAGACTGAAAATTCGACCGGAATGTAGAATAATTCGAAAATAGAACATATTTGAAACCGGTCGGTTTCCTGAAATTAATAGATTAAACGGTTTTCGGTTTTTGAATGCACTTATAAGAAGTTTACACTGTGATTGAAAATCCAACCTAAAATGTGTTTCCTCTATTCAAAATTAGCTATTTTTAGACATTTCTGCTTCAAATATGCTTTGTTTCAAACTACAGGATACAAAATTTCTTAAACAAATATAAATCTAATATATGTGAAAAATTTATTTAGTCTCAACAACAATCACTTAAATGTAGGAAAAACTGAAGTCCTTTAAAAGGCTAGAATTTTATTTTCTTACAGACATGAATTCAAAATTTCTTACCAATAAAAACTCTGACAAATAATAATTATTTACTAAACAAACTAAATAATTAACTTATTTTAAATCTGTTGCAAAAAACTTTTCCCAATTCCTTTTTTTAATTTTTCTAAACTTTTCCCGATAAAAAAAGTGTCCATTTTTATATCCTTTTAATTTCTAAGCAACAATTACGGGAGGAAAAACTTAAATAAAATAAAACACTCAAATTATGCAATTTATTGGTCAAATTATGGTTAAAAACTTTTACTATATTATTAACCAAATGTCCATTTTAGTAGTATAATAAGAACTCCCACTTTAAGTCAGGATGGGCAGACAATGTTCTTATTGTTGTTGTTGTATCTATTTATTTTATACTCGCTACAAGTACTCGTAATAATAGACAAATTGTCTAGTTAAAGAGGGACATTAAAAAAGCCTTAAAACATTTGGCTTTTGTTTTGTTGTTTTTATTATTTCTTACCATAATGGCCTTAATGGCTAGAAGTTTTTATAAAAACAGCCTCTAATTAGATAATACCCGCCAGATAAAGTCTACAATATAAAGTATTGTTATTTAATGTCAGAACTTTAAAAGAGTAAAATGTTTTTTTTGTGAGAAGTTAATGAGAAAAGATTCTTGGCTTTAAGGCAGAGGTAACCAAAAAGAGAGACACAAAAGAAATTAATTTCATCTAGCAACATGACTCTCCTAAAAGCCGGACATTTCGATTACGTTCATGTTATGGCTGTGTCACAATCGTATAACTTCATATTCTGAAATATTTTATGGCGAACATTACTCTTTAATACCTCCAGATCCCTCTTTCACATAATTTTTTATTCAGGCTTTATTAAGATTACATTCCTTTTCATTGAAATTATAAAATGAGCCTTTTTTGTGTGTATTGTTTTAGTTATAAAAATAATATTCCATAGTGTATACTTAGTTAAACAGTAACAAAGTGTTGGCGCGTGCTCAATTAAGTCAACGCCATAAAAAAATATAGGAAAACATGCACATATTCATAAAAACAGGACTACCTACAGACATATCCATATGACAAAAAAAATGAACAATTTAAAGATTAAAACGAAATAATAGCAACAGTCTGAGAATTTATATTTAAAATAAAATTTTCTATTAAATGAAAAAGCCCAACAGTTTTTAAAAGAAAAACTAAACCTTTTAAGATATCAGAATAATGACCCTGCGTGAAATAGATGGCTAATTGATCCAAAATGTATTTTACACGTTCACACTTTTTAATCGTGTTACAAACTTTGCGGGAACAATTTCCCTTCGTCTTTAAAATCACAAAAACTAATAGAACATTAATGGAGGTGTATTCTCAAAACCCGGACGAGGTCTAATCTCATTTAAACATTTTATAGCTTACAAAAATATCCTTTGGCCGAATTAATAACATAATATAAAAATAAGATATATGTTCTTAAAAAGGAAAAATTGTATAATTTCGAAGAACATAAATCTAAATGCTTTTTTAGTAAATACGTATGACAATTATTAGCTAAATCAGAAATGGAAATGGATTTAAACCAGAATTCTAAAAATATATATACACATGCATCAAATCTGTTGGAAGCAATCTCATACCTAGAACAAATTTCCATTTTTTGTTGTTTCCTATTTAAAACTTGCGGTCCAATTAAAAACAAGGAACACTATAGTTTGGTTATCTATATTGAATTGATCGACATTACACAATGAACTTTCAGTTGAATCAAATTTGTTGTTATGTACTTAGACATATGTGGTCGTTTATCTCTTATATAAAAAAAAGACCGGAATTGGAAATGAACAGTTATAAGGAATAGGAATATATTTTAAACTTCTTATATAAAATTGGGATTTAATCTAATAACTGCAGGGTATTTTTATATAAATATGTAAAATTCATATAATAAAATAGAGTGAACAACAGAGTCCTTTAAGGGAGATGCGTGTTTTTGCTATAAACGATGCAACATCACGCAATGCTCCATTATAAATGTGTAGAATGAACAAAATACATAATTGTTTTGACAAAGCTCTTATATTTTTATGGGTTAATTTTTATAAAAAAGTATTAAAAGTAGATTTCGGCAGATACATATTTCGATATCTCCTATTAAGCTCCATTTAGCCGTTAAAACTTGACCTAACATAAATAGAGCTAAGGATCCACTATCTTCTTTCCATATCACCTCCTCCTCTAGGTAGATAGTTAGGTACACACCCAAAGATCCATTGTGATTTCTATATCCAACAGGCAGGGTTGGAATTCTGTAGAGATAAATATCAAGATAGAAAGAGTGAGAAGAAAGAAAGAAAGAACAGGAAAAATCATGTAGGAACTCATTTATTGAATAAGAAAAATGAAGAAAATAAGTGAAAGGGTGGGAAGAAGAAAAGAGACAGATATAGTCGCCCAACATATCCAATTCACGTATAACCATTGGCTCCAGGAGCCAGCTTACCCTCAGGATGAGTTTAATGAGGGTTGTCAGGTCTATAACTGCTAATTACTCCATCCCATTCTGAAATTGCCGGTCTAGCCACTTCATCCTAGTCAGCTAAAGTCGAGGACATTTATAAAGTAAGTATTTGACTGACTCCAGCTCATCCTCATTCCCGTACATCCTACAAATACCCGAATTGCTCGAGTCCCATTTCATGTCCAGCGCCCCAATGCGACAATGTCCAGTTAAGAAAGCTATGGTTCTCTTTAGACACTGTCTGTCAGCGGCCACAGCGCCACACCTACCCTCCCATTTCCGCTGAGCCCTTCCTTAAACCTCATCCCCTATGACATTAAGTAAGAAACCCAAATGAGACCTGACCATTTCACAATCGCCCGACCTTATGAGTGCCGAACCACCATAAGCTAGCCCATCAGCTATTTCATTGCCTCCTCAGAGTCTTTCTACACTTCCTATTCCCTCCTTTTATTTTAATCAAAATTTCCCATCATGTATGATGTTATCAAGTATTTGTATTTATTTTTTAGTATTTTATGTTAATGTTTATAAGTAAATGATGATGATTTTGATGTTGAAGAATCGAACATGCATTTCAAACACACTCGTTTGTGTGTTTATGTTTAAGTTAAAATTTTAATTTATATAAAAACTGCCCTTTCGACTATTAAACAGATGGTGGAAGGTGTAAAGTTCATGCGGTTCTACATTATGGATTATGCATAATGCACAAGGTTCCTTTTTATTTTATTTTATATTTTCATTCCCTTTAAATATATATGTGCGTGTGTGTATATGAATTTGAAAGCCAACCCATTAAAAGCCACTTTAACAACACGAAGAATTGCCAACAAACCGACCATCCATAATTTAGACAACAGGCAAAAAATATATATAAAAAAATATAAAATAAAACATTTAGCTTTTTGGTGTGGTCGCGTGTTCGCTGTTAATGGTGTTCAATAATATAGAATTTTACTATAAATATACATTCAAATATACATTCAAACAAATACAAATACATTTATACAAACATAAAAAGGATAAACCACATAAATATAAATGGACATACTCCTGCATACATACACAAATAAAATACAATATTTGTTAAAGGTTAAGGGTTTCCGATGAGAGAAATTTATTTTTTTAGTTTAAAACAAAATCTTGTGTCCTTATCGAACGAAAAGAACTCTGATCGGATACATTTGGACTAAAAAATAGAAAATTATAATTAAACAAAAAATAGTCGGTTAAGATCCACTATATTATAAACACTGCATTATGGCACAGGTATGACATATTATTGACCGACCTTCCTAGAATTTTATTTATATAAAATATTTTCATGATACTTATGTTTATTAGATCGTTCTTTTTGAAATTTGGCTTGTGGACTTGATCGAAATTTATTTGTGGCATATTTAATTTACTTATCTTCATATGTGTGAGTGTTACAACACCATTCCCGAAAGAGATTTGTATGGGAGCTACCTGAAATATTGTATCGAACATGATCGATTTCAAAAGCTTTCGTTCTTTATACAAAAAAATAATATGTATTACAGTTCAACATGATATCTTTAATATTGCATCCCAGGAGTTCACAACATTTATGTGGAAGTAATTCTGAGTCATAAGGTAAGTTAAAAATGGTTGTTGGTTACAAAGATAAGCTCTGACCATTCAAAGTTTATTAAAATTGAAAGAATTTAACAAAAATATAAAAAAATGAAAATAAAAAGAATCCTGAGGTGAAGCGTCTATTGGTCGTATCAAAGAGAAAAATTCATTAGCAGACAATGGAGATAGTTCTTAGTTGTATGCTATACGTGAGACCTTCTGGTACGAGAAGTCCTATCTAGAACAGTATGTTTTTATTTAATATAACACCTCACAATGGTCCTTTAATGAATCAAATAAACTGTATACTTACTGTACAGCTGCCTGAGCAAAATCATAACAGATGACCCTTTATAAGAGAACACAATATGTGTACATAATTTTGGAACTATTTGAAATCATGTTATTCTTTCTTTCTCTTCAAGTGCTGAGATCAATAATAAAATTTTGGACTCTTGTGATAACAGAACTGAAAAGCATGAAAATGATGTTACAAAATATTCAAATATTCAGCTATGCCGAATTTTTAATCGATTGATTTAAAAATAATTGTTGCTATAACAAAATTGCGCTGTCTAAAATATTTTGGCACTAGCGCTTCATTCAGGCACAAAAAAATTTCCTGTAGTAATTTCAGAAATATGCGTGTCCCCACATTTTCAAAGATATTCTATATACAAAATTTAATATGTAAGGAGAATACCACTCCCTGACTTTTTCAAAATTTTGGCAATTTCAGCGTATCAAAATTGAGAATAATAAATACTTAATATACCCTCATCACCACTAATGGAAGTGGAGGGTATGAAAACCTATTCGTTGATAAATAATATTTTAAAACCTAGAATTTTTAAACTTAAACCTATATTTCGAAAGGAGTCTTCGACATATAGACCGAAACACAGTGTGTTGGAATATTTTTTTTATTTAAAATTGTAACTTTTAACCGTCACAGATATCATAATGAAATGTTACATGTTTTGAATTGAGGAATTTTAAAGTTAACTTGCAAAAATACAAGTACATATGTGATCAGGTCGTAGTTAGTGGCTTTCCAATATTGGTCACCTCAAGTATATTGAATTTTTAAAAATTCGTAAAAAAAATCATTTATAAATTGAAAGGAAAGATATTGTGTATAAAGATAGTAATTGTTAATCTCTTTGCTCACATGTGTAAATTTCTTTATAGTTTAAGAGATATTTGAGTCGATATAAAGTCGAGATATAAAGTCGAAATTTTACGCTTATAAATTTTAGGTTTTTAAGGTTAATACACTTTATGTTGGCCCTATATATATATATATATATATATATATATATATATATATATATATATATATATATATATATATATATATATATATATATATATATATATATATATATATATATATATATATATATATATATATATATATATATATATATATATATATATATATATATATAGTTACATATGTAAGGTAAACATCCGTAAGTATATTCTGCCGGACTGCCCTTGCAGTGATAATATCATATGAAAACTAAGATATACGATTTATACGGATTTGGATATGTACTTCCCAATGGAAAAAATGTCTGATTCATGGGCAAATTCAAAAATATGTCAGCTCTATATGTATATAAAATTTCATGAAGATATCTCTTCGGTTAAAAATTTACAGAATTATTTCCCAAAAAAAATCAATGAATCCTTCTTAATTATCCTTTCAAAGAATTACATATATTACACTTTCTATAAAATTTGAGTTGTTATAACTTTTAGCAGAAAACCCTATTCGCTACAACACTGTAAAATTTAACCCTTTTATGGTTACAAAAAAAAAAAAGACCAAGCTAAATAAAACAAAATACTTTAGTTAATATTGTATATTAAAATAACACCACTTTTCATTGCATAATATCAATTTAATGGTAATTCCACTCTAAAAGTCCATTTGTTGTTTTTGTTGCACTAAGTATTTATTAAACAAATAGTATTAAAATATACACCTACAAACATAACAGAATATACCTACACACTTACATAAACATCTATATATATAAAAATTAATCTGTGTTTGTTTGGGAATTATAGACAGTAAAAATACTGGACCGATTTTGCTGAATTTTTTCAGAATGATCCCCATATACCCGAAAGTAACATAGGCTACAATTTTGATAGTGCCAGGGAGAGAGGTAGTCCCCATACGAAGCAAATTTTGACCATCGAATATCTAAAGAGTTATAACAGCGAGAATTTTTAAATTTGGTCCCAATAATTTTTAAAGGAATTGTTTAACAAAATGTGGAACTGGATAGAATCATGAGGAGAAGTAGCCTCCATACAAAGAAATTGTTGATAATCGAAAATTTGATGAACCACTACAACGAGGACTTTCAAAATTGGTCCCAATAAATTTTTGAAGTAACTTTTTTACTGGACAGAATGAAGGGCGGATAGGATCATGGGGAGAAGTGTGCCCCATACAAGGAAAATGTTGATTATCGAATAACTAATGAACTATAGTTCTCAAATTCGACCCCAATCACTTTCTCAAGAATATGTTTTGCTGATCAAAATATAGGACGGGCAGAATTAAGGGGAAATATACTTCCAATCAAAGCAAATATTAATTACCGAATATCTAAAGAACTGTAAAAGCGGGAGTATTCAAATCGGTTCTTATTACTTTCCCAAGGATCTCTTTTACTGGATAAAATGTAGGACGGATAGGACCATGGGGAGGGGTACCACCCATTTTATAAGGGCGACAAAGCGCACCGGTTCTAAACTAGAATACAAGTATATTTATATGCATACATACACACAATTACAAATAATAATATTTAAATGATTGAAATGTATGAATGTTTGTATTTGTTAGTTTATGTGGCTTTTAGTTATTTTAGTGTATGTAAATGTATTTGTAAATATGTATGTATATGTATAGGTATGAGTATCTGTATATTTATGTTTATTTATTATTATTGGATTTTAAGATGATTTCATTCGATAACAATATGGACTTCATAGATTATTTAAAAGGGACAAAGTACTTAAATTTTATAAATTATAATTTATTTGTAGTGGTCAAACCACCACTTTGTATGAGTTATTATATATAATTTTTTGTTGTTGTAGTTGTTGTTGTTTTTGTTTGTTTGTATTTATTATTATTTGTTATTATTACACATTATTTTAACAGGAATTAATTTCGATTAGTAAAGTACAATTAATCAAATAATAGTTAATTTTGAGGAAAATTTTTATTTAAGTTTATAAATGAAATAATTTTGTTCAAATACAGAAAAGTTTCTATGGAACTTGTTAAGTACTTTAATGAAAAGTATAAAGGAAACGGAAATGGTTTAGGAAGAAAACTTAGTTTATGAAATTAAAATATTAATTCTGAAAAAAGTCTGGGAAAAATAATTTACATAATTTATAAAAATTAGAATCGGTTTATTATTTCTCAATGAAAATTTTGCAACCCAATAATAATTATCCGAACCCTGTACGGAGTAAAATTTAAATAGTTTTCTTTAAATTCTTACAGAAAAATCCTAATTTATCAACAAACAACATGGACTATGATTTTAGAATTGGACGAATTTAGTTCTAAATGAATTAAACATTGTGAGCTTGATACGGTTTCAAAACCACTTCTGAATCAATTTATCGATGTCCGTCCTTCCGTCCGTCTGGCTGTCCAGGTAAACGTAGTGAATAGTCTACAGGTCGCAATTTCTGAAATATCGGGATAAAATTTTAGCCTATGGATGAAGCCTATTGAAATTGGTCATTTCGGCCAATATTTATGATAACTCCCATACAAATGTTATTCCTAAATTGGGTTTAAAGGTCATAAAAGTTGATTTAAACGAAATCTAAGATCTAAATGATGTGTAAAAATATGTGAGGATCGGTTCATTATTTTTCCATTAATTAATTCTGGTTCATTAGGTCCCATGCAAACCCCATTCCAAATATCACTTTTGGGGCGAAAATCCCACATATACGTTGGTATTGTAATAATAATTGATCAAATTATGATAAATGTGAGCAAAAATCGATGTGAAAAATTATACAAGGGTCGGTTTATAATTTCTTGTAGTTCCCATATAACCCCCCCCAAAAAAAATTAGTTTTAAAAGATATAAATTTAACATAAATTTTAGTGTCGCAATAATGTACTGCATAAATGGAAAAATTAAATTATTCGAGGATTGTTCATTAATTTTTCGTAACTACCATTTTTAACCGACGATATGATGTCTTGTGATGCTTGACCGACTATACATTCTTACTTGTTTTTTTTTTTTTTTTTTTTTTTTTTTTTTTTAATAACTCTTTAACTTTTAATTGGCTAATGACATTTTTATGAAATTTTACACAGCAAAGGTATGTAACTTATAACTATGAAAGCTCGAACATTTAAGACAATTAAACCTTGTGAGCATGTTTACGGTACCACAATGCGACTGCATAGATTTTTTTAAATAAATCTGTAACTTTCAATCGGGTTACAACATTTAATGAAATTTTACAAAGTGTAACAAAGGAATTTAGCATATAACTTTGGAAGTTCGAAATCCATAGAGTGTATACGGATGGAGTAATGGGACCTTAAAAGGAATATCTTAAATTGTATTATATAGAAATTACTCTATTATTTTTTGGCGCACATTTTGCATAATTAGTCCAAACAATCACATGTCACTATATGGAGTAAAATATAAATAGTTTTCCTGAATCTCTTACATATAAATATAAGTTAAGGGGAAATTTTACACTCATAAAATCAATTTTTTAAATCTCGAAAACCCTATATTTCAAACAAACTTTGAAAATATAGTACGGTTTCCGATCTTAACCAATTTATTGTTTCCTATTTAAATCCAATTTGACCTTGTTATAGCCCAATCCTTTCAAAAACATGTATTTCTCACAGTTTTCAAGTTATTGGAGTTTGAATTTTCAACTTGCAAAGATCATGATCAATTTTCAATTTAAGTAGAAACCTTTTTATCGCATATTTTAAAGATATTTTCAATAGGCACTTCTATTATCACTCAGGACAACATAATTAACGATGTATGTCTGGCCTTCCCAGATACAAATACCTTATAAATTGTTTTTTTTTTTCATTCCACTTTTTGGAGCATACGGTTTCACAAAGCATCTCAGATGAGGTTGTTTTTACGTCGTGTAAGATTGCTTTGTCCTACATCTTGGAGTATCGAACGCCTTTTTGAACCTTAAGGATTCCACTTAAGAGCTATTGTAGTGTTTTCTGATTGTATGACCAATCAATAATATTCTGCATATAATTCTGAGGAACTTGTTGATGAAAACCTTTAGTTTTTGCGTGATGGTTTTCAATATCAACCAGACTTCACTTCCCTAAAACAGTGTTGATTTTACACATTCTGCAGCTCTAGCCTTTTGTAGTCACTATGCTACTCAGATAGCAGTACTATTTTCATATTCGACTAGTTGATTTGTCAGCATGACGTTATCTATGCTTATGTTATTCGTTGTCATTAGAATGTTTTTCTTGATATTTATCATAAGACCAACCTTGCACACCACTCTTTCCAAGTCTTATAAATTAGATATCTAATGATAGAGAAATCATTTATCATCCATTAATACAAGTCCTTTAGCTAAAGTAAAAAACACTTTGAGATTCATTTCTTTTTTCTCTCTAAACAGTCTTCTCTCTTTCTTTATGTAGCATGATGGTGAATAGTTGAAATTGTTTAAATAAGTCAAATATTTATGATATGATCAATTATGAATTAAATTTATCACAAATTTATTTATATGTCAAAATCTAAATTTCAATATAGGTCTAATGGCTGTGTCGCACATCTACGAAAATATCTTTCAAATTTTAAACAAGTATAATTGATATATTCGTCTATGTCGAATCTTTAATACCATCTATCATAAATGCATGTGACGTATTTCTTAAATATAAAACAGGTTCATTTAAAGAGTCATCAAATTGTTTATATTTTGGACTATAACATTTTTTCTACTGAACCGATGTAGATAATTTTTGGAATACTTAAGAGGTGAAATGATAAACTTATAATTATTTTAAAATTTTATTGTAATCTGCCGATATATAATTATTTTTTATTTCTTGAATTTAGAGGTTGCTTCAGATATTGTTCCATATCGATTAATATACTGAACAGATTTTGCTAATTTAAATAGAAAACTTCTCAGGACAAGTTCACCAAAATTAGCAGTTAGCCAGACCTCATTTAATCGACTCGTGTTAATTTCAAAACCTGAATCGTTATTTTGTAATTATTTCTATTTTTTAAAATTCTTTTTTCTATAAAATATATAAAATATATAAAATGGATTTTATCCCCTCACGAATGAACGAAAGAATTTTGTTTATATTCAACTCTTTTTTGTTTTCTATTACCAAATATGTCATCAATATAATCTAGATCATCATATAATATAAATTTTCATAAATATTGTACTTCTTTCACCGTTAATGTGTTCTCATTCAGTTTGCCAACAACAACAGCAATAACAAAAGAGTACAACATCTAAACTCGCACTCTATTAGTGGCAGGCACCCTACTCTATAAACCTCTTTAACTCATTATAATTCCTAAAAAAGTATTTATTGTTATGACTGTCGTTCGACGACTATGAATTTTTAAAGTTGAACAGTTGTCAGCATTAAGGCAAGAAGAAAGGAAGGAAGGCGGGAAGGAAGGAAACAATGGTAGGAAATGGCAAGTTAGAATAAAATAATAAAAACCGGCAACAATAAAATATTTTTAGAAGAAAACAAAAAAATAAAAAAAGAAAATATAAAAGAACCGTGGCTGACTTAATGGCAGAAGACAAGTAAGAAACATCAAACCAAACAAACCCGGCCACCCTTCATTTTACCAACAAACTCATTTATACTTCTATAAATTAAGGATTCATTTTCAACAGTTATACGTTTGAATGAACATTCATACAAACATATGTATAAATATCCTTTTTGGTTGAAACCCGTGCTACTTATATGTGTACGTGTCTGTTTGTCTGGTATTGTTTGACTTTATGAATTGATTTTGTTAAAGGCACGAAATAAAATATAAAAAAATTAAATAAAATAAAAGAAATAAATGTAAAAGGGAAAAAATAAAATGAATGATTGAGTGAGTAAATGAATGTGTGTGTGTGTGTAGTGAAGAAACTCATAAAGTAGTAGTATAATAAGTAACACCCTTGAATTAAAAACATCCGTTTAAAAACATTAAGTAGATCAGGTCTTGACGATTGAATAAGAATGAGTATGATATGTTTATATGTTTGTTGGTCTGTTTATTTATTTAGTATGATTTGCTATGATGGCATGTTTGTAGTGCTATAACTAGAAATATACCACATTTAAGAGATGCATTTACATTTATAATACGTCAATTACCCAGCGAGTAATTTCAAGTGAATCTCTCTAAGAGAGTAATAATACTGATTGACTAACTGACTTAACATTTCACATCTTTAATGGTTGAAGCTTTGGAATAGGGTTTGTTACTTTTTAAGTAGATCTGATAAAAATAGATTTTTTTTAGATCGAATGAATCATCATATTCTTGCATCAAATCACAATCTGAGTCGATTTATGTCCATCTATCTATCTGTTGAAAATATTTTCATGCCTACAGTAATTTTCCGAATTCCATGGATTTCGGCCACATTGTTTGTTATTTTGCTAAATATTTTCCTAATTAAAATCAGCTAAATCTGTCCAATAGAAAAAAGTTATAGAGTGTTATTTGAGAGAACTTCAAAATTCTGAGAAAGATCTATTCTCAATCAAAATTTTCAACAAAATTTGACTGCATTTAGACTGAATTTAAACATAACATAAAGTTATTATCATTATTAAAGGTCATCAAAATCAGAGTGATAGAAAAAAGTTGTAAAGTTATAGTTTTGATGCAACACAAAATCAGAGTGTTATATAGGTAGCAATTTATATAATTTCTGTATATTTGCCACATATATTTATTTTCAAAATTAACAAAAAAACTAAATTGATTTGGGACCATTATTTGACCTAGTTTTTATACGAAACCCCTTCCCGAAGTATGTTTTTAATGTTATGAAATTCTAAATTTAAAAAAAAATATATTTTTAAACCCTTTAGTATGTTATAAATATGACCAATATTAGTCCATGTTTTGCTATAATTTCCATTTAAGTTCCCCTACCAGAATATAAAAATAAAATATAAAAATTTTACATATAGAACAATTTTATAGAAATTTGGAACAATATCTTTTTTAACTGTTTTAAATATATGTTAATAATTTGGGTCCAAATCTTTATATAGCACCTAATACAAGGCGCCTATAAACCTCTTATATTTGAACAAATTAAATTGCAAACCGTCAAGATTAAATTTCTAACAATCTTTAATGTAATTTGATGAAAATCAATCCATAATTTCCTATAGTTTCCATTTAATACCCCTTCCCGAAAAAGAGTTTTAGACTATAAAATGTGAAAAAAATTTAAATTATCTATTTATATATCTATTTATATATATTTATTTAATTTTACAGTTGTCGGGGCATATTCGGTTATAAATCTCTTGAAATAGAGTTTTAGATCTAAAAGGTTCTTACGTATGCACCAATACCATATATCACTTTAGTGTTTTATATGAAGCCATTTCCTACTCATGCAAATGCATGCATAATGTTTTAAATATATGATATACTTGT
This sequence comes from Cochliomyia hominivorax, assembly GCA_004302925.2. NCBI lineage: Eukaryota > Metazoa > Arthropoda > Insecta > Diptera > Calliphoridae > Cochliomyia > Cochliomyia hominivorax. The sequence continues at coordinate 73,172,874 of PYHX02000158.1, read as the reverse complement.
TTCCTTTATAAAATTAAAAACCTACTCCGGGAAGTCAGAGCTGTGGTAAAATTTTGCAATGAATTATATGAAATTCAACTTACACATGGTTCTATAATAAGACTTTATACGATATTTTGTCTGAGCAGTTGGTTATTTATTTCAAAGATTTTTTGCCTCGTATTAAAAATAATATAGCCAGATATCTGTATTAAAATTTTTTTAAAATTCTTACATATTTTTATTGAAATTTTTTTAACTTCACATACATTAAATAATCACTTTTAATGAGGGATTGCATTTCAATGCAGTTGATATGTTTGCTGGGTTATAACTGTAATTGTATTGACAGTAACAAGTGTCTAAGTGTAAGTATATTTTGCAACATCCATACAACAATGCAGTTGTGGTATGCTACAATGTTAACTCCAAATATTTTCCACAAGTTCTGAATCTTTTTTTGTTGTAAATGATTTTCCATCAGTTACATTTATTACGTATGTGTTTTCTGTAACTGTATCTGTGTAAGAGTGTAATAACTTTTATTTTTTTTTCCTATTTTTCATTTGAACTAAATAGAGCACTTAACGGCAAATGCAAACAAATTATTGCACTTGCATACACTTAAAGGATTACATATCCTCATGAAATGTTAGAAGTGTATTAAGTGAGGGGTTGGGGTAAAGCAGAGTAGAGTAAAGTAGGGTGAGTATTTTTGTGGTGATTTAATATATTTAGAACACTAAAGACAAAACAGACAGACAGGCAGTTAAATCAATAAATGTTAATAGTTTTCTTAATGTTGTTGTTGTTGTTATTGTTGCAATTGTAATGGCAAAGTTACAGATATGTCGTTTCAATGATTATAACCATGAGGACAATGTTTCTTGACTATGATGATGATGATGATGATAATAAAGATGATTTTGTTGTTGTTGTTGCTGTTGTTGGTGGTTGTTTCCATTTTAATATAGCGCACTTTACAAAGTGGGTGGATCATCAAAAGTCTGTGAAGGTATTGTTTATACTTTAGAATACATTTCACTTCACTATTCATATACATTTTACATTTCTCTACTTTATTCCTTTATTTGTTTGTTTTTTTTACATTTTCACTTATTCGATTTCTTTCCCTTTTTTCTATCCGTTTCTGTTCATGCGCAAATGAAATATGTATGTGTACGCGTTACTTAATGGATTTAAGTCTCTAAGTGCTGCATTGACATTTTTGGATAAATGCTTTAGTTAAGCAGATGTGTATTTTTTATAACGCCTCGGGCGTTATTATTTACTGTGTTTTTACTGTTAAGGAAATAAAATTGTTTGTCATAAGCCGAGGTTAAGTACGAGATAGACTATTTCTCTCCATTATGATAAATTAAGTTTTAATTTCATTCCAAATAATTCTCCCTTCGGTTTTTTTTCGTCAGGATTTAAAGTTTTTTCCGGCGTTTTAAATTGTACAGATTTGTTTATTAGTTTATTTATTTGGAAGAATTTAATGTCTCAATTATGGTATGATAACAGATTTTATGGGTTTTTATGGGAAAGGGGTTATTTTCCAAGAAACTTTAAAAGGCGTGACAATTTTAACAATTATTTGTAGAAAGGGTGAAATTAAAGCATTTGAATTTATAAAGATCTTTTAAGCCTTTAATACATTTTACATTTATATTTAATTGATATTGTTTGACGGATCATAGAAAAATAAGATCTTTTATATTTAAAATATTGAGAATGATCTCATGAAACTTTTTGATAATACTTTTATAACTGTTAATATGTACAACACGATATCCTGTCACAGCATTCCCTCAAACGCTTATTTTTGAAAATTATGCAGTAACTTTGAAACTAATGGATGTTTGTTGGTGTTTTCCAATTAATTTAGGTCATTGACTCCCAAATAAGTTATTTCGGTACAAGTAAGAATGTATAGTCGGTCAAGTCCGACTTGTGCCAAATTTTGTTTAAATAGCTTTGTATTTAGGACTTTTATGACATTAAAACCCCATTCCGGAAAGAACATTTGTATGGGAGGTCACTGAAATATTGGACCGAACATGGCCAATATCAATAGGTTTCTTTCTTAGTAAAAACAATAATATATACCAAATTTCATCGAGATATTTAAAAAATGTGAGCTGTAGATTGTTCACAACGTTTACATGGACATCTAGCCGGTCAGACAGACGGATGAACGGACATCGTTAAATCGACTCAGAAAGTGATTCTGAATTGAATGGTTTACTTAAAGCTGGGTGTAACACCATTTTTTCTGCATGTACAAACATCAGCACAAACGCATAATAACCCAACCACCATTGGTGGTGAAGGCTATAAATATACTTACATATTTAAAATATTTCTTTTTGTTTTTCTTTAACTTGTTAAACTTTATTTGGGTCCAATTTATAAAATATTGACTAAATTATTATCTAATCTTCTACAAATTGAAGAATGGTACTTCCTTGATGTAAAAACTGTGGGCATCATATCTTTTCTATATGAAATAACTTTTTATAATATTTCGGCTTATAATGCGCCCCCAGTGTGGAAAAGCGACCCATACCTGTATAATGATGGGAATTCCTTAGTGTGTACGTACTTTCTCAATAACTTCTAGTTTATTTTCCCAGTATAAAATACTGGTATCTCTAAGTTGTGAAAGCTGGGAAATGATAAATAAAATTTTCCATCGTTTCAATGACCTCCAAACATGCCCCTTACTCACTATCATTGACTTGTTTAAGTGTGTTTGAAGAGCAGTGTGTGATGTGAAGACTTAGTGAGTTCACTTTTAATCAAATTCATTGTACTCAAGGTTTTCCTCTCATCTAGGATCTCTCTATAATATATTTGTAGTTCTGAAAATTCCGTTATCTTCCGCTACTCCGTTATCTACAGCGACTTATGTGTTATTATCGCTCACTCTTGTAGTCTCACCCTCACTGCGTTAAAAATCAAAAGATTTTGTAAGATCACTTACTAAATAGTCAGATTATTTTCTTGCTCGTTTCGAACAAACCTTTGGTATCCAACTGCCCAGATTAGGTTTCTTAAGCGTTAAAATTCAATTGAGCAAACTAAAACGCAAACTAAAACGCAAACTAAAAAAAATGACGATTCTTTAGATATCGTCCAAGGTAAAGCCAGCCAATATTTTAATATCCGGATAAACATGCTGACAATTTTCTGAGTTCAGATTCGAACATGATATAACTGAAATGCTTTGGAAAACAAACACTTTGACCACATGGTCTAAGATTTTATAAAGTCCCAAATACTTAAATAATTATTAAATTTGGTAAATTTACCAAATTATTATTTACCTTCACTTCAAAAATTTGTCACCATACAAAATAATAAAAGTGTATTGAAAATTTCAATTATCTTCAAATATTTATTTGCTTTTGTAAACGATTCAATTCCATGGTTCTTTGGAGTTTCATCCAAAGTGTTTTTAATCTTCATATTGGAAAAAACGTAAAAAAAATATGTAAGAAAATGTTGTCTACTAATAGTTTTTAGTTTTTAGTTGTTGGTTGTTGTTGTTGTTTCAAAACAAGGATTACTTATGAACGAAAGAGTTCACTTAACTTGAAAACAATATACGTTAAGTGGATTAAATATCAGGTGATTTAAGGTGAAACTCTCAAATAAACAAAATGCGTTATTTTTAGTGGCACAAGTTCTTATTTATTTTTATACCCACCATAGCTGATGGGGGTATTATGCGTTTGTGCAGATGTTTGTAACATGCAGAAAAAATGTTTTATCAACCTTTAAGTATACCATTCGACTTAAAATCAATTCTAAGTCAATTTAACGATGTCCGTCTGTCTGTCTGTCCGGCTGGCTGTCCATGTCGCTATTTTTGACATATCTCTATGAAATGATACATATTTTCATCTTGGTCTAAGGACGGTTGCTATTGAAATTGACCATATTCGGTCCAATTTTTCAGGTACCTCCCATACAAATGTTTCTCTTGGAATGGATTTTTGAGGTCATTATGATTCTAAATATAAAGCGATTTAAACGAAATTTGGCACAAGTAAGTCTTATAATATTCTAAAACAATGTTTTTTTTATTTCTCATAGGCCCCATATAAACCCCCTACGAAATATCACTTTTAAGGCAATAGGTCTCACATATACATTGGTACTGTAGTAATAATAATAAATATAAACAACAATCGATGTGCAAAGTTATACGAAAGTCGGCTCATAATTTTGTGTAGCTCCCATATAACCCCCCAGAAGAACATTTTTTAAAAACTCACAAATTCAACATAGTTGTTAGTGCCATAATAATGTGCTCTGCCCACTTAAGAATAAATCGGAAGATAAAATTATACGAGGGTAGTTCATTAATTTTTCGTAACTGACATTTTTAGGCAACAATTTGGTCGGATTTGACCGACTATGCATTCTTACAAGTTTCTTACTATATTTTTGTTATTTTTGTTGCTTTTTTTCTTCATGTTCTTCATATTTTCATCCAAAAACACTTAGGGAATTTAAAGTAAAATTATATTGTAGTTGTGCATTATATAAAGTCATATTACGTACAAAGTGTTTTTTTCAAGAATTACTCATGGTGTAAAAATGAATGAAAAAAATATTGTACAGTGCATTGTAAAATTAAAAATTTTTATTTTGAGTCTAGAAAGTTTTTTCCAATCCGTACATTTATTATTTTGCATTCCAGAGCCTAAACAGCTAAAGCTACAAACAGTGGCTTCCACTCTTAGTAAATAGATCCGATAAATTTAAGGGGGACTTTTTTAAAATTTCCTTTATTTAGGGAGAAAAAAGTTTAAACTAGAATTTGGTACTTTTTTGGCACCCAATGAATACTTTTTGCTTTTGTTATCACTTTGTGGTACTTTTTAGTTTTTTTGATCATCAAACTAAAATGGTTTATATAAACCGTCCTTCGGTCTGTCCATGTAAACATTGTAAACGTTCTACAGGTCACAATTTTCGGTTACTTTGTGCCTGTGTCATCCAATAGATAAACACAGCCAAGGTGGAAATTTGCAAGAATATTTAAAATGTCGAATAATATACAAAGCGAAATTTTAAGAATTTTGAGGAGGATATTTTAACACTTAAGCATTCCGGTTGTAACGCTAAGAAGTAATCTTTTTAAATTCCATAATGTATATTTGCCTAGAAAAATAGCTGGAAATCAATGAAACTGCATAATACTTAGTTACACCCACCTTTAAGTATACCATTCAATTCAGAATCACTTTCTGAGTCGATATAACGATGTCCGTCCGTCTGTCTGTCGGGTTGGGTGTTCATGTAAACGTTGTGAAGATTCTACAGGTCGCAATTTTTGAAATCTCTCAATGAGATTTGGTACAAATTATTATTTTGGTTAGAGGATGAAATTGAAATTGGCCATATTCGGTCCAATATTTCAGGTACCTTCCATACAAAAGTTCATCTCGGAATGGGTTATAAAAGTCCTAAATATAAAGCTATTTAAACGAAGAACAAGTTTGTATTAAAAGATTCTAAAACGATGTGCCAAAATATGCAAGGACGCGTTCATTATTTCTCATACCTCAAAAAATCATTGGCATTGTAATAATAATTAGTTAAATTAAGATAAATATAAACAAAAGTCGATGTGCAAAATTGTGCTCGGGTCGGCTTATAATTTCTTTTAGCTCTCATATAACCCTCATATAAAATTTAAATTTGACATAAATCTTAGTGTTACAATAATGTACTACAGACTTAGGAATAAATCAGAAAATGAAATTATAACTAACATTTTTAATGGAAGATGTGGTATAGGGTATTAGATAGTCGGGCTTGATCGACTATATTCTCTTACCTGTTTTAATTATCTTGAAAATAACAATTATTTGCTTAACACTAAAAAGAGTGGCGAACTTTTAGATTACCAGACCACATTTGCCTGTAAATCCACAAATAAAATTACATTCAAGCGCTTAGCAACAGTTTTTAAATTTAAGTTTAAATCGTTCAAATTTTTCTAAAATGTAAGTGGTAGAGGGTATTTAAGATTCGGCACAGCCTGATTCTAACTTGTTTTATATTAATCGACTAGTAAATCTAAAGTACTCTCCAAAGGATTAGCATCTTTATACAGTTTTTTTTTTCAAAATTCATAATTTTGAAGTCAAAATTGACAAATTGATAATTGTTGGATTTTAAACAACAAAACAGCATTCATGTCAATACTTATGTTACTTACTATATTTGTAATGTAATAACATGAACAAATATCGTCCCATCATTTTATCCATAAACTAAAGAATAAACCTTTCTTTACGCTCGACTTCAGTTAAAAGGTGTCAATAACAAAATATGGTTAAAATATTACTTTGCAAAAACCGTTTAAACAGTTTGACTTAAACAATCAACTTATAAACTTTAAGCTCACACACATGTACACACAAGAAATCATACATACTGCATACATACATTTATGCCTATAAACCTAAGACAAGTAATAATATTAAGTATTTAGTATAATAGTTTAAGATATTAATACTAAAACATATTCTTTCTCGTATGTCTCAATATTCCATGATGAAATCAACTCTTCTTATTATTGTTGTTGTTTGTTTAAACGCGTGCCAACAATTAAAGTAATTCAATATTATACAAAAACAAAACAAAAACACATTCACACACACTCACAAATTAAAGTCAGGAAGCCACTTTGCAATTAGACCGTGTTAAAAAGAAAGGACAACACACATTCACTCTTGTACACATAATGGTGTAAAAAATATTATGTTTGGAAGGGGGGAGTGTTAGGGGGACAATGTTAAGACTTTTAGTTAGTTCATATTTATGAAAATGACAATCCAGGTATTTTACTTTTATACATTTAATTCATTGTTTTAACCTTGTAATAGGACCAAAGTTGTAAACGTATTCATTTATCTACACACTTCTTTTACAAACGAAACATAACCAAGAGTCATAAGGATCAGGTATATTTGTTTCTTCTTCCTCTACTTTTTCTTGTTACACACAAAAGGTTGCATGAGTTTAATGTTACGGTTGTCATTAACTTAACGACAGTATTTAAGTTAATAGGGACAATAACAACAAAAAAAGCCAAAGTAGAAACAACAACAACAAAAAACGTTTAACCAAAAATGGTTCTTAAAAGCATAAAGTGCACATTTTTGCCACTTTTGTGTTTTGTAATTAAAAATGTTGCTCATGAAATATTAACCCGGTTTTATATTCACTTCGTCTTATTTCTTCTTTTTTATTCAGTTTTTATTCACCTGAGCTCAATAATGCGAACACGTTTTATACACAAAGTTTGTTTATGTGTGTATGTGTGTGTTTTTCACCTACACCCATCTCATAAGTATACTGAGACAAGGAATTATGGTCTTAAGGCAGATATGGAAAATCGATAACTTTTCTACTGAAAATCAAAGTTATCGATAACTTTTCTACTGAAAATCAAAGTTATCGATAACTTTTCTACTGAAAATCAAAGTTATCGATAACTTTTCTACTGAAAATCAAAGTTATCGATAACTTTTCTACTGAAAATCAATGTTATCGATAACTTTTCTACTGAAAATCAAAGTTATCGATAACTTTTCTACTGAAAATCAAAGTTATCGATAACTTTTCTATTGAAAATCAAAGTTATCGATAACTTTTCTACTGAAAATCAAAGTTATAGATAACTTTTCTACTGAAAATCAAAGTTATCGATAACTATTCTACTGAAAATCAAAGTTATCGATAATTTTTCTATAGAAAATCAAAGTTATCGATAACTTTTCTATAGAAAATCAAAGTTATCGATAACTTTTCTATAGAAAATCAAAGTTATCGATAACTTTTCTATAGAAAATCAAAGTTATCGATAACTTTTCTATAGAAAATCAAAGTTATCGATAACTTTTCTATAGAAAATCAAAGTTATTGATAACTTTTCTATAGCAAATCAAAGTTATCGATAACTTTTCTATAGAAAATCAAAGTTATCGATAACTTTTCTATAGAAAATCAAAGTTATCGATAACTTTTCTATAGAAAATCAAAGTTATCGATAACTTTTCTATAGAAAATCAAAGTTATCGATAACTTTTCTATAGAAAATCAAAGTTATCGATAACTTTTCTATAGAAAATCAAAGTTATCGATAACTTTTCTATAGAAAATCAAAGTTATCGATAACTTTTCTATAGAAAATCAAAGATATCGATAACTTTTCTATAGAAAATCAAAGTTTTCGATAACTTTTCTATAGAAAATCAAAGTTATCGATAACTTTTCTATAGAAAATCAAAGTTATCGATAACTTTTCTATAGAAAATCAAAGTTATCGAAACTTTTCTATAGAAATTATCGATAACTTTCGATTGAAATGCAAAGTTATTGATATATATATATATATATATATATATATATATATATATATATATATATATATATATATATATATATATATATATATATATATATATATATATATATATATATATATATATATATATATATATATATATATATATATATATATATATATATATATATATATATATATATATATATATTATTGATGTGGAACTTAGATATTTAAGAAACCTCTCATATATTTGAGTATCATAAACATATTTTAAATAATTAGGGTCCAGAGTTGGTCCATGTTTTAGAATATTTTATAGTCGGCTGTAATTCACTATTACATTTTTACCTATTTTTTTAAATGTTAATTTTCAGACTTAAAATTATATTTTACCATCTCGGCTCTAACCCAACCTAATATCTTTTGTCAAGACTCATAATCATTGTATTAAATGTAGGTTGGTTATTTCTTTGACTGCGTTACGCCTGGTTTTTATTCTTTATATCTTCTGTACTTTTTTTCTTTTAATATTAAACCTTCGCCATTTATAGTAAAAGGAATTTAAATAAGGGAAAACATTTTCTTAATTAATCCCTGTATCTATTGGGTTAATTTCATAAGAACCACAGCTTAAGTTAAAATAGACAAATTTAATTCCGGACATGGATCCGAAGCTTTTTTTGGGAGAACTAATTCTTCTATTTTTATTTACTGAGAAAGAGAATTTCATAGATATTTAAAAGTTCCATTGGTAAAGGAGTTATAAGAAGTTGTAGAAAAATATATCATCCATCATGCTAACGGTTTTGTGAATCTTTTTTCAGAAGTGTTGGTCCATAATAAGCAAATTCATCCGAAACCCACTTCCGAATATTATTAACTCAAAAATAGCATAAATTATTATTATACCCTCCACCATCACAAATTGTGATTAGGGCCAAGTTGTGATAACGCCAAAAAAGAAGATTCACTAGGACCCCATAAATTATATTCTTGCCTCAATTCAAATCTGAGGCGATTTAGTTGTGTCCATCTGTCTGTTATTATTTGCTGCTGCTCTAAGCACTTTCCTATTTAAAACCAGCTATATCGGTCCATTTGTAAGCATTTCTGAGGCAACCTAAAAAATTACGAAAAATAACTTTTTCTAATTTTTGTCAACAAAAAGTTAATGAATTTACACACAATTTAACCGTGACATGAAGCTTTACAAGCTTCGTAATCGTTCAATAAATCATCACAATCGGATCAAAAGTTATAAGCTAAAATATGCAAAATTTTGATACACCCCAAAATCAATTTGTCATACAGATCGCAATTTTAAAGATATTGTTTGAATTTGTCACATATGTTTGTGCTAGGACTATTATTTGATCTAGCCCCTTCCTGGAATATGAATTTAAGCATATAAAACTCTAAAATATAGACCAATTCTATTGAAATTTGGCACAATTTTTCTCCAACTGGTTTGAATTAGTGTTGGTCAAACCAATATCAGTCCCGATTTTGCTAAAACCGCACTTTCAGGAATAACTTTCTAATTATAAAGCAAGTCTATTGAAATTCCAGATAATTATTTTTCTAACTAACCTAAATATATCCATATTTTGCTATAGATTCTTTTTAAGAACCATTCTTGAAATAGATTTTATGTTTAAAAATTCATTGATTCGAAAAGTTTTATGAAATTTATAACTTCCATTCAATGCTCCATTCCGGAATAGGTTTTTCTATGGTTCGGTATCAATATTTAGAAAGTGCTTCAAGAATATGTCTCCATTATTAAACTATAGTTTTCATATGATTTCTTTTTCAGGAACCGGGGTTTGGAATAATGATAAGATATCTATTTAGGATCCGGCATAGCCGAATGAAGCATTCTTGTTTTTTTTTTTTAATTTTCATATATAAATAATTTTTTCAATTTTCCCTTAATCGATTTTCTCTCACTGTAAATATTTAAGTAAGTACTTAACAAAGTTGCTATAGTTAAACGCAATATATTCACTCATCCAACCTTAGGCTTTAGGCAACATAAAAATGCCAGATATCCATAAAAGAAATAATAATAAAAGCAAAAGGTGAAAGTCTTTCCCAGTCTATATGTTTTTCGTCCCTTTAAAAACACATTTTCATTTCGCTTCGTGATGAAGAGCAAAAACGCACGTTATTTTACTTGTGGTCGCATATGGAGCTTTGTTTTAAGTGTTTTTCGAATGGTCAGGGAGGTTATTGTTGTCCATGGTTAACAGGAAACACAAATTACTTAAACATTGTAAAGAATTAATAACAGAAAAAATATGATAAAAATAAAACAGAGACGCTGAAAGTTCAAATGATTCATGAAGTATTAAAATTAATATTAAATGAGGAGCTGAAAGTTTTAACGATGAACTGGATTATAAATATGGAATTTGAGGTGATTTTTATTTTGAAGATGTGATTTGATTGGTAATGGGATTATGTTAGCCAAAACTTCTGAGTAATTGATACGTCTTGAAAGGAATATTATCGTAGAAACTGTACTATAACTATTATAGAAAACATTTATTTGTAATCACTTTTAGTCTCGTAAGCATCCGTTTTTTAATGAAAATCAATTTTTTTTTACAAAAAAGATTTTTGATACGAAAAACTAAAAGAGCTCGAGCCAAAAGAACGTTTATTTGTAGAAACTTCTTTTCGACCAAAAAAATTTCTTTTTTATATGAAAAACTAAAATTGCATTTTATAGCTAAACGAGAGGGACTAGAGACGTCGTTTATTTGTATTCACTTATATTGTTGACCAACAATTAAATTAACTAAAATTGCATTTTTTTAGCAAAACCAGAGGAGTTTGAGCCAAAGAACGTTTATTTGTAATCACCTATATTTTAGATCTAAAAACGATTTATTATACTTTAAACTAAAACTTCCTATTTTAACTAAACTAAAGGAGCTGTAGCCAAAAGAATGTATATTTGTAATCAATTGTAGTTTCGATAAAAAAATCCATTTTTTCGATCAAAAAATCATTTTTTTATAAGAAAAATTAAAATTGCATTTTATAGCTGAAAACATTAATTTTATTTCGCTTATAGTTTCGATCAGGAATTTGATCAAAAATCTAATTTTTCTGTATAAACAACTAAAGTTACATTCTATGGCTAAACTAAAGGAACCAGAGTCAAAAACACATTTCTTTGTTATCAGTTATAGAGTATTTTTGAAATCGAGATGATCATTTGCTCTGCTTCTAAAATTGAATTGTGATCGATTTGTTTTTATTGGTATTGCAACTTTGACGAAATACTTTACATCATTAAATTACTTTAAACTACTTTTTTTATTCTTAATGAGGGTGTTTTTATGAGGTACTTTCTAAACTTAACCCATGTTTCCTTCCTGAATTGTTTGTATAAGTGTTAAGTGTTATGCGGCTACAACAATTTGTTGCGAATAAATTATTTCATGAGATGTTTACAAAAGTATCCATATCTAATTCCTCTTTCAATTTTATTCACCCCTCATGAGTTTGCGGCGATTTCTCGAAGAGTTTGTTTTGCACTTTCATATAACAAACCCTGCATTTAGTCGATCAAATGTATTTCTTAAATTGATTAAGGTCATTACATTTTCCCAATGGTATAATCACAAACATATTGTGAAAATTTTCAATGTTGTTTTTGTTTTCAATACGCAACGTAAGTAGTTGCGAATTAAAAAAAATATACCTAAAATATTTCACTTGATATAATTTCATTGGAAGGGTTGAAAGTGATTTGTTTATTAAAAAAGTCTGAGTGCTAAGATCGGCTGTCGGGAATTTGGAATACCCTCCACCACTTACATTATACAAAAATTATTGTGACTTTAAGATATTCCAACAGAAAACTAATAATTGGTTCATCAGCTCAAACTCCGATTACGGAAAAAGGCCTCAGTAAAAACTACAGAGAAATATGTAAATTATTCTTAAAATTACCCATGAATATTGATACAATAATATTGAAAACCTTTATATAAATACATTTAAAAACCTTTTAAACCTAAAACACTATTCTGGGAAGTGGTATTCAAAAGGAAATATGACCCGATAATTGTCAAGTAGATTTTTATATTAAAGAAAGTAAAAAAATAATTTTACCAAATTTCAATAAAATTGATTTTAATTTAAGAGTCATATAAACCTGAAGCTTTAATCGGGATTGGTTCATATTCATATAAAAGTTAAATTTAGAGCTATAGCAAAATATGGTCCGATATTAGTCAACTTATTAATATATATTAAAGACAATTAGACAAATAATTACTTAATAGTTTTATAAGCTCACAACTGTTTTCAGGAAAGTGGCCCCAGCACAATATATTTTTTTGGTTTATTTTTATATCGAAATAAATGTGATAAATTAAAAAAAATATTTTCAAAATTTGTGACTTTTGTGGCACATTGATTTTTTTATTGGTCTGATTTTTATAATTTTAGGTCCTTATATGTTATGTTATGTCTACATTCCACCTAAATGCAGCTGGTTTTAACTTTTAGGCCGCAATAAACAATGTGAGCGTTTAAGAATAATTTCACAGAGGTACAGAACAACAGCTAAATCGACTCAGATTTAAATTTAAGGCAAGAATATATATATACTGTATGGGGCCGTAGATGATTTCTTTTTGACGTTACAGAGGGAATGATAAAGCTTATGTACCTAATAATATTGGTTTGAAACTTAAAACATTTTTGGAACAAAAGACATAAGAATTTAAGATTTTAGGCAGTTTATTGGTATCAGATAAGTTTTGAAGGATCGCACTCAATATCTCCCTTTTAAAATGCCATGGGGATTCTCTATAACAGAACCCCATTAGCTGATAACTTATCTTTGGCAAACTTTGAATAAAGCTTCGGGCCTTTGCTATGCTGAAACATGAAAGTGACTTAACATATGTCCCTAAAAACAAAACGGTCCATTTCTATCCGAAAATTGACTAAACCTCCCTTGAATTTAGTAGCCTCGGATTTCCTACAGAGTCTGTCACAGCACAGGAATTATTCTCAGAACTAAGTGAGATGCTAAAGGAGTCACCCTCCTATACTCAAATAAATTGGACACCCATCCCAGATCCAATGGTGTTGGATTCCTTCTAACAAAAAAAGCAAAGAGGCACTTATAACGCGTAAATCTTTTCCCAACACGGTTGTATGTACTTACCGAGGTGACATAATGATTGAAATGATAATAATTCTTATACACTTCTTAGTCTCATTTCTTTTGAAAATTTTCCCTTAAATTAAAAACTGGAATATATTGTGAACAATTCAAATCACATAATAATTAGTAACATCTATTAGTATGTCGAGAACAAAAGATATATTTTATTTGTTTTCTTTCAGATATAAAAATCTAAAAATAATTATGGGAGAAAACGGGGGAAAAATTGAATATACATATGAATGACTATTTAGCCGAAAATCTTGATTGTTAAATGGGATTTTTTTAAATTACAGTGGTAAAATTTTAGTTGAATTCAGATCACATTCCATATATTATTTGTTTTTTTTCTTTGTTCCTTAAAAGTAAATTAGGATTTTTTCAAAAGGAGAGTTCTAATTTAAATTTCATTCTTATTTGCCTTTAATATAGTATTTTGATTTTAATATATTCCACCTATATAGTTTTGAATATATTTACAATCACATGATTTTTCTATCCCTTTAATTTTTTATATTTTTATAATTTCAGCAGCCAACTCATTCTGCCAAATAAAATCCATATTAAAAACTAAAAAACCAGTAAAAGAACTTATTTTATTGATCCCAAATAAAAAAAGAAAGAACAAACTAAAATATATATAGTAATCATTGGGGATTACTTTTGTTTTATTCATATAATACTTGAGTTACTTTTGAATTGTATATGGAAAAAATACGATAAACAATAAAAAAAGGAAACCATCCATATGCCTTATGGAGGACTAAAGTTAAATCTTTAATGTTTAAAGTCATTCAAACTATTTAATATTTATTTTAGTACACTACACAAAAAGGAGGGTTATTACAGGTTTCTCAGTAATAATGTAACAAGTCGGGAAAATGAGAATTTTACGAAATATATCACATAATTCATGTGACTGAAAAACAGAATTGTAATTTCCTAAAACATATAATTATTTTTCAGAATTTCGCCAACTTTACAAGAGTAATTATGGCACAACTCAACCTCTACTTGTTTCGTATTGAATCTGCCGTTGCAAACTTATGTCCTGCATGTTGCCAAGACCACATGATACACTATATTTTTTTTAAATTTCAATCCACCCTCTATCAGTCCTTAAAATCCATGGACGCTTCCAACAGAAGTTGACCGATTCCTTGAACTGGAGTTGATCTAAAACATAGACCAACATAACAAACAAAATTGTTCCTTTGCAATTGTTACAACAACAAAACCAGAACCTGTTGCTGTAATAAAATTATTTTAAAAAAATATTGTGGTTGCAATATGTTAGGAAATATGTTTGACTGATCAGGCAATTAAAATAAATAAATTTATATGAGGAAAACATTTCAAATAAAGTCTTCACATTTTCCAAAGGTATAAAAATATGAAAAGTATATTAAAATATTCCATATGAAAATATTTTTATTTAATAACAAAATAATGCGATCAAACAAATATTTTATTGGTCTAACAATATTTTTTATATGAATAACAATATTTTAAGTGACGTTAACAATAATAATAACAATATTTTTATTGTAATAACAATATTTTTAGTGGTGATAACAATAACTATTGTTATTAATCCAAAATCAAAATGCGGATAAACAAATTTTGTAGTTACAGATAACAATATCTATGGTTATCGCAAACATATTTTATCTCTGCATGCATTCGGAACATACAGATTTATTTGAATTTCCTTTTTCATTTAAGCACTTTGCGTTGACCATTTCTTCCCAAGTTTATATTAATGATAAAACATAAACACTCATATTTTCTCGAAAATAATTTAAGAAAACGAACCAGTGTTCTTTCTTTCTTCCGCCTTTATGGCGAAACCCTAATGCCTAACAAAATATACCAAACTATTAAGGTGCTGATATTTTATAACGAACATAAAAAACAAAACTTTTGTTCTTATTTTTTCTCATTCAGATTCCTTTCTTTCCCTGTATCCTTCTTTAAATTACCAGTTTTCAATATTTTCTCCCAAAATCTATAAGAAATAAAGAAAGAAAGAAAAAATATAAACTAAAATGAAAAGAATTCATTCAAACATTTCCTTTAGCCTGATTTTTTATTATGTTTCTTTTCTTTTTTTTCGTTTTTTGTTCAGTTTAACTTTTTATGATTTTTTTCCATTAAAAATTTGTTTTCATCTTTTTTCTTTCACATTCTTGTTATTTTTCGCCAGTGATTCTATTGTGCCAAAGCTTTGTATGCTTCAGATAATCGTATGGATGGATGAATAAATAAGTGAAATGGTAAAGTTATATAAACATACATACATACATATAAACGTACACACATATACATATGCATTTATAAGTCTAGAAATCTATTAAAGGGAAAGAAACTAAGAAATCAAGAAGGAACAAATGAATGAAAGTATAACAAGGGAGGTACTCAATGGTTGGTTGGAC
Organism: Cochliomyia hominivorax; assembly: GCA_004302925.2. Classification (NCBI taxonomy): domain Eukaryota; kingdom Metazoa; phylum Arthropoda; class Insecta; order Diptera; family Calliphoridae; genus Cochliomyia; species Cochliomyia hominivorax. The sequence continues at coordinate 73,156,889 of PYHX02000158.1, read as the reverse complement.
TTAATGCTGTAGAGATGTATAACAAATGGTTAAATGGATGAATAGTTAGAGAATATGAATGGAGATATGAAGTATTACATATACACATACTTATTAATATTAACATTTCTCTGTGTTTATATTTCCAAAGTTTAATGAGTACATTCGTTCGAAATATATAAATTTATCAATGTTCAGTCAATATTACTGTTAAGTTAAATAGGAACAACAGAAAAATATGAACACAAGATATTTTAATTCTTAAACAGTTTCAAAATTATTACTTCAATAATTTTTTCCTGCAGTATAATCTCATAAAGTCATATTGCATTACACGCTCTCTCTCAATCTCTCTCTTGGAACCTCTGGTTCTAATTTCTGGAAGTTATAAATAAACTTTGATCACTGACATGAATTTAGGAAGGGAAATTACCGAATTTCAAAACCATTTTGGTCATAACGTTTTTGGCAGAAATTATACCGAACAATTTCATAGAATAAATGAAGTAGAAATTGTAATGACGATGTCTATAATGATTAATCTACTTTAGTTAAGAGTTATAATAAGGAAACAGCTCGATTTAACCCATTTCGTCCTTTATCTCTCATTTAAAAGTTCTTCAAAGTGTCAATAATATTTTGAAACGTATCAGGCAAATTCACAATTTTTTTAAACATTTATAATGAAAACTTTCACTAACAAGATCATTCCTGAAATTTAAACGACATTTGGTCAAAGTGCTTCTAATTTCTGAGAGTTTACTGTATTTATTTTGTAAATCAAAACATTTCTAAGAATATCGTCTAAGACCCCATAAAAACAAAGTCTGCAAAAATCGTTTTACTTCATAAAAAGTCATAAACTGACACTGAATCAACCTCAAAATTTTGGGAATAATGTTTTAGACTAAATTTAAATGGGTTTAAATTTAATATTGCAGAGGAGCTTTTTCCATAAGAATCACAAGAGACGAAATCACAAGAAATAAGATGTGTGAGCCAAAACTTTCCTGCATTATACATCCCGAATCAATTGCCTTTGGTCAAGATCGTCAAGATCTATTTTAATAGCTCATAGAACAAAACACTCTTCTGATCCCATTATATTATTTTGGAGTCTGAATATTCGTCATTTCATCATTACTTTCATGAAAAAGATTTTAAAATCCACTTTTGGTATTTTGTTGATTTCGTTGTCTTTATGTTCCAAACAAACCAACATATTCACCATACCGTAAATCATTGTAGACGCTCGAAGTATCACAACACAGTATCATGAATGCTACCCTTAATATACATACATATATTTTTGCGAATAAGGGTCTTTTGTCTTTGTGGTATTTAAAATTTTGACTTCATTAAAATAAGTTTTAAAGCAGAACGTTTTTAGCGCAGCCAACTCATTTAAGTTGAAAAGTCAGCTCTTCAGCCGAAAGCTATTCGTGTAGAAAGACTAACTTTTCTCGGAATAACATGTCATGTTAAAATGCTGTTTAAATTTCATTTTTCAATTGGAAATACATTTTTCAAGCTGGCATTTCAAATTGTCACCGAGAAGAAAGTCCTTTAGACCGATCGAAGGTCGTTCGTACATAAATTTAAGCTTTCTCGAAACAACAAGTCATGTTAAAATATGGTTTTATTTAATCATTTATTTGGTGATACACTTCCATATAAATTTCCAAAATCGGAGAGAAAGTCCTTTAGTCCAGGAATATTAAGTCATGTTAAAACGTAGATTTATTTCGTACATAAAGTCTAATCTTTCCCAGAATAATTAATAATTTTAAAATGTGGTCTTTATAAATTTTTCTATTTGTGACATGTTTCCGAAATCAACTTTTACTGGTATACGCTTTGTTTCACTGGAATACGCTTCACTTTAGATCAGAGTATCATTAATTGAAGCAACCAGAAAGATGAGAATAAGTAGCGGCTGACGATGGATAATATAATGAATTGAGGTTTAATAAAATGACAACATAATTCTTAATAAACCACCCATTTTAAATTCCTATATTTTCTAATTTCACAAAACCCAAAAAAAAATCTAAGCAAAATTGGTCTTTACATGATCCAGTCTTTCATTAAAACTGTTTTCTGCTGACATCTTTTCCAACTAAAAAAAGACATAAAAACGTTTCAATAGTTTCATTTTTGTATGTTGAAATGAATAAATGAACATTTCCATTTACTCCTTTTATGCAGCTGACATTTCTAGCATTATTGAAAGAATTTTTCCGAAAAAAAAAGGAAAAATGAAATGTGCAACATTTGCACAAGCACGTTTGTTGCAACAATAAAAAAAACTGAGAAAAAATCTTTTGAAAATCTTGTTGTTGGCAATTCAACAAAACTTTTCACGTTCTCAAACACAAAAACGGAACCGTATAAAATTTTACAAAGTATAGACGAGACCATAAAGACTACAAACTGAATAATAAAGAGAATGAGAGAGAGAGAGAGGAAGAAAGGAAATAATAAAACGTATCATTGAAAATATTAAGACGATGAAAATATATAAAGGAAAATCCCTTGACGTGCAAATTATAGCGTGACCATAATTTTGCAAACAAAATTTTGCACGTTCTTTAGAGCGATAAAGCTTATGATTATAAAAGGAAATATAGGGAAAGCATTGGCGGAAGTAAAGCACCCTAAATAATTTTAAGGTATTGATTGAAGAGTAAGTTTGCAAAATCTAACCTTTTTCGTTTTAAACAGTATTTATGGAAATTTGGAAAATGAGCCTTATTTGGAAGGAGCATTATTTTACAAAAAAATATTTAATGCTAAATTATCGAAAGAAGTGGCTTCTTGAAAATTGAAATAACTGGAGAGAGCTGAACAGACACATATGAAGACAATGTCAACAATCTATGAATTATAACAAAACATAACAAACAGCAGATTCCAAAAAAGTTTTCGAGACAAACACTGAGGAGAAATGAAATATTCCAAGACGTAAATATGTACAGGGATGCAGAACCATCAGTTCTTTATATGGTAATATTAGTAAAAAGTTTCAAACAAATTCTTTTCACCTTAATAGAATTATATAATAATAAAATTCTATTGAAATAGAAAGGGAATTATATGGGGTCTCTGACACAAAGATTCGGGCTATACGGATGTCTCTCCTCACAAAAGATCACTAACATGCAATCAAAACTAGAAGGGAGCGAACATAAATAAAAAGTAGGAAGCGAAAATATTTTGATCCTTGTTGATGTAAACTCTTTAAGGATTAAGAAGCTGATTACTCTACATTTTGAAATGCTCAATAAAGCTAGGGCGCCTTTGCGAATGCGATATTCCTCTAAGAGAAGTAATGGATAAAAACATTTCAATATTTGTAGAACCCTCCTCACCATTTATCTTTTATAGCTTTTTAAAAATGTTTTTCATTTAACCCAAAATTTATGGAGGTGTTTGGACCGGTACTGTCTTAAAATGTATAACAGTAAATACTTCGACGACTTTAGAACTGTATTTATTTTGGTTTTGATCAAACTTGGCTTAAACTTATTACGGATCAGTTGTGTCCTTATAAGAATTAAACTATGAATCTATGGAACTCTTTAAATAGAAAACAGCATAGAACAACAACAAACAATGTGGCCAAATTTCATTGAATTCGATCATTTACTCTAGGTGTGGGAATGCTTCTAACAGACATGCAGACATAGCTATATTGCCTCAGATTTTGCTTCAATGTAAGAATTTATATATGTTCTTATATGTTCTTAAAAGTTAGTATATACACAGAAAAAATATATGTAAAATCAATTAAAATATAAATAATTTAACTTTTTTCAGTTATGATATTGTTTCATAGACAAAAAATGGATATTTAACATTATTTCACAGTAAATACAGTTTCATGAGAATATTCCTGAAATTCTACTATAATATTATTTCACCACAAACGTGAAAAACTTTAATTTAAACAAAATGAAAAAAATATTCAATACAAAATCAACTATGTTCAACGTTGATTTTGCTTCATGTGTTTTTTCTGTGTGTACCCTCATCCGCATGTGGCAAACTTCAATTGGTGAAATAGCAATTGATTTAAAATAAATCAGAGCTTCTCTTTTTGAGAAAAGAAAAATTGATAAAAATGGAAGGACTGAGTATAGTTGTTAGTTTTACGGATCCAAACTTGTTTGTTTTATAGATGGTCCGGTAATAAATAATCGGACTTGATCGAATTTAAATTTCTTTTGCATATATCAATCTGTTCATTGACCGACATGCATCTGTGCATATTAGTAGAGCCAGACTTACCAACCTCGATACCATTTTAGTACCAATAGTGCCACATAATATTTTTTTTTCAATGTGCTCGTTTAGAAATCAAAGGCATACATGTTGCCATAAATGTAACCATGTAACATATACATTTAAATAATACCATATAACATCTCCAAGGATCAAGACCAAGATATAAATAATAAAAACTACAAAGTTCTATAGAAAATGACAGACACGACTATGAAATAACATTTTATCTGTTATAAAATGCAACAGAATATTTTCTATACGATTCAAATCATAATATTTGTCTAAATTCATAATGTTGTATTTCCGACAAAATTATCATCAAAAATTACACACACACATATGTATAAAGAAACATTCTAACACACTTATACATGTAACATATACATGCAATACATTTGCAAAAAAAAAAAGGAAAAAACATAAAAGAGTCAATGTACACAATTTTCCACATGAAATGAAAATATTTACGAGTATTTATCAAATGTTTATCTGTTTAAGGCCACAAAAATACAAACAAACGAACAAACAAACAAAAAATGGAACAAAAGGAATTGTAAAACTCGAGTAACTAAAAATTGTCTACAAAATAAAAGTTACAAATATATTTTTACTTCTGTCTTCTTTCATACGCTCAACACTTACAAGCAGTTAGAAAGTGTAATTGTATATATACATACGCTTTTGTGTGTGTGTGCGTTTTATGCTTATAGTTAGAGATACAAGTGTAAATCCCTCAAGAGGATTTCATATGAATAAATGTCATTGTTGTTGTACTTGCTTTTGTAGTTTTAGTTGGATGTAAGTAAATTTTCGGAAAAGAATAGAGTTGAGATTTATTTACTGAAATATTCATGTGGATAACACCACACACAGACAGGCATACATACATACATACATACATACATACATACATACATACATACATACAAACGTACAAACGTACATATTCATGCAGTAAACAAAACTTATGTTACAAATTATTGCAAAAGTACAGAAATGAGATACTCTTTGGTACAGTGGTTAAAACGGGCAAAAAATACCCGTTCAAGGCAAACTATTTCAGACCAAAATTAAGTAGTTTAAGAGGAAGACACTGATAAAAAACCAACCCAGTTAAATACTTTAATATTATCATGAACAACATCAAGGTTGAATTTTATATTCGGCTGTGTCGAATCTTAAAAATCTTTCACCACTAACCGATATCTGTCAATGAGTTATGTATATTAAACACAGTTGGAAAAATAAGTATGCTGAATTTCCATAAAACTTTTTGTTTGTATTTAAGAGACTTTCGTCAAAAAGGTTACGTATATTAAGCACAGTTAAATTAAAAACTTTTAGAAATCAAATAATGGCTTCAACACAATATAATTTTTTTCGATTCTAAAAATAAAGCACCGATAAGCTGAGAAGAACGATGAGTTACATAACGGAGCACTTAGATTTCATAAAATTTTCAACATAAAATTATTTCGGCACAAGAATGAACACTGATGAATTAAGTGATGAACAGTTTATTATTTCAATCTAGGAAAGAAAGGGTAGGACATAAGATAATTCAGGACATAAGGCGCAATTTTCGAAACATTAGATCATATATCTCAGTGATCTCTCGTCGCACGCAAGATACATACAAAAAGTACTCTACAATATAGCGTAGCCCAGATGGGAGAAAAAATCAACAAAATACTGGTATGGCTGCAATTTAAAGGCTTTAGCCCACTTTAATCCTTAACGAATCATGTATATATAAATTTAAGTTTGGGAGCATGAAAATTAAGAGTCCCTGATATGGCAAAGTCTTTGTCAAAATGACAAATTTGTTGGTGAGAACCTCCGGGAAGTCCCACACCAGATGTATTTGTTGTTGGAAAGATGTTATCAATATAGTGGAATTTTCATCCTCGTAATATAAAATCCAATTCGCTATCTGTATGAGTACCGCGGAGTTCGTCCGAAAGGTCGACACTTAGTTTTATCTTGAGCAAATCAGTCCCATTATACTTACGTTACATAAAGCGATTCTTAAGACCAAATGTGCCCAAGTGGAGATCCAATTGTGATAGAAGGTTGTATATATTCAATCCCAAAGCAAAAATGTCAAATCTTTATTGCTACCTATATGCATAAATAAGTATTTGGATAATTTTGATTATATCAGTCCCATTAAGCTCTCCTCTCCCATTCTCTGGTAACACAAAGGGATTCTTAGGAGTAAAACAGTGCTCCACACTTTATTCTTCCTCCTTGCTACTGAACCCAACTTTATACATGGGACCCATGTCTCATAAAATTAAGTTATAGATGTGACTTCTGTACATCAAAATATTTTCCTTATGCTTTCTCCAAATCACTTTAATCAAAATAAAATCACTTATTTTATCGGTCTTGACTTCATTAAATTATACACCATCCTCTAAACCACTGTTTTAAATTGACTTAAGTGATAATGGAGTGAAAAAGTAGCGAAAGCCAAAAAACCAGTCAACAAAATGATTTGATTTTCAAGAATGCCATATGTTGCAAATAATTCCATTCACTGGGTGACATTACCGGAAGGGACATTATCAAGTCAAAAAATAAAAAAAAAAAAAAACGAGAAAAAAAGAAAGATTAAATAAATGAATGGATGGCTTGATGGTTCAGTGAATATCATGCTATAGAATATAGCAGCCTTTCACTAGGAAACAACAATAACCCTAAAGTAAAATATGACTATTTCCAGTCATTTGTTACCATAATGTTAAAATCTTCCTTATAGCTAAGAACTACCATAACAACAATAACAAAAAAACCAATGTCATTTATCCTTACTTTAAAAAGGACACATTACTATAAAGTTGCGTACCCACTTTCTCAATACGAAGAATAAATAAATACTTTTTCTCAATGATTTTTTACACTCATACCAATGGGTGGTGTATGAGGAATACTACTGTTGTCATCATTGTCATACTTCATGCCTCACAGAAACAGAAACACAGAGAGAGAGAGAGAGAGAGAGAGAGAGAGAGAGAAGAGAGTTAAATAAAAACATAATGCCCACAGTATGAGGCCAAAAGGGTGGCAAATTGTTTTATATTACGAATTTTTATCTAAAAAGGCTTTGAATATAATAAGAAGAAATATGAAAGTATTTTGTGTAGAATATAGGGAATATCAACAATAAGGGTGGACTTTTTATACCCTACACCACCATAGGTCGTTGGGGTATTATGCATTTGTGCTGATGTTTGTAAAATACAGAAGAAATGGTGGAACACCCACCTTTAAGTATACCGTTCGACTTAGAATCAATTTCTGAATTGATTTAACAATTTACGTCCGTCCTTCCATCTGTCTGTCTGACTGTCTGGTTGGATGTTTATATTAACGTCATGTACTCTGCATGTCACAATTTTTGAGATAACTTAATGAAATAACGTCCATGTTATTTTTTAGCTCAAGAACGAAGCCAATTAAAATTGATTATATTATGTCCAATATTTCAGGTAACGAACATGCAAATGTCTTACCGGAATGGAATTACAAAATTCCTAAATATAAAACGATTTCAACAAAATTTAACACTAACTTATGATATTCTAAATCGATGTGTCAAACTATACGAGGGTCAATCCATTACTTTTCATAGGACCCACACAAGCATCCTCCAAATATCACTTTGAATGGCATAAATCTCACATATGCTTTGGTATATAAATAACAGCTGGTCACATTTAGATAAATAAAATCTAAATTTGAGGTTTGAAAATATACTCGGGTCAGCCCATCATTTCTTCTAGCTTCGATATAGTCCTGGAGAAAAATATTTTCAAACGAATAAATTCCACATAAATGTTAGTATCATTATACGATGGTTGTTCATAAATTTTTCATAGCTGTCATTTACCACCAACAATGTGGTGTAGGGTATTACATGACCGACTTTAACATTTTTACTTGCTTTATTCTGATATTTGTCATTCTCATTGATGGCTCAACGACTTCAGCAGAGAATTATCTTGCATTCATTTAAATACATACACACATACATATAAACCTTCATATATTCACTTAAAGTATTTGTGTTGAATATTATGGACAACAACAACAACAATAACAAAAACTAAACGATACTAAATGCCTTAATCCCTCTATTGCGGAAATAAAACTTTAATGGAACGACATAAGGACAGACAAAGAGACTGTTACAAAAAAATACAAGCAAATAGAGAGACAGACAGACAAATCCAGTTGTTAACGCTAATGTAAGTAATTGAGTGCGAAAATACTGTCGCATTTAAAACATTTAACACTGTGAGGGCTTGTAATTGAACATAATTTTATACGTTGACAATCCAACCCCGTACATAATCCATTTTTATTCGGATCGTTACTGTTAAAGTGTTTTCCTATTATTTTTGTTTCTTTTTTTCGGATAAAGTAAAATATTTAAATGCTTTAATTTACAGTTATCGTTGATTACCATTGAGCTATGAAATTGATCTTCAGTAGTTATGACGTTTTTACAAATATTATTAATAAAAATGTGTTATGTAAGAATATAAACAGAGATTGTATTATAATGACAAATTCGTAATTTATTTCACAATTAACTTGGCCTTTTGTAAAATTATTATGTCCTACACCACCACAAATAGAGAATGAATTACAACTCCACAGAGTGGAAGAAATTCCATAAAGTGGAATGTGTTGCCATTCAACTTCCCATTTAAATCCATTCATTTTTAAATAGAGAGATTCATAAAGAGTCTTCCTCAGAATTTAGAGGTTGACTCTGATATTGATCTACAACTTCTTTAAGAGAAATTGGTTCTCTGGTTTTAAAAAGCACAGTTCAAAGGTCAACAATAAATAAACAGTCCAAAATTCTACTGAGCTCTTTCAATTATGAACGTTGTGAGTATAGGAATACATATCAAAGACGATTTACATTCTAATTTGATTCAGAATATATAGACAAAATTATATACCTCATTCTGCACTTTTGGTGTTTAGATTTAGATTATTTATGACCTCACAAAATCCAAATCTAAGTCGATTTATCCATTTCCATCTATTTGCTGAAAATATTCTCATGCCGAGACTAATTCTCAAAATTAGGCCAGATTGGTTGACCTTGTCCTAAACAATTTCCAATTTAAAACCAGTAGAATATTGCTTTCATAAACAAAAATTATAGACTGATATCTGAAACAACCTCAAATTTAACATATTTTTTATAATTATCTTTGGTTAGATATTTTACTATATCACCGATGTAGGGTTCTCAACTTGGTATAGGATTTTAAGATTGTAAAAGTATTAAAAACAGGAACCATATGCTGGATAAATATTGAGGAAGGCGATGTCTATACGAGACCAGTAGCACCTAATCCATTGTATCATTTCGATAGTAGTTGTGCTAGAGCTACTCTTGTAGACCTCGGCAACGTCTTCGATGCTTGAAATCGCGGAATTTGTCACGTTTCTGTAAATGTCTTTCAAAACTTCTATATATAAGTCCTTACTGAACTGAAGAAACTAAATAAACTAATGTAACTCCAAATATCTTTAGGAATTTAGCTTCCATCGACAATGATTCCTAAATTTGTGTTTAATTCTTTAGTCCAGGTGGTGAAGAGTGGTGCCGTCGACTTCGCTCATAAGAGCTTCATATTACGTGCAAAGAGGAAATTGTGGTTTTCGCTGAGATAAAGCAAAATATTTAAAGCAAAATAACCAATAACCAAACCACATAGACTTTCAAGTCTATGCGGTTTTCAAGTGGTAAAAATTAGACACGAGAGGAGACACGGTTTTGATCTTCAGTCACAAAATTCAATGAATTACTGATGTCCACTCAAGTAAATCATGATCCATCTCTTCAGGTTGTTGAAGGATGGATGAAGGGAATACCTGTAGCTACAGTGTCAAAGGATTTTGACAGGTCAAGTGCCACATAAATCGTAAGTTCCCTTGTCTCTGCGGAAATAAGGCAGAGATTTAGCTGAAATTTTCTCCTTCTAATTATTCTTTTGCATTAAAGTGTGACCAAGACATCAATTTAATAAAAAAAACTTTTTTTAAATTGTCACTGAGTCTATATTTAAATTGGGAAAAGGATTCGTTATAATGTTATAGTCGGTTATGCCCGACCATACAATACCCTACACCAAAATTTTAGTTCCGGAAAATACATGAACGTATAATAAGATTTTCTGGTTTATGCTTAACTATAGGAAATTTGTTTTTTCTGGAGGTTTTATATGGAAGTTGGAATCAATTATGGACCAACGATTGTAAAATTTCGTCGCTTATATTTATCTTAATTACACCATACACCACCGTAAGTGGTTGAGGTATTTTGCGTATGTGCAGAAGAAGAAAAAATAATGCTACCACTACATTTAATTATACTGCTCGACTTAGAATCACATTCTGAGTCGATTTAACTTCATCCGTTCGACTGTCCGTCCATGTAAACCATGTGAACAGCTCCCAATTCTATTTCGATGAAATTTGGCAGGTGTCACTATCCTGACCCAAGGACGATTCCGATTGAAAATTGTAATCATAGATCCATTATTTCATCTTCCCCTGAACAAATGTTTCTTACGGAATTTAAGCCCATAAAATTGCTAAATAAAAAATGATTTTAGCCAAAATAAGTTTTATATATGATATTCTAAAACATGAGTCAATATATAAGAGGATCGATACATTATTTCCTATACGCCTCAGATCTGATAGAAGCCTGTACTTCTACAAATCAACTGAAAAACATCTCATATCAAATCTTTTAGTACTTTTAATGAGATATTTCTAACGGTATATTTGACACACTGGTATAGAGTATAAATAGTTTCAAGGGTATTTTATAAAAAATTATAGGTACGATCAATATATAGATAATTGAATTCTTATGAATATAGAATCAAAGATTTTATCCGATACTTTTGGAACTATATCCACCACTTTTGATAATAGAGGATGTAACAATGGTAGATTCTATCATTCATCACAAACCACGACCCTCAAAGATTCAATATGAACGTAGCACGAAGATGTGTGAATCTACGAAAAATATTTATATGTAGAAAATATTATCGTGTTCTTATTCCTTCTACCTTTTTCTTCAAATTCATTATCGGAAATCGTCTACACATAATTTTTACAAGTCGTCTTTACAAAATGTTGGTTGCTGTTGCTGTACTGTTGGGGGCCCTATCGAAAAATATAACGTTTTGAAAATGGGAAAAATTCCCCAATTTCACTAAAAAGTTTAAAAGTTATTTATTCCAGAAATAGTTAAGAATGTCAATCTCTTTTTTTCCAAAAAAAATCAATTTGCAAAATTTCAAATTGTAAACATAAGTCCAAAATAATCTAATTTACATAACCAATGCGTAGATCTTAACAGGATATCGTATCAATTAAATGATCTCTCGTATTCAATACAAGTGCTCTTATGTAAACAATTTCCATATTAAATACAAAAGCAAACATTTCCTTTAGTTACCATTCAGCCACCCCCTTTTTGCAATAAAAAATCTACCTTCTTCTCCCTTGTTTTGCTCCCGCTGTTACAGGACTAAACTAGTCGTATTAGTACTTGTACTTGTGGAATTGGTATAAATGGCTTTTATAAATGGCAAATGTACCATTACGACTTTGATTGTTTTATGCTCGAGTGTGTCCATTGTTTAAGAGCGGATTTAAACAGGTGGTCTCGGCATGTGTTAAGCACGATTCAAAAGAATAGAACAAAAACTAAAATACTGAAAACAAAAAACGTTCCTGTTGGTTGTTTTTCGGTTATTGTTGTTCTTGTTGAGAGTAGACAAGATGATTTGCTGCTGCTGTTGTTGTTGTTTTTGTGTTCTTTTGTTGTTAGAGATGAGTTTTGTTTATTTTTCATATATTTTTTTGTTTTGTTTTGTTTTGTTTTGCCAACATAACGTTAAATAATGTTGTTTTTTTTATATATAAAATTGTTGTTTTTGTTTATTTGTTAATTATGTTGTTGTTGTAGTTATTTTACTTTGTCAGTGAAAATTTCAAAGTTAAATAAAAAGCTTTTGTTTTCATATATCTTGTTGTTGTTGTTTTCTCAATTAAGGGTTTTACAATTGTTTTATTATTTCTTTAAAAAAATTTGACTTCAGTAGTTTTATTTGCATACATAAATCAGGGAAAATGGTATTAAAGGGAATGTATGTAAATAACTTATTTGTATTAAGTGTTAACCCAAAATATTACATTTATTCATGCTTAGTTTTAAATATACTCCCCCTCACTCTCCAAAACGTTTCTTAAAAAATAGTTCTCTAACTTTTGAACCATTTGAGATATATACATATATCTTAAGCTGAGTTCTTTTAATGTCGTTTTTCCTTATCCAGACAGAAGCGTATTCGGTGACCTTCCAGGTATGGCCACCTCAGGTGTAAAAATGTTCTTATTTTCCCGTTTCATGGCCAAATCAATGGTGCCAAAAAATAATTTTATATGGTGAAGATATAGTTTTTAATTAAAAATTGTTTTTCAAATTAACTTTTCTTAAATGTCATTAAAAAAACGGATAAAAATGCTATGAATTCGACTATATCGAATCTTCAATTCCACCACAAATGCGGTTGAAGAAAAAACGTTATGCTTCGTAAATACCCCCAAAGACTTATAAAATATATAAAAGTTTTCCTTAAATATAACACGAAACACTTAATGAGTCACAAAATTAGTTATATTTTTGGCTATAACTTTTTTTCTACTGAACCGACTTTGATGATTTTTATAATGGAATAAAGTTTATATAGTTTAATATTGTGGCAATATTTCATTCTAATTTGTCGATTTGTAATTGGCAATTTTATGAAGGTTTTTGCTTGCACTTAGGGGTTACTTCAGATAAAGGTCTATAGCGAAAAAAAGAAAACTTCTCAGGACTATAACAAATAATCAGGCCGAATTTCATTGAGCTCTGTGAATTATTGTAAAAATGAACGTGTCAAAAACTGACAAACGGACATAGTTAAATCAACTCAGATTTTGACTTGATGCAAGAATATATATACTTTACGTGACCTAAGATGATTTCTTCTTAACTTTACACACAAAATGACAAAATTAATTTACAATTATAACCACTTATGGTGGTGAAGGGCAAAAAAACCTACTTTCTCGAAGCTAATCATTAGGAGTTGCGGAAGAGACTTCAAAAGAAAAGGAACGGGACACTGATTGCACCTCCAACGAGACCCACTTGATTTCCAAATTATTATAAAAGAAGTTTCAAAAACAGAATAATGGTAAAATTCGAGAAAGCCTGGACTAAGCCCTATAGGTTTATTCCATACAAAATGTGAAGTAAAACACAAAAATTCGTTTTTTTTTTAATTTTCAAATTGAAATTCGTTTTTTTTTGGACTGGGTGGTTATATTGTCCTCATTAAATAAATAATTTTGTTTTTACTAAGGTATTAATTTCGGATATTCATATGTATATTTAAAAAAAAATTTTGAAAGTCGAAAATTCAAATGCGAATAACGCGAAAACTGTAAGAGATAAATATCACATCAAGAGCTCAAGACATTTAAAAAATGTACAATGTACCTCGATTTGTACTTAACTTCAATAGGATCCTAACTGTCAAAGTTATGAAGTCATCACTATGTTAAATTTCATACAAATCTATCCGGCTAAAGATTTATTTCAAAAAAAATTAATTCTGCCCCACTGTGCACTATGCTGATAAAGTATAAAGAAAATTATCGATGAAAGATTTTAATTCTTTAAAAAATAGTATTTGTAAAAAATGTCTTTTTCGCATTACAGCACATAAGTGTAACACGAATATTTACTTTTTATTATTTTTAATTATTATTACATTTTAATGAAATCATAGAATAAAATGTCATAAAAATCTATAAAACTTTAGTTTAACTTATTGACTTTAATACATAATCAAATAACTGAAGTAGTCATTCATACGTTGAAATCATTAAATAAATAAAATAATAAAATAAAACAACAAATAAAGACAAAAACAAATAAGCAAATAAATATAAATCTAGATCTAAACATAGAATGTCGGCAAAATAATAAACACCTTTAGATGTGTGTTAATAATTCTTTACACAACAATTGAAAGTGTCACATTTAAAATAACAAACAACAACGACGACAAGATACAGTGTTTCAAATGAGAAATGAAGTGGAAATAAATCTGTAACTTCTGAACCTCTAGTCCAAAGAAATTTCACACAGTGATAGTAGAAGTGTAGGCGAGTTTAAGTTTTGAGACTTGGTCTAATGGGTGTGGTTCTACAAAGTCCCAAATTTGGTCACCACGGGCCATAATAAAATTTTAAAATGATCCAGATTTCTTATATCTGATCCGATTTAAAAATATAAAAATATATAAGTGGGTTCTGCTAGTCATTCTGTTAGTCATTAAGAGATATTTAGCTGTAAAAATTATTAATTTAATTTTTGACCTTGGATCTAACGGGGATCGTTCTACAGGGACCCAACTTTGGTCACCTCGGGTCATAAAAATTTTTAAAACAATCCAGATTCCATATATATGAACTGTTTTTATTGATTTTTATATGAATGGATTCTGCTAGTCGTATGGGTACGCTCCTTCTTATAGTTTTAATGATATTTAGCTTTAAAATTAAAAAAATCACTTTCTGACCGATCTTGGCGAAGGTTTTTTATCCCTTTTTCTATCGAATATTTTTTCATTTTATTAAGAACTAATGACAAAATTTTGTAAATACAATTTGACAATAACTTCATATATTTAAAAGTTATAAGTATTTTAACTTAAATTTTCAAAAAATGTATATTTTTCGCCGACTTTTTAATAAAAAAATCTTCTTAATTAACCTAGACCGTATTTATATTTCTCTGATAGGTTACTTTCTATGCTTTTGTGTACTATAAAAAAATTCCATATTTCTTAAAACGCAAATATGGAATTTTAAAAAGCTGATGTTCTAAATTTTTGTCTCATGGAAATTTTTGTCCCCCGATATCGGTTAGAACGATATAGCAAAAAATGTAAAAAATGATTTAAAAAAAAATTGCAAGAGTTTTTGGGAATAACGGGATTTTTTTCAAAAGAAAAAAAATTGAATAATTTGCAAAAATGTATGGCATTTTTCGCGAAAGTGAACTACGAGTTTTTATATTGTCAATAATTGCGTACATTTCTGATATGTAGATATTAACTCCATCACATTGATATATAATCTGTCTAACTTCACCTTTCCATGTGTCATAAATAATGAAGAATGGACTAGCCGTTCGGAAGTTACAAATTCATTTCCATTTCATGTTTCATTTGAAACACTGTGCGACAATATTAGATATGAAAAATAATAACTCTTCAACATCTGAATCCAAACTATATAAAATAGAAAAGATATCCATTCTATTCGGTTAAATAAAATAAAAAATACATTAAATGCTTATCATTTGTTGTATGTTTGTGAGTGTTTTTATACCCTACAAAACCGTAGATGGTTGAGGTATTATGCGTTTGTACTGATGTTTGTAACATACAGAAAATATGACCGTTCGACTCAGAATCATTTTCTGAGTACATCCGTCAATCTGTCTGGCTGACTGTCCATGTAAATGTTGTGAACACTCCACAGGTTTCAATTTTCGAGATATATTGACGATGAAAAAAGAACCAAACATATTGAACTTGACTATGTTTGATTTGATATTTTGAATACCTCCCATACAAATGTCCTCCCGGAATGAGGTTTAAAGTTCATAAAAGTCCTAAATACAAAGCGATTTTAACGAAATTTGGCAATATAAGTGTTATGATATTCTAAAATTATGTGCTAAATTATGCGAGGGTCTGTTTATTACTTCTCATAGGTTCCATACAAACTGCCCACCAAATATTACTTTAATGGGCATAAATCTCACATATACTTTGTTATTGCAATAACACCTGGTCAAATTAAAATAAACAAAAGTAAATATCGATACACCAAATTTTACGAAGGCCAGTCCATAATTTCTTCTAGGTCCCATATAACCCACATTCATTTTGAAACTCCTAAAGTTCACATAAGTGTTAGTTTTAACATAATACACTTAAGAATAAATCAAATTATAATATTTTACGAGAGTTGTTCTCTAATTCTTCGTAACTGCTATTTATGGTCAACATTGTGATGTAGGGTATTATATAGTCGGGCTTGACCGACCAAACATTTTTACTTGTTGGTTTATTTGTAGGAAATATAAAAAGTAATACAGTGCACTATAAAATTCGGTTTCAACTTTTTGTTGTTGCTGTTGCTGTTGTTTGTGTTTCTGTTTCTGTTTTTTCTATTCACCTCTTATCTGTTTTAACCACAAAACTAACCAGAACCACCAAAACCCATTCACTCCCAACAATTGATAACAAATCATCCAATTTTAAATGTATAGAATGTATGAATGTGTATGAAATAAAGTGTGTATGATTTTGATACCCACGTTACGATATGATATTTAATAATTTTATTTTATATTTCTTACCATCAAGCAGACGATTTGAAATCATAATAAACATAAATATTTTTCTTTAAGAATTTCTTGGATTCAAATACACTTGAACAGTATTTGATATAAATTTATATTTTTTTATAAAAATCTTGATTTTATGGCTTCTGAAGATTTTTTATTTGTGACCGACTAATATTTGTCATACAATCAAATGTATTTATTTGATTAAGTGCTAATAAAAATTTTTGATTTAAATTGTTTTCATATAAATGGATATGGAGCTATGAATACAAATAAATTTAGGTCCACATTATATATATTTAAACTCCCGATGGGGTACTAAAAATTTGATTTAATCTGATATTTCTCTCTTAAAGTTTTTAATAAAATATTTGCGTTTGATTTACGATTTTATATAACTGCTAAGACCCGGAACGCTTTTTCGCCCTTATAAATTGAAACAAATGAATATCACCTCTCCCACTGATCCCATCTGTCCTACATTTTGCCAAGTGAAATTGCTACTTGGGGAAGACATTAAATTGAAATCATAATTCTATCTTCTTAATAGCACTTTAGGTAATCGCAAACAATATTTACTTTGCATAGGGCTACTTGTCCCCTCGATCCTATCCATTCTACAGTAAAACAGATCCTTGAGAGAATGACTAGGATCAAATTTTAAGATTTCCACTATTAAAGTTCTTTAGTATTTAGCAATAACTATATATTTTTTTTTTGTATGGGGGTACCTCTCCCAATCCGTAGAAAAAAAATTGAAATGGCCTTCAGGCAAAAATATTTTTTCCGCACTTTACATACTTTGAATAAGACTTGCGGTCAGATCTTATTAAAAAACAAGTAAAAAATGCTATAGTCAGTCTATACCACTTTGTTAATTATAAATAGCTGTTACTACAAATTACTGAACGACTCTCGTATAATTTTATATTTTTTTTATTTATTCTGAAGTGAATTGTGGTGAAACTAATATTTATGTGAAATTTAGGAGTTACAAATTTTTCTGGGGGTTTATATTGGACCTTGAAGAAATTATATATATGAGATTTATGCCCATCAAAATGATAGAGCTTGTATGGATTCTATGAGTATTAAAACGCTTCCTGATGTGGGTGAAAAAAGGTTGTCAAGTAAAACGAATTGTTCAATATCAAGGCAAATCGGTCACTATGTTTGTTTTGTACTCCAATCTCACTTCAAATCACTAGTTAAAGTTTGATAGGTAATCACGCCAGAGATTTGGAAATCGCCTTATGCATGATTTGGTTAAACTTCAGAAGGCTAATGATTGTAAGATCATGCACTAAGTAGTTGTATCTGATTGGTTTATTTCTAGCCTGGAATAGGATTTATAACTTGATAATGTAATATAAACCATACCACCTTCTCTACGGATTGTGTATATAATTGTGCTGAATAATACTATCAATAATTCCGGTATTCTAGGAAAAGGGAATGATGAATAAAGAGATGGCTGAGGTCGTGATAATAAACATAGCTAAAGATATCTCACATAAGTTATTAGTTAAGTGTGAGTAATTAATAGCTTATTTCAAATCACGATTCAGACAGGTGCATAAAGGCCTCAGACCGAAGAAGTTCTCCATCCGATCAATCCAAATATTTTAGAAATAATAAGAATAAACCACTTCAAATTGCTAAATGAATCAGTGAGAGTTGGAATGGGAGTCCACTTCTACGTAATGTAATTCTTCGGAAGAAATGTCGTATCAAAAAATTATTGAAATCGGTTCAGTAGAAAAATAACAAAAAATCTAATAAATTTCATGACTCATTAAGTGTTTCTGTGTTATATTTAAGAAAACTTTTATATAATGTATACGTTTGTGAGTATATATGTGTGTATATATAGGGAACCTCACACGAATTTGTAGTGAAGGGTATTGAAGACTTCGCATAGCCGAATTCATAGCATTCTTACTTGTTTTAATTTATATTTGTCTTATTACCCATTTGAAATAAATAAAAAAATTCTTCAAGTATTATTTTCTATTTTGTATGAGACCCACTAATGAATGATAAGATTTCTATTTCTAATCGCAGTCCATTAATATTAAATATTGACATATCGAAAATTCTATTGCTTTATAATGACAAATTTATTATTTATGAAATTAATCGTTTGACTGTGATTCTTATTTATTTTCTTTTGTGATTTATTTATTCAACTCTTTACTACTTATTTTTATGACGTTTATTAATATTTAGTTGGACGACAAACACTTAAGAATGAGTTAAGAAAATTATATCACCTATAGATTGTCAATAAACTGATAAGTATGAGAGTTATAGGCAAAAGAAGATGAATAAGTATTAAGAAGGAAGTAAGTTTAAATACAAAGCTTTAAAGTGTTTATTGGATTGGGACAGTGATTGGGTGGGGTAGAGAAGGGATCTGATAATATTTGAACTTTAATTTAGTAGAAGTAGTTTTTTTCAAAATTAATAACAACAATAATAAAAAAGAGTTGAATTTAATTTAATTAAAAATTTAGTTTTCCAACTTCGGTAAAATTAACTTAACAATGATATCTTGATTATTTCAAATCAAGTCGAAAATCCCGTATCACTAACAACAGTTCAAAAGTTACATAATCATTGAATTGTGCAAATCTTTGTAACGCCTAGCAAAAATAGTGCTACTGCCAGCACGGTTCAGCTAAGAATAACGATTTAACGCTTACCGTCCATCGGCAGACTGTTAGTCAATGCCAAAAAAGAAGATTATTAAATTTAATAATTATCGGTTAAAGGAGTTAGTCTATCTCCGTTTAAATTATACCACACTTTTGGACACCTTTTTTTTTTGCTCTTCAATTCTCTTTTAACAAGAGCCCAATATCTGTCCACTGGCCTTAGCTCTGAACAATTTGGAGGACTAGCGTCTCTTTCTTGTTCTTGTACTACTGAAGCGTTTGTTTACCACAAACACAGGATATCAGTCAGGCCAAAAATAAATGGACACATTATAAATTCTTATGAATGAAACTTGCCTTTTTTGTATACATTCCTTGAAGTAAATTTCGATATTTATAGAGTCCGTTGTGACATATGATTGGGTTTCTTTTGTCGCAACTGCATAATGCTTGCCATATCAAGAACTTTATCGGGAAATTTAACTGCAAACTTTCCTTTTTGATAGTTTTATACTTTTTAATCTACATTAACTTTAATTTTTCGTGCTAAACATTTCGAGCACTGAGCTAAGCGGACTGTTTTCCTAGCGGATGTCTTGGGAATTCTTTTGAAAAAGCCTTCTATTGTTTTGGCTTTAAAACATCATGTGTGTTTCTTCTACCTGAACCAGGTTTTCTATCAACGGATAAATTTCCCCGGAACTGTTAACGTTGAAAATAGTTTGACAGCAGATCTTAAAATGCTTGGATAACTTTTTCTAGGATCAATTTGAGTTTTGTTAAAAATATTTAATAATTTTAGTACGCTCTTTTTGCAGATAAAGAATACATTGATTTATTTGACATTAAACATTAAAAGTTTTGATGAAAAATGTGTGTTTAGTATTTTTGATCACACTCCTTATACTAGACGATAAAAAGAAATGTATACAGAAAATTTTTCAATTAAACTTAAATAATAAGAAATTTAAAATTAAAACAGATATAAAATCATAACCTCCTATTTCTTTATTCGCTTTCTAATGTCAAGCTTGTGAAGGACATTCCATATTGTAGCATATTCCCTTTTATGTATGAATAAGTCATCATTAAATCATATGACTTTTTTTGCTTTTAAGTGTTTTTCTATCCTTCTTCTTTCAAAAAAAAAAAACAAACAAATAAACAAACTCTCCCACACAAACATCTACAACAAGAAGAACAACCTCAAAGGACATAATTTAAAAAATAAATAAAATATCCTTATATATCCTGGTTTTATTCATATACTTGCACATTTTTATTATTTAATAGTATTTGTAAAGCAAAAATTATTCTCTCATTCGTGTGTTTATTTAACAACCAACAATATTTCTTTGATTATAACAAATCTTCCCTAAAGAAATATTATTTTACCTCTTTTTATTTATAAACTTTTTTCTTTTCGCTTTTTTTTTTTGAAAAGCACTTAAAATTGTTTGTTTATAACTTTATGTTTTTGTTTTTGTTGATGTTGCTGTTGTCGGTTTGTCTCTTGTTTTAAAGTTTTTACAACCGACCGAATTTTGTGATGAAATAAATCCTATGGCTTTACCCTTAACTTAAGAGAGAATAAAATGAAGATTTAACATTTGAAATAAAGAAATCTTAAAAATATAAAGACATAAATATAGAAGTATACAGAGAAAATCTTATGGATTTGATATGTTTGTATATATAAACAAAATTTAAACCAAAATTAATCTTCATGTGAGTGTCCACTCTTCTAGTGGACTACACTTCTCTAATAACTTAAGTAAAATTTGGGTTCGCCGGAAGAACTTGCCCCCTGATATAAAAACCTGGTACAGGTAGTAGGAATGGTCCACATGATGTTTACAAAGCCTTAAAAAAGAAAATGTTCAAAAAAACGTCGGTAGCTCAGTGCTCGAACGAACCATTTAGTACGAAAAATTTGAGTTAATGCAGATTTATAAATCTACAAGGTTCAAAAATTTCCTGATAGAAACGTTGCTAAAATTTATATGCCATTTGAATTTGAAGTCAAGTTTTCTAAAAAAATATTCTTGTTGCATAAGGATGACGAAATTTCGCAAAAAGTTCTTGATATGCCAAGCAATATGTGGTTACATCAAGAAATGCTTACAAAAAAGCTGCTTTCATTCATAAGGCTTCATAATGTTTCAACTTATTTTTGGCAAAAAATTTCATCACTAGTGATTAAAACTATTTCACTTAAATAAAGAAATAAATAATAACACATATTTCTGTAAAGAATTTTTTTGGTCTCACTCCTTATACATCTGTATTTGTGTGAGTGAAGCAGCAAAAAATTACATTACATGAAGGCTCATCTGCTCAAATTGATAAGAGAGCAGTATGTTAGGTACCGCTGTCCTAAAATTAACTATTTTCAAGTTATTGAATTATTTTGAATATTAGGAATTTTTCGTCCTCACTCCTTAATTTAAATAACATAATTTCCGATTTATATAAAATTTGTAAAGTAGTTAATAATATATAAGATGAGATATGAATATAAATCATTCACTTATATCAATATTTCAGTTAGTTTAGAATATCTACACACACATACTTATGCAAATTTATATTTATATATAAAATTTATATGTATAGTACCCCGGTGCGCTTTGCCGTCCTTATAACGTGGGTGTTAACCTTCCCCATATTCCTATCTGGCCAGTAAAAATATCTTAGTTCTTTAAATATTCCAAAATTAATATTTGCTTTGGTACCTTTGGGAGTACCTTTCTCCTTGAAAAATGTATTTGACCAAATTTGAAAATTCTCTGTGTAGTGGTTCTTACTCGATTATCAACAGTTTCTTTGTATGGAGCCAACCTCTCCACCTGATTCTATCCGTCCTTCATTTTGTCTAGAAAAACAGTTTCTTGATAAAGTGGTTGGGACCAAATTTTAAAATTCACGCAGTTATAGTTCTTTAAATACTCGATGATTAATATTCGCCTTGTATGAGGGCTATCTTTTCCCCAGACCCTATTCCTCTCACATTTTGTCTTTTTGTCTCGTTGTAAAGTTCCTTGAAAAAATATTGAATAAAAATATAGTTCTTAAGATATTCGATTACCAAAATTTGCTTGATATAGGTGCTACCTCTTCCCCTGATTCTATCCACCCCACATTTTTCTTGTAAAATAGTTTCTTGAAAAAGTTATTGAGACAAAATTTAAAAAATCTCGATGAAGTGGTTCTTGGTCAATATTTCCTTTGTATGGGGTTTACCTCTCCTCCTGAACCTGTCCGTCCTACATTTAGTCCAGTAAAATAGCTCCTTGAACAAGTGATTGAATCCAAAATCGAAAATTCTCGCTGTTATATTTCTTTAGACATTCAACAATCAATATTTGCTTTGTATGGGGGGGGGGGTACTTCTCCCCCTGGTATTATCGAAATTATAGCCTATATTACTTTCGGGTATATGGGGATCAATCTGTGAGAATTTCAGCAGAATTGGTCCAGTAGTTTAGCTGTCTGGAAGACCCAATCAAATAAACAAACAGACAAACAAACATAGATTAATTTTCATATATAAAGATATAGATATATATACATTTCGCATTACAATTTACATATGTATCAGTCTATACAATTACAAACATATGAATATTCTTTTACAAGTAGCATTTTGTGTTTTCAAATGAAAGGAAAGGGATGTTGGAACATCTAAATGTTTGTGTTTATGTGTATGTGAACTTTTAATAAATTTTCTTTTTGTATTGGTGAGTTCGTCATATATGTACATATGTATAAACTTCTCCCCGATATTGGGGGGTTTCTTTATTTATTCAGTATTTGAAATTTTGGTTGTTTTTGTTTTTTATGTACTTTTTGTTATATTTACCTTTGGTTTGGTTTGCTTTGTATAATGGTAAAGTATGGTTGGATAAATAATGGCAACATACCAACGACAACCTAACCTCCGTTTGTTTATTTGTTTGTTATTATTTTCCAAAATATTTTTTACGTAATAAAGTAAAAAAAAAATATTTTAAAGCAAAGTGCAGATACCTTTTGTTAAAAAAAAAAAAAAAAAAAAAAAAAAATTTCCAAAATACGTTTTCTACTCATAATGTATTTGTATATAAAGATCGATACACTCTCAGTTTTCCTCTTTTAGTACTTTTAGTAAAAGTTGCCAAAAAATAATAAAAAAAAAGAATTTTGTTATAATTTTTATGAGACTCATTGTTGGCGAAAGAAAATATTGGATAAACACTACATGAAACAACAAAAAATAAGAATTATTTTTTATGTTTACAAAACAAATAAATAAAAATAAGTTAATACATATTTTATGTATGTTTAACAATATAATTATAAACAGTGAAGAACAAAACTAATATAAGCATAAAAATAAGAATGTTATATTGGTTATGTCAAATTTTATATCGTACTCCTTCTCATATATGTGTGCAGTAAAAATATGTTAAATATATAGTACACAGTGGTACCAAAACTATAATATTTTTTAACGATTTTTTTAAATTTTTATGCAGTATAAGTTTAGAAAAAATTGGATTTTTGCTGAAAATTTTTCAAAAAGGATGGTAAAATTTTTTCACTTTAAGAAATCTGTTATGAGCCAAAACTCTCAAAATGGCAGGATGAGCATTTTATTGAAAAAAATTATTTTTTTTTAAATAAATCCCCGGAATTGGAGTTTTAAGTATTTTGGAACAAAAAAGTAGGAATATTTTTATAGACCTAAATAGAAAGAAAGTTTCGTCTATATTTTATTAAATTTTCATAATAATTTCTTAACTTTTATACCCTCCACCACAAGTAATGAAGAGGTGATATTAACTTTGTCATCCATGTGTAACGCTCAAAAGGTATCATCTAAGATCCCATAATGTATATATATTTTTGCATCACATCAAAATCTGAGTTGATATACGCAATTATTGACAGTTTCTTATTTAAAATCAGCATTTATTATGTTAAGATGTATAGACCGATATCTGAGACAAACTCTAAAGAGAAGAACTTTCGTAAAATTAATTATAAATCGAAAAATTAAAATAATAATTATAAATCAAAGAATATGTACCTCATTACTATTCCAAGATCATCAAAATCGTCCCAGTAAAAAAAGTTATAGCCAAAAATATAACTAATTTTATGACGAATTAAGGTTTTTTATTATATATAAGAAATATATTCGAATATTGTATATGTTTGTGAGTATAAATATGAGTTTGTATGTGCGTATAATGTACATGTATGAAACATAATTTATTTATTTCTTAGGTATTGAAGATTCGGCATTACCGAATATAGCATTGTTACTTGTTGATGAAATTTTGTGGTTTCTTTCATTTCGATCGAAAAAGTAGTTAATCTCCTTTAAAAAGGTACCACATTTTTGCACACCTTTTGGGTGCTCTTCAATTCTCTTTTAACAAGAGTTCAATATCTCTCTACTGGCCTTAGTTTCGGGTAGTTAGGAGGATTTGCATCTCTTGGTACAAATACCACATTATTGTACTACTTAAGGGCTTAGTGATAGGATGTCGATTTATAGAAGCAGCTTTACTTTTTTCAAGATTCCCTCGAAGAAAGATTCCCTTCCAGAAGAAATATTTTTTTCAATTTCCGTGCTATGTTTTAGACCTCTGCCTTCTATCAACAGACAAGTTCTTCCGGTACTTTTTAAAAACAGACAGTTTACTAACTGCAGACTTTTACTTGGCAAAGTTTTTGTAGCAACAAGCTGTTTTACGCCAAACATAATAACTAACATGTTTTACAAAAGAAACTTTATCAAAATAAATACCTGCGGAAATTTAATTATACTTTAAAATTAGGCTTCGATTCAAAGTCCTCCCCAAACTTTTTGAGTTAAGACATTCTTGCAGCAAATCGGTGAGATTTTTAACAAAAATGTTGAAAATAATTTCTAAATGCTTCTATATTCTATTTTATATGTCTGCCAAAAATTTTACTATTTTAGTCTGAAAATTTTATTAAAATTTATTTGGACCTTAAATTTTAATAAGTAAGTTATAGATATAAATCTTATTTTTATTTTTATTCTTTCCAAGAATCTGATAAGAAAAAACAGCCCCCTAAAATGATTTAATAAAATATAAAATTTGCCTCATAAATTTTCCAAGACTCAAACCGCTATTTACACTTTAGATAAAGTGTTCATAGAAGGGAGTAATTTGAATAGGATGAGAGTATATCAGTCCTGTTATTTCTTCAGTATACAACAAATACGAAATTTATGGTGTTATGAATTTTTATACCTCATGAGTGCAGTGAGTCGATATGGAAAAAATATGTTCATATAAGAATTTCTATTTTTTTTAATAAAAAAAGTATTTCAATTCTTTAGGTATTTTTTTTTGTTTTTCTAGAGTAAATATGCACAAAGATAAAAATGTATATACACTGATGAATATTCCTATAAACGCATTTAATTGTATTCTCCATTTTTTCTCTTTGTTATACTCATCTAAAAATAAAGTTGAAGACTTTTAATGATGGACAACTTTACGAACTTTTTTTTAAAGTGAACAAGAATTTTTTTCTCAGGCTTGTTGTTTGCGATGAAATGGTATTGGTGATATTTTATGTAGAACATTTCTGTAAACGCAGACTTCACGTCTTTTTAAAAAATATCAAAAATAAAATTTCTGTTTCTTATAAATGACAATACCTAATCTTATAGCAAAACAACACAGGAAACATTTCTGCCGAAAAAGAAAAGAGCTAAATAAAATTTGTTCATGACCAAGCATGTTCCATAAGAGGAATTTGGTGTAAAATTAAACGTTCCGAAAATGTGATGAGTAATTTCTTTTAGAAAAGACTGAGTTATAGTGTTCGAAAACCAACCAAAGGAAATAAAAAATTTACAAAAAGACTGATTATTCTTATAAAACAAGAAGCAACCCGTAACAAATAAAGAACAATTCTCCTGTGACTTCCAAACTCATTGCTCACATTTTTCGAAGTCATGAAAACTTAAAATAGAAGAAATCAAAGTGGAAGCCAAAACTCAAAAAACTGCATAAAGAATTTGCACCAAAATACATGAAATGGGGAGAGAGATACACAGAGGAAAACAGCACACTTCTGCTAGACTGTTCGGTTTGCAGTCAAATAATGCCCAAAACGAAAGCAAATTGACCTTAACTATAATTTAAGCAATTTTTGGGGGAACATACGTACTTAAATATACACTTACATATACATTAACTGTATTTCTACTGAACCGATTTAAAGTAATTTTTAATATTGTAATGGGGTGTATATAACTTTATATTATGGCAAATTTTTATTCTTATTTGTCGATTTTTAATTTACAATTTTATGAAAGTTCTTCGCTTGATCTTATAGGTTGCCCAGATATCGGTTCCAGATAACAATATTTGAAATAAGATCTTAGTTGATTTAATAAAAATTTTATTTACCAACTAAATATTTTCTTGTTAAATTTATTCTAATTCCTTTCAAAAAAGATATGTGCGTTTATGGAAATATGCACCAGTGTATACACATACATATATAAGTAAATAAATATAAAGTATCTTTTACAAAACACACGATTTGTATGAATAAAATAATAACAACAACAACAAAAAAAAAATAACATCAGCATGAAATAAAAGTTCTATAATTTTCTAGCCAAAAAAAAAAAAGCAGATTACATTCATATAAGTTAAAAAAGCGAAATAGGGATGAAGAAGACAATATCCCGCAGTGAACTTTATTAAATTATATAATTTTGACAGTTACGAGTATTTCGATTTTTTTTCTGTTGTTGCGCTTGTTGTTTTTATATATATATACGTTCCTGCCATTAAAATGTTTCCCCCTGTAAAACTGTAGAGAGAATACCAGTCAGGAATATCTAAAAGGTTTTGTGTTACATTAAATGTATCTCCACCATGTTAATATTGTAAACAACATTGAATGGTTGGTTGCATGCAGTGTAAACAGTATGTATTTACCACTTCGCTCTTTGGCTGGCTGGTTGGCTGACAAATGTTGCGATGGTTGGTAGGTTGGTTCGATGAATGGATGAGCTGTTAGTTAAGAAAACAGGCTGGTTGTTGTAATTTTATTTCCTGAGTTCTTCATGGTTGTCAGTTGTTGGCAATAAAACCCTCTCCAGACTACCAACATTTAAGCGTTTTTCTTGTAACAATAAAACCACATACAAACGAACACCATTCATTCTTACACATACATATAAAACAAATTGAGCTGTAAGTGGGTAATGTGCGTAAAAAAACTGCGTGTAACGTAATTACACTGTGAAAAAAAAATTGCAAAAATTTTCAATTGGATTTGAGCAGTTATTTCGTCGGAAGTTATGTTGTGATGCCAAGCAAATTGTGCTCATTAAGTGGGGGAGAATTATTTAGTTTAAATTTTGTATCAAACAATTCTATGAGCAAAGTCCAAAGTCCTCTTGAAAACCTCGAAGTGTTTATAATAGCTTGTTAATTGCTTTTTCCAGATCTCTAATAAATGTATAGTCAATAGACCAATAAACAAAAAATTCCTTTTTTTGGGGTTTTCTCACATTCATTTATGCGATATTTTCCGAAAGATAAACTCGGTCATTATTACTTGTTTTTATACCTTCCATGAGGGTATATTCGTTCCCATGACAAGTGGAGCTCCGTTTCGGAACGACCAGAGTCGCACTCGGACAAAGATTGCCAACCCAGCTGCAACTGTAGCATTCTGTTTTTCTCCAAAAAAAAAAATTCGTTCCGTTTATAAAGCCAAGAAAGAATATCCTTAGACATCAAATAAAAATCTGAGTCGCTCACATCACGACAGAGTCATAGTGTTTGTTATTGTCTTAAAAAAATTTCGGATCAATCAGTTTAATAACAACCGATATTTGAAACAAAAACTTAAAACTGAACAAAATTTAACAACTATAATCACAAATCGAAGGTTTTTCGGCTTATCCGTATCATTTTAGATACATTCTAACGATTTCACTTATTTCAATAGGTCGTTTATATTATATTACCCTTGATAAATTACCAAGATATATTAAATTTTATAAATATATCAGATTTTTTTTAATATATCAGATTTTAAACCTTATCATTCAAGAGATTTAGCCAGATTTGTAAGATCTTCCCTGCATTCATAGATCGCCTAACTGTCGACAATAATGGGATTGTCTCTATACTTCTTACACCTGAAAGGAATTAGAATTTCGTAAGTCCTCTCGAAATTCATATCAGGTACAATTTAATCCGAGTTCCTAGTTATGTACCCTGGCAGGGTTTTAAAAATCTTTATAAGTCTATATAACCTTGATTTCTAAATTCAACATTCAGAAATTCTTCGCCCTCTATGACAACTTTGAATCAAAAATTATACCTCAGTATTTCGAATAAGTTGGAAACTAGGAATCTTAGATTTTAGATAAAATCAGTTTCGATTGTGGGAGCACAATTTTTCATATTAGTCGGAACCAAAAGTTTTGACTTTCAATTTGAGGAATTATTTAAAAAAAATATCATTTTATTTCTCTCTGTGTATATATTTTATATTTTTTACAATTTTTATTTAAGTCTTTTACATATTTATACATAAATATTTTACGTTTTATTTTCTGTACATTTTTTTGTTGAAATGTATCCTCCAGAGACATGTTTATTTTATATAATATTTATAAACTAATACATGCCTTAAAACTCTTAAACGTCAAGAAAAAGAGAAAAAAATATATCAGTTCAAAGTATCAAAATAATCTTAAATTTAAATCCCAGAAATAACTTCAGTTGGATTAAATGTTAGGGCAACCACTTCACCTCAATGAATTACTAATTAGAATTTAATAAACAGCTGTCGATGTCATGAACTAAGAAGTAATTGCAGATTAAATTAAAATAAAACCAAAACGAAACGAAAAAATTACCAGTTTGGGGAAGATTTCTTTAAAAACTTAATTTCTCTCTTTGTATTATCTGCTAAGGTAGAATGGGAATTATATTAGAAAATCACGCAAATTAAAGATTGAATCCTTAAACGCTTTAGGAGTTAAGTTGGTTACTAATTTAAAGGTTAAAATACTTTTTGAATAAAAAATATCTTGAAAATTTATACTTAAAAACATAAAAAAGTTCGGTTATAGAACGATATTTCAGAGAAGCAATGTGTTGATATATCACATTTTTAAATTTTCAAGAACATCTGATAATGTCAAAAGATGAACAAGTTTAAAATTCGGATCTAGTGGTCTTCATAACTTAAAAATCGCAAATTCTCGACTTCTATTTACTATAAGAAGAGAAGGATAGCATAAACGATGTAGAGGCAGCAACAGGTATTTGGCATCAAAATTACATTGCACATTGAGGGTGCGGAAGAAAAGGGTATAGTGGATGTGAGCAATATCTCATTATTCGTTTTGGTTTGATAAAATAGAGTTGTCACAACAAAACATTTAATTTCTAATTTTGGGAGTTACATCGCGACGTCAGAACAGATCATGAAATAAGAGCGATTAAAAAGCTGAAAACAGATCCTAAATCGGCAACACCTTTAAATAAATGAAGATAGAGTGAATAACAAAGCTCAATAGTTGAAATTCACTCGAGGTTTATATGGATAGTTCCAAATCCTGAAGTTACTGAATTCAATACCAACATAAGCGATCAAACTTTATTGTGGGTGTGAATCTTCGTACTCTTATCTCAATCATCACTGGTCATTGTGTGAGTAGTAAAAAATGATTAAAGAAAAAACCAAAAGACTTGTAGATCACGACTGATTGTATTCAATGCCTACGGTGAGAGGTGGATGACCTCCAAGTAAAACATCCATAGTCTTCTCATGTAGATCATGTATTGAGATAACTTGTATACATCTGTATGGTATAGGACAGCATGTTGGCAACTAAGGTTTCCCGCAAACTTCACACTGAATTGTGATACTCCTTGTTTAACTCTCGAAACGCAACAAATGACTGACATCCACATAAATAATTCACGATCCATCTTCTAAAATTATTTGGTTAAGTGATATTATCAAAGGCTTAAGATAGGTCAAGTGCCACGAGAATCGTACTTTCACATGGTCTCTGCTTGTTTAAATTGTGAGAGCTGTTAATGCTGTCGTTATCGAGCTGCTATAAGATGACAATTTAGCTTGGAAGGAGTAGAAAGTGGTTCCTCATTCGTGTCCTTCCCATATTTTGGCACTTAGATGACTCTACCCGTTTCAGGTTTTTATTTGGAATTATCAGGCTACTCATTTACAGGTTAAAAACCATTGTCATTTACTCAACTCAATATGGGATATGGGATAAATTTTCAAAACATCACTTCTTTTAGCTTTATTTTTCTCAGGATATTCAATAAGTTGTCGCCTTATCATTAAATCTTAGGTTCGGTACATCATTGCATCCGATGTTTAAATTCTAGCCTGGACCACAGTACAGATAGCACAACAAAATCTTTTTCAAAATTTTGAAAATTCATATGCAAATAACTCGAAAACTATAAAAGATAAATATCACATATAAGCATGTTTTTAAAGGTCTCTTCAGTGGCAATACGCCAATTAAATTTTTAAAATTGAGTGAGAAATAAATGAGAAATGAGAAATAAAATCTATCAAAAGTTAATAATTTTCTTAAACAAACAAATTTTAATAGTTTAAATCACTAGTGAAATTTTAAATCACTAGTGAAATTTTAAAGCTTTTTCGGCAACCCTTCCATTCTAACACACTTTTAGACACTTTTTTGTGCTCTTCAATTCTCTTTTAACATATCTCTCCACTGACCTTTGCTGCGGGCAGTTTGGATGATTTGCTTCTCTTGGTAAAAATACATTATTAGTCTTACATCACTCAATGGCTTGATTAGCATAGCGACAGAATGCCAAGTCAGATCAAAAATAAATACACCATTACGTCTTATGAATGATGTGACCAGCCTTTTTTGTAAACATTCCTTGATGTAAATTTCGGAATTTATTAAGTTGTATAATGTAATTGGCTTCTTTTGTCGCGACTGTATATTTTTTGCCATACCAAGAAATTTTTGGGAAATTTTGACAGGTTTTATTTTAAGTGAAAAGTTCTCACATCATCAGCAATACAAAGTGTTTAACCAGGAAGTTGCGAAAAATCTTCCAGAACATACGTTTCGTCATCCATTATACAGCAAATATACGTTTTAGACAACTTGACTTAAATTTCTGTGCTCCATTTTTGGCCTCTAAATTAAAAGTTGCGTTAATTGCAGAAACTTTTTAAGCTTTGTTTTTTAACCTGCATTAACATTGACCTTTTGTACCAAATTGTTCGAACACTGAACTAACCCTTCTGCTTTCCTAACGGATTTTTTGGGATCACTTTTTTCGGGTCACTAATTTCAATCAGATTTGCAATAAATTCATTTGTTTCAAATAAAACATAATATATGACATGTTTTACAAAAATAAATTAATAAAAAATCAAATCATACAAATCA
Organism: Cochliomyia hominivorax; assembly: GCA_004302925.2. Taxonomy (NCBI): domain Eukaryota; kingdom Metazoa; phylum Arthropoda; class Insecta; order Diptera; family Calliphoridae; genus Cochliomyia; species Cochliomyia hominivorax. Next base: position 73,124,953 of record PYHX02000158.1, on the reverse strand, counting down.
TGTATAACATGTATATAACGTATGTTAAGAATTTTTCAATCTCACTCCTTAGTTCTTAGATTAAGACAAAAATATTGTTGCTTTATGGAATACATTCTGTTTTCATTTCGCCTGATCATCTCTTAGACTCAGTCTATTTACCCTTTAGCTAATTCTCACAAAGTCCTTGATTTACACAGTATTTAGAAATGTATAATAATTTTTTCCTTCTTTTCCCTTTTCTTTGGTTTATGTTTAAATACAAATAATGATGTTGTGAAAATAAGTTAATTGTGTTTACATTTCATAAAAATAACAACAACAACTAAAACAAGAACAAAAGACAAGGAAATATTATATACGAGTATTATTTTACAACCCCATATAATTCAATTGCCACACTTGGTCTATAATCCCCGGCACTTGAAAAATCCAATGTCGACGGCACACTCATAGCAAAAAGTGAAAGCAATACTCACGCACTCAAATTTAATAACTTTTAATAACACTAATAATAAATAAATAAATAAATAAATAAATAAATAAAAATAAAAAATACACAAAATAAAAAATAAAATAAAACGAAATGAAAAGAAAAGAAAGTAATAAACTTGTATTCGTAGAGAAATAAAAACAAAATCCCATTTTCAAGTGGTTGATTTAATGTTACTTTGGCAGATGATTGTCTGTATGTGTGTCTGTCAGTCAGACTGTCTATCAGTCATTTAATTCCACCAGTCATTCAGTCAAACAGTCAGTATGTCTAACAACATTTGACTTAACTTGTATTAATAACATCATACTCAACAAACAGGATGGATGGATAAACAGAAACGGAAACAAGGGTAATATGTAATGCAAATACACACTCACACACATATACAGTTTTATATACTTACATTTATGTTTAAAGAGAAAACTTTTTTTGAAGGGGGGATTGGTAAATAAATAATAATTTAAAATAACAGAAAACCTAAAAAATATTTAACTAACAAATTTAACCAACAACAACCAGAAGAAGAACAACAAAAATCACCAACAAAATCAACATCTACACGGAAAACTTAACCAGAAAATCGAAATGAATGAATGAATGACTGACTCGACGGCGTAACGAAATTGTTGACATAAAACAAATTACAACAATGAGAACTTTTTAAACACATACATATGTGCGTATTTATATAGAGATCCTAAGAATACTTAATAAGGACTTGACGTTGATTTTGAATTTTTAAAGGTAAAGTTTATTTGTGTCATTGTGTGAGTGGAAATATGTTTTCTCAAGTTATACTTATAAGGAGATAATTCTCAATGTACGGTTTTTGACTCTTTTTATTTATACTTTAAACGATCGGATCTTTCAAAGAGTTTAATTTTGATTTTTAAAAAAGAGTTTTATTTTTTATCGCTCTTTGGACAAGAACTTAATTCTGAAAGAAATTTGTTTGTGTGCTTGTTTACGTACAAGCAAATTTTGTTTTTTTTTTCTTTCAACCATTTCGCAATTTTAAGGAGTAAACAAATAATCATCCTCATTTATACTCTTAGCTAAAAGAAGAGTAAAATAATTTTTTTCTAAAGATTTTTTAAAGATTAAATTTTAATCGAAAAAGAAGTTCTCCTTGAAGAAGAGTAAAAATAAAGATCATTTGAAAATAGAGATTTTGCTCCTTGTTTTTCCATACTCTGATAATCCTTACAAAATGAATTATAATCCTTGAAATAAAGATATTCCGAATGAATATCATTTATTTTGTTAATGGTACTGCAAGTGTTTGAAATCATATTGAAAATAAGAATGGAGATCGAAAAAAATTTAATAAATATATATTTCCAGAATTTGGAGATGGATAATAATAATTGATCATCATCACCGTCAAGTATACTTATCTACTCAGAGTCTCTATCTGAGTCTATTAATTAAGGTTCGTCCTTATGCGAAAGCATCGATTCATCAAATTCTTTCAGTATATTTAAGACAGTTAAAAAATATTTGTGCAAACTTTTAATAATTTTGGTTCATATTTAAATTTTTATAAGTTCAAAACCGGTTTTCGAGAAGTTGTCTTATATGAGAGATATTTTAAAATATGGATTAATATTCTTCAAATTAGTTAAATATATATATTCAAGACAGTGGTAAAAGTGATTATGTTTTGTAAGTTTTAACCCCTATTCCACGAAGAGGCTAAATTAAGGCCTCTGCGCAATAAATTTTTTAATTTAGAATCGGTTCATTATTGTATTTTCAAAAGACGGACAGACCGACAAATATAGGTAAATTGGTTCAGTCTATGATGTTTTCTTTTTGGTTTTACAAATAGAATAACAAAATAAATTTTTCTTCTCTTGTGATGGTGAAATTGTATTCCCTCCAGCTTTCAAAGAAATTTTACTCAAATGAGTTGTGTAAATCTCTAAAATGATATGATGGCACCGATCGAATCAGAATCACTTTCTGAGTCTATTTAACTATGTCCGTTCATCTGCCTGTTAGTTTTCTATGTAAACGTTATGAACATTATAAAGATCGCAATTTTAGAGTAATCTCAAGTTTCCGTTCCTATTATATGGAACTATCTTAGACTAAGTTCAAAATTTATTGAAATTGGTCATGTTCGGGTTCAATATTTGGATTAGTTCCATTCATACATCCTCCCGGAATAGGGTTTTAAATTCATTAAATTCGATACAGATATGAATATATTTTAATTAAATTTGGCATAAATAAATCATTTATTTGATCAAATATTAACGGTCACCAAATAATCATGGTTTCCATACCGATCCACTTCCGAAAATAACTTCAAAGTACATAAATCTCGAAACAGTTTAGCATCGTGATAATATTTTGTGTGAATAAGATTTATATAAGCAGAAAATTTCATAACAAATTTAGCCAGGATCAGACCATAATTTCATATAGCCCAAATATAACCTCTGCTTCCGAAAATCTCTCAATTGACATACTTTTCTAATAAATGTGGAACTATATGTTTTATATAACCAAAATCTCAAAATTTGGTATAGTGTCTTAACAGTGGTAAAATATTCCGGAAAAAAGTTTTTCTCCATAAACAACCAATGCAACCGAGCTACTGAATCAATTTTGTTGTAACTTGTTGTAAAAGTTAAACTCTTGGAAGTTCCTAAATTTTTTAGTCATAATTAGGCTCATGACATTTTCCGGATGATTTTCTCCAGAGTAAACATTTCTTAAGGAATTCGATTTAATAAATTTGGAGTTTTTCGCTAAACGAAGTAAGAAAGAATGCGACTCTGATAAAAATCTGCAGAGTTAAATGAATTCATTTTTCTTATAAGGTTTGCTGCTGTTGAGTCTTCCCATTTAAAATTTCATTATCCCAGATGTTGGAGTATCAACTACCTCCCGGTGATCCTTGGTCAATTACGGCTATTTGAGCTTGAAGAATTCCAGTCAAACACTATACTTCAAAAACTATCACAATGATTTCTAATTGTAGGGCCGTTTAATATCAATTTTTTACGTTCAATTTGTTTTATTATGGGATTATCGTTGGTAATATATATAAACATATAATTGGCAATTACCGATGAATATCTAGAGTTTTTTTTGTAATGAGCTTGGTTGGTTTCAAGATTTGTGTGTTCCTGTATATTAATTATAGTCCTATATATAGCAAGTCATTCACCCAGATGACAAGCTATCCACCTAGATAACAAGCTATCCACCCAGATAGCAAGCTATACAATCAGATAGCAAGATTTCCAGCCAGATATCTACCCAAGCTAACTGTGTTTTCAATTGATTGGCCAATAATTGATATTTTGAAATTCTGGGATAATCTTTTTTCCTCAATACTTTCCATAAGTTCATCTGATGGTTTCGAGGTATTTCTTTCATAGAGTTTTAACTTCGTCTACCCAGCCCTTTTTTGGCTGAAAACGCGCTTGTTATTCTCGTCGATTTTTCTCAAAATTATTTTGATATATTTGCCTGTGATTTGTTATGCTCATTTTATACATCATTTTCATTATAATTACATTAATTACATTTCTATTATTTATAATTTCTAAACTTTTTTTAGAATTGTAACATTAACATTTTTTGAAAATTTCAGGCAGATATCTTTCTAATTAAAATTTGAAATTTGATTTTTTTAAATTCCTCCAAAATTCATAAAACGTGGTAATGAATTACATTAACTTCTAAGCAATTTGAAATATTTATTTCTAAATAAATTAAGTTTAATATCAGATATATTTTGGATATATATTTAAAAAAAATCTTTTGAAAGTTGAAAATTTAAATGCAAACAACTCGAAAACTATATGAAATAATTATATGAAATTTGTTTGAAATTGAATGAGAAGCAAAAAATTGATACACGTGTCCAAGGAATCCTATATTGCACCGCTGTATCTCATTTCATAGAGCCCCGCATACCCATCCATCCAAAAAGATCTATTTTGCCCAACTATGCACTGTGTGATGCCATTCTTTCAAGTCGAATTTTCTTTCCGTAGAATTTCTGCTTCAATTGCTTCCTTTATCTCACTTATACTGGGAAAGTTACATGAGATTTTCTTCAGTACTAAAGTTGTCAATTTCGTTTTCTTCAATTCTCTAATCTCGCTTTATTTAATCCAATTTTCAGATCGTCTAAGAAAGATTGAAATCATAGTTCAATATTTTTAGACTTGTATATAAAAACAATTAGACGAAGATTCCGATCATGGTTTTATCCAGCTTAATATTTCCCACAAAAAAAAAAAACAATTTATACCATGAAAGCAAAATATAGGAATCACGAAATTAAGTGAAACCAACAATACCCATCAAATAAACGACAAACATATTTACACAATTTTTGACAGTGAACAAACAATTATTTTCAATCAACAAAACAATATATGATGACTTAGGAACTCGTACAAGTTTATCAAACCCACCCTCCTCTTAAACATAAGTAAGTAAGTAAAAAATTATAATAATATTTTGTTTGCAACTACGTTAACAACAACAACTATAACAAAAATGTAAAGGAAGAATACAAATCATATAATTCCACGGGTATCAGGTTTTTGTAATAGAAAAACATATTTGTTTCTGGTTACAAGTTTCCGAAAGAAAAAATAAAAGAAAACACAAACGCACATTAGAGATAAACAGCCTCAAGGATAATAATTCAATTTTTATGCTCGTTTTAGCGAACGTTGGTCGTCATCGTTCATTCCATCAAAACGACATTGTCTCGTTTAACACCATTGGGAATTGATGGTGAATTGATGGTGAATTGAATGAAATAGAAATGAGGAAAAGGCAGAGAATTCATGAAACCAGTAAAATTACAAAATAAGGAAAAAATTAACGACACGTGCCTGTTGATCCTCTAAAGACAGTGAAAATGGTTTTTTTTGCGAAACAACAAAAAGAACAAATGAACACATGAGATCGTCAAAACGAAAGGCGTTAAAATGTTTGCCTGAGAACGTGTGTCGGGGCGTTTAGTTGTGCTAAAAGCAAACGTTACAATTTCGTACAACCGCACTAGACACTCACACGCTCTCATGCCACTTGTCAGTTCACTACTCACCCTTTAAGCTACAACCACTCGACTCTAATGCGAACCCACTTCATTCCACTTATCATAATTCACCAAGACCTTGTGAATGTTTTTTTTTTGTTTTTGTTTTATTCCTCTATTATTTATGATTAAATAAAAATAATGTTTTATTTTCGTTACGATTTATTTGTTTGTAATTAAGGTTGTAATAGAATAAAAAATAACAAATCCTTTTTTGCCCAAATGTAACGGTACTTTGTGGCATAACTCTCTATCCTTTGTTATATTTCGTTATCTATTCGTAGTCAACTAATGCTTTTCTTGTTTGGGGTTTCTCCAGAGAAATGACATGACATATTGCAGCGGTTGGTCACGTGTCTTTTGATGTCAATGCATTAACTTCTCTTTTATGTGTCTTTTCTAATTTTTTTTAACGAAGGACTATGACAAAGTGAAATCTTATAAATAAAAATTTACTAATCCCTGCACTTGTTGTAAAATGCCAGGGACTTTTTTCCTATTGTAATCCTTATAATTATCGGGTTCGATAAATATCTTAGAAAAAATAACTGATAATTGTTAAATAATTATAAGTTTATATGGTCCAAACCCTTGAAATCCTGTGATTATAAAATATTTAATATTAAGAAACCCTAGAAAGAAAAATAAATCTTAACAGGGAAAACAATGGATATTTTGATCATCCATTCTTGAAGTTGGTATATTATTTATGAATACTTATTGATATATTTTTTTTAAGGCCGCTAACGGACCCTTAGTTTAGATAATCTAAACATTTAGGACTTGTGCGATACCCACAGTGGAACAGTTTGAGACAAGAATCCATACATCGTTTTTGGGCGGTAGGACCTTTAGGAGAATTTCCCCCAGTATCGCTTTACTGAAAAAGGCAGTGCCAATAGAACCTTGTGGAGAGATTCCCCCATCAAAAGCGAAACATCTACAAAACTTTTGTCATTAGAGTTAAAAAAATTTAATTTCCTAAAATTTCCCATTGTAACGCTTAATTGAAAAAATTATGGATTGGACCTTGGAAAAAGGCGTCTTCTATATACAAATAATTGTTAATACTCGGTTCTGTTATACTCGGTTTTTTTCTTTGGGCGTTACAAGAAGAAGCTTGAAGAAATTATGGACCGTCCCTTGTAAAATTTTGCACATTGATTTGTCTTGATTTAACAAATTTGTATTACAATGCCAACGTATTTGTGAGATTTAGGCCCTTTAAAGTAATATTTGAATGGGGGTTGTATGGAGCTTATGAGAAATAATGCACCGATCTTCGTATAATTTGGCACATCGTTTTAGAATATTTTAAAACGAAATTGTACCAAATTGCATTAAAATTGCTTTATATTTAGGACTTTTGTGACCTTAAATAGCCATTCCGGAATGAATATTTGTATAGGGCTTGGTTAAATAACGGACCCAACATTATCAACTTCAATACCCATCGTCCTTGGGGAAAAATAATGGCACAAGCCAAATTTGAAATAATTTGATCCGGATAGGAATTTTGGATACTTTTTAATAAAAAGTGGGAATTTTTTGATAGTGACCCACATTTTTGACAAATGTGATCATATTATATTCTAATTTCGGAATAATACTTTACAATTTTATAGATTTATGGTCAAATATAATTTTTTCACAAAAGCGAAGCGGAAATAAAAATTATAGTTCTACTTAATACTTTATTAGTTAATTTATTTGTCAAAATTTATTTTATTTGTCAGGAAATAATCTACCCTTGATGAAAAATATGGATATATAAAAATAGATGTAAATATATTAAGTTTCGGAGATCACTACACCGATATTTGAGTTCATAAAATTTGTATATTTATTTCCAAATTTCGTATCATGTCCCCTTATACTGGCAGCATACAAAAGGCCTTAAATTATATCCACCCTTTAAAAGTGGCCTCTTTTGAATTCGTATCTCCAAATAATTATGTAAATAATTTAAAGTAGGAAAAATATCATTTTGAAAATGTATGATTTCTAAGTGTTACAAAATATTTAACATCACAAAAATATTGAAAATACAAGTATTTGAAAAAAGTATCTAGAAGTATACAAATTTATCTGTTAACGAAAATATCTAGTAACCTTTTTTATGGTTAATGTAATAACTGAGTGCTGCTGCGGTTGCTGTTAATGATAAGAAAAAACATGGCACAACTAATTGTTAATTGATAAGAAGACTAAAAATCGAAATAACTCGAAAGTAAACAGACGTGTAGAAAAACATAGAATACATAAGAAAACAATGTTATTTGTATCTAGATAAATTAACATTCAGTTTTGTTCAGAAAATGCAACAAAATGTTATTGACACTTAAAAATGTGTGATGTGATGTTGTGATTGTCAAAATTGATACAAGAGGAAACTATACATCACATCAATAAAGAAAACAACAATTAAAAACTACTGCTGTAGGAAATATTTATGGGTTATCTATAGATATTTATAATGTATGAATGGTTCCATGTGTTATTAAATATTGGGAATTTTTATTTAAAACTGAACTGTTAGAAATTTATATTTAAAAAAACTTTACTTTAAGTGGAGGAGATTCAAGGCTTTTTTCTTCTGAATCTAATCGGATTGAAACCCGTAGAACCTATTGATGTCATGACAAAAATTATCCGAACCGAATTCCGATTAAATATTTTAATATTAGGATATAAAACCCTATTCAGAAAGGGACCTAAATGCTGCATTGTTAAAATATATACCGATATATCTAAAATTGTTAACACATAATAATGAAAAGAGTAACAAAAATAATGTTAATTGCAATATAAGAAGAATTGAGGAATCTTATTATCTTCTGGAGGAGACCTTTTGTGGGAGCTATAGTCAAATGTGAACCGATGTTTTTAAAATTTGTTTCATATATTTATGACATGCTAAAAATTATTAGTGCCGAACATTTTTTCAATATTTTTGCAGCAAAAATCTTCATTTTCGAAGAAGTCTTGTATTGAAGTTACAGTCAAATATGAAAAATCAGTAACCTATGTCAGGAATACGTTGCGTATTTCTATCTTGATTTTAGAGCTCCAAACGTCTAAATCTGAGCCTTAACCGCCCACAACTTTTTGATTCCGGATCAGGAACATTTATTTAAAGTTTGCACGATTTATCTCAATTTTTTACGCTTATTTGTGTAATAATGGGTTTCTCGTTAGTAGTATTCCAGAGACCCATGTTGTTGATGATATAAGTCCAGTATATCTTTTATATATATTTGAGAAACTTCCGTATAACAGTGTTTATTTTACACAGGCCTTAAATATTTTATGCTTTGTTCGTCATCCGAATGTCGCTCTCGTTTTATTAAGTACTTGTCACCAGTTGTTACTACTACCCAGATAGCAGAATCTATCTACACCTTCGACCGGTTGATTTTAAAAATTCAGAAAGTCTTAACTTGGTTCTAGAAATAAACGGATAAAGAATTCAAGATTATTATTCAAAGTTAGAAAACGGTATAACGTAAATTTCATTATTAATCAAGTGCGGATAATAATCCTGAAATTTTTACTTTTGGCTCTAATGGCCGGACACTCACACCGAAGACGCGAAATTATTTTATTCCAAAATCCTAACAGTTATGACGTACACTGTAATCATTCGATCTTGGTTATTAGATCTGTAGGTTTACTCAACAACGGTTTGGAAATGATAATTCTTATATATCTAATCATATTTTCAACTCTTTCCTCATTCTGCCTGTCCTTATAATAAATATATTATATTCGAAGTATTGGCAGACTTGCTACCAGACTTTTCACAAATATCTCTTAAAATGTCTTCTACATTCTTTAAATAGGACAGTCATCAATAATTTACCTACTTAATATGCGAAGACACATTAAGTCCAACTTCTTAACAGAAATTGTTCAGAAAGTATCTAATTTATAAAGACCAATTGAAACTGATGAGAAGCTAATAAATTTATCGGGATATAAATGAAAACTAAGAGAAGTGATTGGACATCATCATATTTAATAAAGTCACGTAGGAATACGGGTCTACATTTAACTAATAGATATTAAAAGTCCAGTCCACGTCTCGTGAACCAACTAAGAATTTGTACTCCTCTAAATCAATTGCATGACACCTTAAGAGTGTCCGCAAAAAATATATATTAAAAATTAGTTCCAATAATTGAAATCAAGCGGTTTGAGACCATTGTGCAACCAAATATTCAAAAAACTGGTGACAAAATTTCTGTTGTTTTGGACAACCAAAATAGTTAATAGACTTTAATTTAAAATGTTTAATTAACCTAAATTAGACTGTTCCAAATGTTGTTTCGTAGAACTTTAATGAAGAAAAGATGTTAAACAGATTTTTATTCTAATTAACATAATGTTTCATGCATTAAAAAAAAATAATCAAAATATTTTTTTAGTAAAAGATGTTAAATTGAATAAAATTTCGTTAAAAAATTAACGAAAAATCAACGGATGTTTTTTTAGATATTCGATAATCAGTATTTGCTTTGTATGGGGGCTCCTTCTGCCCTGATCCTATCTGTCTGAAGAAGTCATTGGGACCAAATTTGAAAACTCTCTCTGTTATAGTTTTTAAGATATTCTATAATCAATATTAGCTTTGTATGGGGAGTACTCCTTTCCTCGGTTCTTAATATTAACGTAATTCTTCCTTAATTCAAACAAAAATTTCAATTGAATGAATAACATTCATCAATGTAATGAATTTATTTTTGTCAATTTGATTGATATATAAACTAAATCTCTCTAATACTACATTCTTTTACATTATATATACTACCTTATTTGGCTCAGTGTAGTAAAAATTAAATATTTTTGAAATTATGAAAATATATAATGATTCCAGACTAAAATTGGTTTAACATTTTTTTAAATAAATGTTCATGTTATTTTTAAATTTGATTTTTAAAAATTAAACCCTGGAAATGTTTAAATCATACTTATCTTTTAATAATCAATCTACAGTGGGACAGAATTGATTATTTGGATAATGAATCTACAATTTTTTTGATTGGCTGGATGAATTTGGATGAAATTTAACATAATACTGGCAGAAGAGTATAATATTATATCTTTAGAATACCATGAATAGAGCGGATTTGTAGGGATGAAAATTGGGGTATTATCGGATTTTATTTTTTGAACTGTGTGCAAAATTTTATTTTCAAATTGAATTTCTTTATTTTACCAGGTCTCAAATTTGCTTTTGAATTTCAACTTATCAAAAAATGTATCTATAGGACTTAGCCCTATAGGAGTTTTTGAACACGAAAGGCGCATTTGATTCTTTTTAATAAAATTTTTGATGTCAACCTTCATGTTCTGAGGTTTCAGAACAGGTCGCAAATTTTATAGATATCTAGATGAAATTTTGGGCATATTATTATTTTGGTCCGAGGACGAAGCCTATTGAAACTGATCATGTTCGATCCAATATTTCAGGTACCTCCCATACAAATATTCCTCCCGGATTGGAGCTTTAAAGTTATAAAATTCCTAAATACAAAACGATTTTTAAGAAACTTGGAACAGTTAAGTCTTAAAATATGCAAGGGTCAGCCCATTATTTCTCAGATGAACGGACATCATTTAAACGACTCAGAAAGTAATTCTGAGTCGATCGGTACACTTAAAAGTGATGGTAGCTATATTTTTTCTGTGCGTTAAAACGCACAAACACACCTATAGTGGTGTAGGGTATAAACATTGATACAATTAAGATAAATATAAGCAAAAATCAATATGCAAAATTATACGAGGATCAGTTCATAATTTATTGTAGTCATCATATAAACACCACACCCCCCCCCCCTCCCCCAGAAAACTTTATTTTAAAACGCATTAATTTAACATTAATCTTAGTGTCACAATAATATACTACACACTTAAGAATAAATCAGAAAATCAAATTATATTAGGGTCGTTCAACGATGTGGTGTTGTGTATTAGAAAGTCGGGTTTGACCGAATATACATTCTTAGTTGTTGTGTTAAATCCCTTGCAAATCTGTCATTCATAAGTAACTGATTTATTTCAAAAGTTACTTATGAATGACAGATTTGCAAGGGATTTAACACAACAACTTTATTTCAAAAAAATCGATTCTGTCCCATTATGCGGTGTTTGAAAAATTCAAGAAATTATTTAACAAAATTGTTTATAAACATGTTTGTTTGTTTGTTTGTTGATGAAAATATTTTCTTTTAATATTTAAAAAAAAGCATAAACTTTTCTACAAATTACAAATAATTTTTAACATTAATTCCATTTAACTCTCAAAGCATCAACATGGATGGAAAAAGACTTAAGACTTAAAACTACGATGAAAGGAAAATGTTCACAAAACAAGAAAAGTTTGTTGTAAAAAGCATGACTTACCCTCTAGCTCTCTATTTCGGGAGATTAAAGCCAATACCATTTCAGGATTTGGGTCATCTTGGTCATTGTTATTGTTGTTATTATTGTTATTATTGTTAGTATTGCTGCTACAACTAATCTCTGACAAATGATGTGACTGTAGGCTGTTTGAAGTAGTACCAACACCAGATGATGACATAGAACTCAGAGAGTTGGAAGCTAAAGAGTTTGTGGAGGTAATAGAGAGAGGAGGAGCTAAGGAGCAAGGTGTTGGTGCAGTAGCCACTGATATAGCAATTGCAGAAGAAGAAGAAGGAGTTGCAGCAGGTGTTATAGAACAAGGTTGTTGCTGTGACTGTTGTAAATGTTGTTGTAGAGAGTTGGCCATTATTATTGAGGGATTATGGTTATTTGTCGTTGGTAATAACAATGACGGATGTTGATGGTGATGATGATGTTGATGGATAAGTTGTTGCTGCTGCTGTTGCTGTTCTAGCATTTGTAGGTGATTAAGAGCATTTTGTTGGTGCTGGGGGTGTTGTTGAAGAGATTGAGGTTGTTGTTGTGTATGTAACTGTTGTTGCTGCTGTATATCCATATTGTGGGCCAAATTATTATTTAGTAAAGACGAGGCTAATGTGTTGTTTGTAGTAGACATTTGGTTTTGTTGTATATGAGGCGGGTGATGTTGTGGTATATGATGAGGTTGATGATGATGAAGATGTTGTTGATGGTGATGATGTTGTAGTAGTTGTGTGGCTGTTGTTAAAACTGGTGGTGGTGGTTTTAAAGTTTGCATCATTGCTAAACTAAGGTGCATAAAACCAACCAAATGCAATAACAACAACAACAACTAAAATAAATTTTAAACAAACCGGAATTCCTCGAATGTTTAAAAGTGTGTTTTATAATGAAGCTTGTGTTTATGTATAGATGTGTAAGCATATATGTTTGAGTTTGTCAGAGTGTTTGTATTGGCTTGAGGATAACAACAGCACACGGTTTCTGGTTTTTACTAGCTTGTATGGCCTGGTGTTCTGCAACAAACTTAACCTGTCAATCAATTCTTATTTCTCACTTTCTTTCTTTCTTATGGGTTTTGTGTTCACAGAATTCTTGTGTTACGTTAATTCCTTTAGTATTTACGTTGTACAATGTAGAAGTAGTGGATGTATGTATTTATGTGTGTGTGTGATAAATATATAATTTTTGTTTTACGCCTGACTGTTGTGATGGATTTAACTGTCAAGTTTTAGGCTTTAGCATTAACTTTGATAAATTTCTTTTGAACCAAATTTTTTTTTTATTTTTTTATTATAATTTTTTCTCTTTCAATTTTTACACTTTTCTCAATTTAATACTTTTTTTAAGAGATTTTTAATTATTTTTTATTTTTATTTTTTCTAAATAACAAATTCACATTTTTTTAATTTCAAATACTTTTATATTTTTTCCTTCAATTTAATATTTTTTTAATAATTATTAATTTTAAATTATATATTATCTTTCAAGAGATCTTCTTTACTTTTTTTGTCGTTTATTTCATATTACAGACAACCGACCGCCATTACGTATCCGCCGTTACCGCTTTAAAAAAAATTCTACGTCTAGTTGGTTTCAAAATTTGTATCGTTAAGAAATTCAACCAACATTCGAGCACTACAAACAATATACTATGTACATATATTCAACCGCACTATATTTGCAGAGAAGCCGCAAGGTTTATCACCTATTTTTTTTTTTTTTTGTATTTTTTTATATTTTTCAATATTGGAGAGGTTGTTTTGGTTGTTGTTTATATTTGTTTGATGATATAAAATTGTTTTATTTTACGTTTTATAGTTATGTATGTATATATGTGTGTATATATATTACATATACATACCTATCTATTCCCAAGTATGTTAGAATTTCTATATATATATATGTTTTCTACTCAATAAAGTCACTACTACTTATTGTTTAGTAGTGGCTTCTTATCACCTTGAAATGATTTTTTTTGTCGTTCTTGGTTTTTTTGTTGGTACGTTATACGCTTTCAAAACCCTTTTCCCGTATTCACTTGTTCATTCACATTTCTATATACATATATACGAACATGAATATATGTTTATTTTACTCATTCAATTCTTTAAGGTTGTTTATTTTTTGGAGTTATAGAACAGTAGAGATCATAAGTATAATACCCATTTCTAAACCCTCTTCCACATTGTCTTTCCTTCTGTAACACAAAGAAGGTATCATTTGAGACTCTTTAAAGTATACATAATCTTGCATTTTAGTCGTTTTAACTATGTCCGTCTGTCTATTGGAAACATTCTCACGTGAATCGTTATAAATACAGTTATATCGTAAATATGCATAGAGGATTTCATCTCAGTTACTTTTCCAAGAGACAGTTTTTCAGTTTGTCAGGTAAGAAGAACATAGTTAAAGAAGAACGGACATAGTTAAAGTGATTCTGAGTCACTTTTGATGATTTAAGTTATAAAAACTCCATCGATAAATGAATGTTTTAAAATTTTGGAACCCTCACTCTATTATAAGTACAAACCAACCCCAGTAAATAATAAAGTGATTTATTGGAATATATTTCGATCATTTATGATCATAATAGAGTCAGAAAAACCTAGAAATCATTTGCAAGATGCAAATGGTTCGGACTAGATGGTCCATCTCTTATGACACATCATCTCTTTAAGAAATGTTTGGCTTACACACACCAATTAGTATGTGGAGTAAATAACCGGGAGAGATGAAGAAGTTCTTATCGTATATTTTATAGTACTTAAGACATGCTGTAGTTCTTCCAATAGTTGAAATCTCCGTTTGAAATATGTTTAAGTGACTTGAAAACTTTAAAGAAGCGCTATCTTACGGAATTTCCCCCGATCTTAAACATCAAAATTCTTATATTTTCATTTTCGTTCAGTTCTAATTTAGTTCTAGTTCAGTTTTACTTCAGTTCTAATTCAATTCTAATTAAGTTCTCTTAAACCGACTCTATTTTAAATATTTTGTAAGGTGAAATATTGAAATTTTAAACAAAAATAGAGATTTTTTTCGATCCTTTTATAAAAATAATTCATGAGTTTTTTCGAATTATGGAACTTAATCATTTTATTACTCATAAATTTTATTACTAAAATTTTTAATCGTAATTTCTGAATCAAATAAAATAAATTTCACATGACATATGACATAAAATCTATTTTTAACTAATTATCTATTTAGTTAGTAGCACGTTAATTCTTAATTACTCGTGGAAAAATAATAACTAATTAACTGTTAAATAATTTTCGATTAATTTCGGAGATCACTTTATGATAAAAACTCTGATTAATTTGGCATATTATCTCTTTCGAATGAAATATTTCTTAAATTTTTTATAATTTATATAATAATTTCACAAAAAAAAACTATGAAATGCTATTTTTCTTTCCTCGACTGTATTAAATATTTACTTTCGATATCAGTTTGTTTCTGAACATTTTTAGTTTTCTCTGCAATTGTTTGGATCTATTTGACAATTTTTTAAGTTCTCTTGTTTTTGTTACTTCTATCTTTTGCTAGCCCATCTAAGAACTCTGTTCTGGGGGTTTCCAATTCCAAACGATGAAACGCAACAATTTCGATATCTTATTTACTTTGAAGAAGGCGTTTTTTTTTTCTTCTTTTTTCAAATATTGTGCAAGTAACTTCAATTTTATTGAATTCTTCTGAATGTTAGATAAGAGTTCACTATCTTTATTTCCTAACAAATGGAAGATTTTTTTCCATTGTAACATCTAAACGAAAAAAATATATACCAAAAAATTGTCTATATTGTCTCTATTGGATGATATGGAATCAGTAAATGTTATAGTTAAATAATTTTGCTACCATAATATGTTTTTACAAATATTTGACTGAATCATAAAAATAATAAAAATTGTAGTTTCTTTTCTATGGAATTGATATGTTTTTTTCTGAAATGTTATATCGATCATTATTAGAAATTGAAATTATTTCAACTTTTGTTTTATTTTAATGTTAAAATGAACAACTCTTATAACTTTTTGATAATCAACTCATAAAAAATGTATTTTATTGTAATCGGAATAACTCCTGTGAATTAGTTTCCAAAAAAATGATTTTGTAATTTTAATTGCACACGTATTGCTTTTAAATTCAAAATCATTTTCATCAAGATTTTTACGATATCTGCCCAACTGTCCAACTGTTAATAACAACCTTGGAACCATTAAATAATTTTATCCTCTACCACCACAAGTGGTGAAGGGGGAAGTTAACTTTCTCATTCCGTTTGTAATACCAAGAAGAAATTCTCTAAGACCCTAACAAATTCATATGTACGTCAATCTGTTGAAAACATACTCACGTCCATAACAATGATATCTGTCCAATAACAAACAAGTTATGGACCAAAGCCAGGAACTAACTCAAAATTTAGGTGAAATCATTCTCTAAAATATACAATATGAATTCTGAATTGGATTTAAACAAAACTTAGCTATTTTACGATTGTGCCAAATATTAAAAGTCTATAATATTGATACACTCCCAAATCACTGATTTAGGGGAGTTATATAAGCCTCAATTTTGAATATAATTTTCTGAAATTTAACACATAAATACGAAAAAATGGATTATGCTTATTTCACCTAGCTTCCATATGTGTCTAATTCTCGGAATAGGATTTTGATATTTGTATGTAATTTGATGACTAATCGGTCCATAAAAAACTATAACTCTCATGTAAATCCTATTTCCGGAAAAGAGTTTTAATTTAATTCAATATCTTTAATTCGTGCGAATGTTTCTGAAATTTATCATTTTTACTGGTTTTTTCATCATATTTTCCATGCTCATTCTTGAGTTACTTTGATTTAGAGAAAGTAGAAATTGTTATCAAAAAAAGTAAATAATTAAAAATGTTGCTCAGTGTTGCATCAACAACAGTCAGACAGAAATAGATAAATGGACTCAGATTTTCATTTGATGCAAGAAAATATATTCATTATGGAATTTTAGATGATCCCTTCAAAGCGTTATGCACGAAAGGACAAAGTTAATATACCTTCTTCACAACTTGTGGTGGTGGTATAATAAGAGGATGGGATGGATTGTTTTTTACTCTTATTAAATATTTTCAACAACACCCAATATTATTAAACAGTACCTGAAAAACTTGTCCGTTGATAGAAATCATGGATCAGGTAAAGGAATGGTCCACATGATCTTTTCAAAGCAAAAAATTAAAAGCATTTTCAAAAGATCCCAATAAAACCGATAAGAAAGTACCGGGTTATATCAGTGCTAGAACTTATTGGTATCAAAAGTTAAAGCTAATGCGGGTTTGAAAATGTACAAAATTCAAAGATCAAAAATTAAGTTGAGGCAAACGAAGACGATCATTTATTACAAGGGGCTCTATAACTACCGAAATTTGCATCAAGGAATGTTTACAACTATAAATAAGTTACTTATTTTTGACCTGACTTGGTTTCCGTCACTATTGTAAACAAGAACTTAAGTGGTACAAAAACAATAATGTGGTATTTATACCAAGAGGAACAAATCCTCTAAACTACCCAATGTAAGGCCAATGGAGATATATTGGGCTCTTGTTAAAAAATAAGAGCACAAAAAAGATGTCCAAAAATAATGGAAGATGAACTACCTATTTGAGCAAAGTGAGAGAAAGCACTATAAAAACGGTAAGAGAATGTTAAGTGGATTCGATTTTATTAACATATATGTATGTTAAGAATTTGTCGATATCATTCCTTAGTAAAGGTAGACAAGTTATATGTTAGAATATCGGAAACTTTTTGCGGTAAAATAGGGTGAAAGGGCGAATTGGGTTTTAGTTTGTTTATTTTTTACTACTTTTGCTATAAATTTATCTAAAAATTTTAATTCCAACTTTGCAATTTTTTAATAATTTCGAATTTGGGAAACTCTGATTTTCTTTTTTCCATTATACTAAATCCATTCCACTGAATCAACTGTGGTAGGTTATATTTACAACAAATTTCGTAGAACTTTAACGAAAAAAAGATGTTAAATACACAGATTTTTATTCTAATTAAAGTAATTTTTTCTTCAAATTGAAAAATTTTCTTCAAATATACAAAAAAATTAATCGAAATTTTTTTAGTAAAAGATGTTCGTTATAAAATTAACGGAATATATGTTATATTAAAAGGTATCAAGTAAAAACGACAATAACGCATCGTAAGTAAAGTAACATAAAAATTTATTCAATTCTACGTAATTAAATTAAGATAATTTGAATAAAATTTTTGTTAATTTTACTATTTTTTCGTCAAATAATTTTGTATATATTCTTTGTCATATTAAATGAAATATGTAAATTGAATACAGATATAAATACAGGAGGAAAATGGCTATAAATACAGGAGTATAATATAGAACATTCTAATTAATACGATTGAAATAAAAAGAATATTTTTCATAAATTCATGAAAATGCAAAAGGAAGATCAGCTGATCAACAAATATGTAAGTAACTTTTCATCAGAAATACACCGTTCTATTGACATTTCACTGTTTCAATTAATTATTATTTATTTTAATTATTTTAAATTATTATCTAACACTGGCTTTTACCCGGTGCACTTTGCTGCACAATAATTCTCCTCAGTTCTAGATCTCGACAGAAATTAAACAAATCACAAATCGATGTGTATTAAAAAATGTAATTGGGACCAAATATTCGCTGTAGTAGATCTATAGATATTCGAAAAACAATGTTTGCTTTGTGTGGGCCCCCTCTGATCCTATCCGTCTTACATTTTGTTCAGTAAAACAGTACCTTGAGGAAAACATTGGAACCATATTTTTAAATTCTCGCTGTTACAGTTCTTTAGATATTCTGTTCTTAAAAGTCTAAAATTTAGCAAATTTAACTTAATTATGGTATTTAAATTTAGTAACATTCATTAATATAAAGAATCTATTTTTGTCAAATTGAATAATATTTACTCATATTAACCACATTTTTATTAACATATTCAAATAGTTATATTGACAATTTTTCGCCAATTTAAAGAATTTTTCAAAAAATTATTGAAAATTTTCGTTATGATAAATAAAGATTTCGTTGGCTGATATTTAACCAACTTTTTTTCAATTCTACACTCTTTTTTATTAAGAATTCTTTCCGAGAAATATGAATATGTTTTAGTTTACTAAGAAACATTTTGTATATAAATCAAAAAAAGTGAAACAACTGTTTTGAAAAAAATCTACTTTTTAGAAAATTTAAATTTTTGTAATCCAGAAAGATATTTTCGAATTTTTTATTATCAAAAATTTAAAAGATATTTGAAAAACATCGGTTAAAATTTGGACTCGCTATATCATAAAATCTTCCCTTCTAAAAAACGAGTTTTCTTTATAGGACTTCATTCATATATTTTAAAGTCGCTTCCCATAAAAGGTGTCTGTATCGTATAAAGTATTTGTATGATCTGACGTCCATCTTTAGGCTGCCGTTAAATTCACAAAATCTCAAAACACTCTGTAACTGATGTAACTTTTTCGATGACATTTTTCTTCTAAATGCCGATTTGTGCAACTCGATTTTAGTCTTTTTTAAGGTCTTAACTTGTTATTTAGTATGATACTTTTTTGAACTCAGAACCAAGTTGTATGTTTTATAACATTGGTATATATTGGACTTCCACGTCAATCATAAAAGGGGTGAATTCGCCTATATCTTTGCAATCACAGTATGAAATTTCATTGAAATCGGACTCGCCACTTTTAAGCTACAGATTTATTACCATTTTTCTCTAAAGAGAATATAATGAAATTATAGTATAATATAGACAACATTACTCTAAAAACAAGACTATAAACAGATAACCACTTTACCCAGGTGGACCAGTTTTGTGGTTCACCACACGTTCCCTAGACGTGTAATGAACTTGTGCTGCTCCAAATCAGTTGAAAAATAACTCAAAAATGTTTATTAGAAATTTGATAAATAAAAATATTCGATTGATTTAAAGTAACAGAATTAATTTCCAAAATGTGTTTTGGAACCACAAAAAAAAAATTAATATTGATTCTAGAGTCTAAACATAAAGTTTATAATAATAATTATTATTTAAATAATTTTTTAATAATAATTTTTATTTAAATCGATTCAATAAATCGCAAAATCGAAAATTTCTGTTTTAAAAACAGTTTAGCGACGGAATTTCATTTAATTCACATTCATCACATATTTTGCCACCATATTGTTTGTTATGAATCAAACAATCAAAACACATTCACACTTAAAATGAAGGTGACAAAAAACACAAACAAACACACTCACCCATACACACATACACAACAAGTAGCACAAACACAAAACAACCAACCAACTGAACGTATTAAATAAAAAATTCCATTACGTACACGCAACGTATTACCGACGGAAGGAAACATTTACAAATACCAAAAAACAAACGAGATGACGAGAGTATATTTATTTGAGCACAACAAGAAGAAGCAACAAACAAGCAAACAACCGACGGATATTGAAAAAGTCAAAAATGTATAAATTTTCTTACTTTTCGCTAAATAACGGAGATGTTTGGTAATAAAAAAATAACGGAAAATTGTAGAAAAGAAAAAACACGACGGCTTTTTCTTGTTACTTGTTTTTCTTGTTTTTGTAGAGAAATGCAAAAAGAACACAAAATTACCGTTACATTACCGTCGTTGAAACCAAAAACGAAAAGACAAACACATACACAGACACATAAACTCGGAAAGACACTAAATATTACAAATGCCGGACAAATAACAGTTATCACAAGAACAACAAATGCAAAGAGACATTTATATAACGAACAACAACAATATAAAAAGTTTTTTTTATTCTTCTTTCAAATGACACTGGTCATCATCATGAGCAACAAAAAAAGGATAAAGAAAAATTAACAGAAAAGAAAAACAAACAAACAAACAACAACAATAGAAATATTTAAATTTCTTAATGTCTGTTTGTTTATTTGTTATTTTGAAACCAACAATTTGTGTGAGTATGTAAAAATTTGGAAATATTTATGTATGTGTGAATAAAAGTAGTAAATAGATGAGATAATATTATTGTTGTTGTTGCTGCTGCTGTTGATGATGATGGCGATGCTGTTGGCTGTTGGATGCTCGACTATTATTATTATTATTGTAGTTGTTGTTTCCGTTATTGTCATTGTTGTTGGCATAATGTTGACTATTTACCAATTGATCTTAATGTGACACAAATGATACGACAACAACATTATAGAAAAATAAAGTAAAGTGAAACAATATAACCGTACAAAAACAAAAGTAGAAAAACAAGAAGTATAAATACAAATGTGCAGTAGCAAAACAACTAAATGGCGCTCAAGTCTAGAAACAATGTTGCCAGATTAATTAGCTTTGAGAGGAAAACGCTAAATGTTTTCTTGTGGTTAAAAAACGTTTCATAACTTCTAAACGGTTTGAAATATGAACATAAAATTAAGCATGTTTACAGCTGTGGTGTTTTCGAAATGAATTATAGACCCACAGCTAATCAGAGGAGTAGTGGGCGTCCTTCCAAAATTATCTATTTCAGGTTCTAGATTTCTTGAAAATTTGCCAAAAAATTATTTTATGAATTGCGACAAAAAAATTTGCATATAGATAGTCCTTGTAAATTTTCACTATTTTTTTACATAGTGGACCACAGAGTGTTCAAATGCCCTCGAATTTGCTTTGAATGCTTTTCAGTTAAGCTTTTTTCAAAACACAAAACATAAATATATGATTCAGAAGAAGTTAGAATGCTATATTCAGCTGTACCGAATCTTAAATACCCTTATACCCATAAATAGTAGATATTACACCAAATAACATATTCGTTAATTAGCTTAAACACCGATTACGGAAATACAGTGAAATGTGGCAACATATTCTTGAAATAACCTACATATATTGCTACAGAGCTATAAATTTTAATAGGCGATTTAAAAAAATAACGTTAAAAAAATAACGTAAAAAAATTAGATAGGTATGTGGGAGCTATAGTAAAATATGGATCGATATTGGTCAAATTAATAACATACATTGGAAACGGAGAGAAAAAGATATTAAGCCGAATTTCAAAAGAATTGATCAATATTTACTAGTTTTATAAGCGTAAAACTATTTAAACCGAGATCGGCAAAATTAATTACATATTTTAAAGATAGAAAGAAAAATTATTGTGCCAAATTTCAATGGAATTGGTCTTATTTTAGAGTTTTGTAAGCTCAAATACTTTTACCGGGAAGGAACGTTTTGTGGGTGCTATAGCAAAATATGAAACAATATTGTTCAAATTAATAACGTATATTCAGGAGAGCTTAAAAATGTGTTCGTTTGTTTTTCTTTTTAATTTGTTCTTATTTATTAGTTTTATAAGCTAAAATCCGTTTCTCGGGAAGGGACGTTACATGAGAGATATAGCAAAAATTGGATCGATATTAATAAAATTATTAACACATATTCAAGAAGGTAAAATTTTTGGTTTAAAATTTTACTTTGATCAAAATATCTCTTAAATTATTAAAGATATATACAAGTATTATTTGTTGAATATCTAAGGGTAATATGTATGTTTTTTTTCAATCAGGTCATAAATGAAATTTTGCCGATTTTTTAAATTTGTGTACAAGTCGGTTCCCAGAAACGACTAGGAACATGTTCTCCTCCTAGTCAATTGGAAAACACTTAAGGAATGTATACATGAGATTACATTTAAACATATTCAGTAGTTCCAAAATAATAGAATTATTAAAAAATGGTTGGGACCACAAATAACAAAATTTCATTTCATTTTACAAAGTCCCTAATTAAGAAAGATCGCTACACATACACCAAACCGACTAGGAATGAATGCTCCTCCAAATCAATTGGAAAATCCATGTGAGATTTTATTAAAAAAAGATTCAGTAGTTCCAAAGTTATGGAATTATTACCAAAAAGGTAACCAATTTTTAAAGAAAACTATCCGTCTCAGGACCGACCGGAAACATATTCATGTGATATTTGGTTAAAAAATCTTTGGTAGTTTCAAAGTAACAGCACTATTTCCAAAATAAAAAGGGCATTATGAATCAAGATAGTATTATAACAGTTAAAAATGTCTTCTTAAGTCTTAAATAAATCTGGCAACTTCAATTACCAACACCTTAAAAAAAAACCGGCTCACGAACTCAGTAATCACATGAAAATGTAGTCAAGTCATATACATACATATGTACATAAACATTTACGTTGCTCTTTACATTTACTAGAACTAACTACAACAAACTATAGCAGTGACGACTACTAAAAAAACTATATTAAAACTATAAAATAGTTAAGTCGAGGCGCATCACAATTATTTACAACAAAATGTGCAAAATGAAATTAAAACAAAGTTTTGAAAAAAGTGCTACATTCGTCGTTGTGCATTTTTTTGGTCAAAATTATAACAATACACATACATAAGAACAACTCTCGCACACACACACATACATGTAAATATACATAAATGCTTAAATAAACACAGACTGATTGCACACTCTGGGCAGAATGGTGGCACATTCAAACTACATGTAAATAAAATATAACAACCAAAATACGCTTCTTTGGAGCAGCAGGCGGAAATATAGTTATATGTGTATATGTATGTATATGTGTAAAATTTTGCACACATTAAAGTTGTATATTTAAGAGAAAATGTTAAAGTAAAATGTTGAATATTGTAAAACAAATACAAAACAATTCGCATATTCAAAATATATAAAAGTTTTTTCAAAGATTCAAAGACATGACAAACATTACATTTCAAATTTTTACACATTTACATATTTACAAACACACACACGCACACAGACATTTATTAGAGAACATAAATACATAAATAGAAAAAAGAGAAATATACATTAAATTTTTTTCTTATATAAAAAGTACTTAACAGTGTGTATGTACGTATGTAGATGTGAACGTGTATAAATTCTTAAATATCAGCATTTTTTTGTAGGGATACAACAAATGTACACATGTTTCTGTTACAAAGGACATTATAAATACAGTGGTTAGATTTGTATTTGAAATAAAGGTTCAAAAATTTCTAATTTTCTAAAGGATCTAAATAATTCTGTAACTTTGGAACTAGTTATACCCAACACCACCATAGGTGTTTGGTGTAATATCCGTTTGTATTAATGTTTGTAATATACAGAAAAAATTGCGTTACACCCACCTTTTAGTATATCGTTCGACTTATAATCACTTTTGGATTCAATTTAATGATGTCCGTCCGTCTGACTGTCCATGTAAACGTTGTGAACAGGTCGCATTTTTTATTATTTTGGCTAAAGAGCCTATTGAAATTGACCATGTTCGGTCCAATATTCCACGCACCTCCCACACAAATATCATTCCGGCTCATTAATATGTAGCTATTTTAACGAAATTTGACGATGTGCAAATTATGCGAGAATCGGTCCATT
Organism: Cochliomyia hominivorax; assembly: GCA_004302925.2. NCBI lineage: Eukaryota > Metazoa > Arthropoda > Insecta > Diptera > Calliphoridae > Cochliomyia > Cochliomyia hominivorax. The sequence goes on along the minus strand of PYHX02000158.1, from coordinate 73,100,485 downwards.
GCTTCTCATAAGAAATCTTTTCCAAATATCACTTTGAAGGGCATAAATCTCATACACGTTGGTATTGTAATAATAATTCCTCACATTAAGAATCGATATCTCTCCACTGAACAATTTTCAGAACATACGTGACTTCAATTTCCGTGCTTTCCATTTGTCCTCTAAATTTTAAGCAAGATTCCTGTTATGAACGATTTGCATTACCTCTAATTTTTCGTGCCAAATAGTCACACCACTGAGCTAACTGTTCTGCTTTCCTACCGATTTTTGTGGGAGCTCTTTTGGAAATGCTTTCTATTTCTTTTATTTGGAAACATCATGTGGACCATTCTTTCCACATGGACCATGTTTTTTTCAAAGAACAAGTTCTACCGGTACCGTTTAATAACATTGGAAACAGTTAAAATATGAAGAGATGAATCGTCTGTCATTCAATAAGTTTTAAGACCGTAGATAAAAATATCATAGAGTAAAACAATGAGTCCCACAGGACGGGGTCCTATCAACACTCTTGTTAAATTTCTTCTTATCTATACACCCAGCAGCCTCCACTGAAATTAACGAGGCAACTAATGTGGACGAAAGTTGTTGACAATTGTATCTGATAAATTGTTAACTTAGGGAAATCCAGAAAAACTTCTGAATGTAAATTGAAACATTCACCAATGACGGAAACACTCTGGAGTAAGAAGGTAAATAGTTAAGTTTGTAGGCATCACAGTCGATAGGATTCAAACTCCAACTATAAACCACCCGATGATATCAGGGGTTATATTTGATAACCTTTTTTCCTTTTCTTTGCACTACTACTTGTAAAACAGTTGACCGATCAGTGATCTTTTTGATCGGTATTCGAATATGACATCTTCGAACGTCATTCACAGAATAGAGCAATATTTTCGATGTCTACTGATAACGTACCAAACACATGTTACACATCTATTGTTAAGCTTATCAATTGGAGTTTCCTCCGAGGCATAGAAAAAATATCTTCGAACATAGGATCAGAACATACTCAGGTATACGCAAGATTTTTTAACGGGATTCGTTTATTGATGTAATTCGAGGATGCCCACAGCTTATCGCAGACATTGAGGTCTGCAGGAGTAAGTAGTTCTGGCACAACTGATATCGAAATGGAAAAATCGGCTAAATGCCTATTTAACCGTCCCAAACCTAGAAAAGATGTTCAACATGTGCCCAAAGACCACACGATATACAACATTTCAACTTCCAATCCAATCCTACCTCTCTTAGTCCAGAAGACCTATGGAGTCATCATATACAGGTGGCACAATTTTTTGACATGGAGTAACACTACTTTTCTTTCGAATCCATAGCTATAATTTTGACGCCGGATCAATATGCTACTGGAGAGATGATAAGAAGTTATGGTTAATTTTTATATTGTAATAAATTCATTTTCAATTTTGAGAGAAATTTCTTTTAAACGACCCACTGTTGCTCAAGTTTGAAAATGTTCTCATTTAAGAAAAAAATGTTTTTTAACTTTTTTGTAAACTTTTAAAAATCCGTAGGTATGTATGAGTTTGTGTGCATGTATGAATGTGAAAAACCCAGTCAATACTCTTACAATATTATTTATTTTTTTTTTTACTTTTTCCATCTCTTAGTGATGCAAAACTTTACAATTCAATATTTTTTCCTCATAGATTTTTTTGTTGCAAAAATATGAACATTTAATAAAAAAAAGAAAAAAGAAGAAGAAAAATATCACAAAAAATATATATTTAAGTCCATGTGTTTGTATTTTTATAAGACTTCAACGTATTCAAAAGGGGATTTATTTGGTTCCCTTTTAAGTTGTTGTATATTTTGTTTGAATATTTTGTAGTTTTGATGATTCTATATGGATGAGTGTTTTTTCTTATTCTTTTTTTATTTTCTTAAACATCTTTTAGGTTTATATGGTAGTTGTTGTTGCTACTGCTTCTGATGTTGTTGTTGTTGTTATTGTAAAATATCGGTGGCCGAGACTGTGACACCTTATTCCCAAGTCAACAGTAGTTGGGTTTTTATTTTATATTTCACCAACACATACCAACCCACAATAAATGTAAAGAATGACAAACATATTCATGTTAAGTTACCCCCATTAGACCCTAAAGTTGAATTTAAGTCAAGAAATTTTGAACAGAAAAAAAAACAAAACTAAAATCATAAAAGGAAACACTTACAAACACACTCAAAAAAAAATATATCACTAAAAAAGAACAGCAACAACTTGTATCTGTGTGCAAGTGTGTGTGTAAAAGAGTACCTTATCAAAAATAAATTCAACTCCGCCCAGTTTTCTGCACATTGGAAATCTGTATAACAACCCAACCCCTTTTTTCCTTATCTTATCACTTGCGTTAGTATTTGTGCATTTATTATTAAAAAAACTTTCCAGCGCCGGCGCTTTGCTATAACACTCATTTACTACCCCTCTCTCTCTTCTACTTCCTGTTAAAATGATATTCAGCCTTTTGCGGAATCTGTTCAGTTTTTCTTCCACTTTTTTTGTTTTTGTTAATACTTACGTTTATTTGCTTGTTGTTCTTTATTATGACCATTATTTATCTTGCTGCTTTTATTTGGCTTTTTCTAAACTTAACGCATTTATTTTATTTGGTTTTTTCCTTTAATATATATATTTTTTATTTTCCATTTATTTTTGTTGTTATTTTTTATTTATTTTATTTTATTATTTTTTTTTCTTGTTGTATGAGAGTAAAGTTGAGTATCCTTCAATAATAATTCACATTTCCTTTCAACTTTTAATGGAGATATTTAGTTTGAAAATCTGTTTTTAATATCTGTATGTTTTTGTTGTTGTTCTTTTCTTTTTTACTTTTTTGTAATTTTAATGTATTTTTCCTTTCACTTTATAACAAATACATGCAAAAACAAAAAAGATGAAACAAAATCAAAAACATAAATTTGTGTATCTATGAACCATGTACTTAAAGTTTGGAGGACTGACTCGATTTTATAAATATTTAATGGATGATTTTATTATTTATTTACACTTTGTTATTGATTTATATTCGCCCATTTTATATTACACTTAGAAAATTTTTATATCAATTCCAAAAATAAAAATACTTTAAATATTTCTAAAGAATTAAAAATTTTTAGTGATTTCCCACGTTTCTTATTTTAAACAAATTTTTAAATCTGGATTAACCGGCCGAAAGCCTAAAGTATATACTTTCAGGTCATATATCAGTTAAACCTGTGTTGCAAACTTTTTCTAGTTAAATTGAACTCATTTGTCTACTTTTATACATTTATAACATATATGATATATAAAATAAATATAACGATCGACTCAGAATCTCTTTCGGAGACGATTTAATAACGTCTGTCCTTGTGTCTTTATATCTGGCTGTATAGTGTGTTTTATGGAAATTATTCTGTAACTTATCAACCGTTAGATATAACATAATCAAATTTCATATGTTTAAGGCTGAGGTACAGACGCCTCTTTGGTCAAGGACCTAGTCGGTGACCCTCTTAACTTGGCCGACTCTGATGTGTTAATTTTTTTTAGAAATTCGGCAAAAATATTTTATAAATTGTGATAACAGAAATTTTGTATACACTCTGACACATATTCCTATAAACGCATATCAACTTTTTTAAAGAATTAGAAAATAATTAACAAATAATATAGTGGACAAATAATATTTTTATTAAATCAACTAAGACTTCATTTAAAATATCGGTAACTAAAAGCTTTATTTTTTGTGTGATTTAAGTTTTAGACTTTGATTGTTATTTTCCTGTTAACGCAATTAATCGATTTCCTCAAAATTTGCTTTGTTTTTAGTTTTAGCTCTGCGTATGCGTTCGCCTTGGCCATTATTTAAATAAATTTTATGAGCCATATCCAACTGCAAACAGATCAGTCCAACCATGTTCGTTAAATCATGATCATCAAATATCTCTGAAACCATAAGAGATTTACAGGGAGTATGAAGATAGAAAATTTCTTTGTGCTTAGTTCATAAATTAATTTTCGTCGAACTTAAAACAAAGAGGGGTAACCACCTACAACCCTGTTCAAAGAGAGCCCATTACTTTTCCAAATCAACTCTGTTCTAACCACTTAAAAAATCATTCAAATATCTTTAACTGTTCAAAAACTATAGAATTATCTTTAAAACAAATCAATTTTGACACACTGTGCGTTTGAAGGTTCAAAGGTATTCAAACATGAAATTAACCATAATTGTAGAAGAGAAGTGTAGCATTATATCTATTGTAATTTTTGCATTATAACTATGGGACTTCGACCCCACAGGAACTCCATAAGCGGATTTATACATGTTTTTCTTTTTTATCCGCGTGTCAAATTTTTTGTTTCTCATTTAATTTCAAAAAGATATTGACTTTAATTATTCGGCGTTCAGTTCAGAAATATGTCTTCTATTATTAAAAATTATTTAAAATAAAAATTCTAAATCGTTTCCGATATTTAAATTAAGATTTCCAAAACATCGTTTTGATTCAAAACTCCGACTTTGGAATTTTAGTACACAATGGTTTAAATCAAAAAAATAGAAAAGATTAAAATTTAAGAATGCTCAGACATAGACCTATAGGTGATTTCAATATAAAATAAAACCTTTCAGAGGAATATAAATTTTTTTTCAAGAAAATCTTTACTGACAAATTTTATTGAAAGTTGAAAATTGAAATGCAAATAACTCGAAAACTTTAAGAAATAAATAGCACACGTAAGAACCTTTTATAAAGGTCTAATTAAAGGTCATAAAAAAATTTGAAGTTGAATGATAAACATAAATTTTTAGATTAAGAATTTAATATCCGAAGTAACTGCAATAACTCCACCTATAAAAACGCTATGGGGTCCAATTTCACAGATATATAATGCTACACTCATCTGCTATAATTATATTAAATTTCATGCAATTCAAACCTCAAAAGTGTTAAAATGATTTCTAAATTGACCAATTACTTGATCGGAATACCTCAGAATAATATTTTTGTTTTTGAGTCCTTAAATAAATTTTGCTGTGAATAAATTTATATTCTCTTCTTATCGTTTAAACTTTATTTATCTTTCATAATTCCAATAAAACACATTTAAAAAATTATAAATAATATTTACACTAATTTCAAAAAAAAATAATACAAATAACTACAGCTCCGTAGTAGCAACACCCCAATATTTACGCATACGATTCTCATGCTCATCCAAATCATCATCGTCTTCATCTAGAAATGAACGCTCTTGGGTTATAGCAAAATCATATTCCAAATTGTATGGCATTAAGCGTTGCAATGAACCAAAATAAGCAGCATTTGGACCACCACCCAATTTTGAATAGCCAACAGCACTGGCCAAAGAATCACGACTTTTGGCATCTGAAAATAAATTATAAGCAGCGCCAAATGAACGTGAACTACCAAAATGTTTGGAGAGGAAGGAGACTTGTTGTTGCTGAGAGGTGGGCTGATGATTGTGTGATGCCATAGAAGGTTTTTTCACTTCCGAATACAGCAGTTGAGGAGAACTGCTGGAAATAAATTTTTGAGCATTTGATTTTAATAAATTCGATTTATAATCATAACGCTCTACAGGCGAACGATTTGTAGATTTACGTTCTGGATTGCGATTTTTTGTGAAGGACTTGGAAATTGTGTTAAGTTCTTTATCAAAAAGCAGCTGAGTATTTTGTTCTAACATATATTCCCAGCATTTGAACTGTTCCTCGGAGAGAACAGAATCTGTTTCATCTAACATTTCCATTTCGGTGGTTTCTTCTAAAACTCTTGCGTGAGCTAAAATATATTCATTATCATTTTCGGTTTTGTTATTTATAATGCTTAAAGCTTGATCACTTTGGCCACTAGGGGAGGAACGATCACTGCCCCGATTTGTAATGGCTGGAAATTGACGAGCCGAACCCAAACGATGTCGACAATTTGTATTACGATCACAGCAAGTTCGTTTGCAAACATTTGGCAATAATGCTGAGTTGGTTGTCAAGGGTTGAGGTTTTCTCCTAACGGTTTGTTTAAGCTCTTTTATGAGATAGTCCACATCGGTGCCTATGTTTTTAAATTTTATTACCATTATACTTAGATTTTCATTTGAACCAAAACTTTGAGCTATATCCTGGACCCTCTTGGCGGCCAATACCACATTTTCTTCTTTCCGCACCTCACGAGCTATACGATCCACATCGAGGACTGCCCATATGCCTTGATTACAAATTATCAAATATTCATCATCATTGCCAAGTATACATTCCGCTACACTTGGATCTTTTAGGGTGAGAGCAGAAGAGGGCATTTTTAAATAAGAGTTATTTTGTTTAGATACTAGTTCCACATTACTAGTTCTTCGTATTAGATAGGCCCCAGCGTTGCCTATACTAGCTACTCTTAATATATAGCGTTTTGTTTTATGAGGTCTTACCATGTCTTTGGGTCGAGTATTCTCTCTTGAAATATGACATAACATAGCTGCCACTACCGGCTGATCACTTAACTTTTGTTGAGCTGCCAACAACGTGTATTTCATATACTCTCCTATGTTCTCTTTTACACATCTTTCTTGTTGCAGTAATTTTGGAATCATTTGAGACATTTTCGTGGCAGCTGAACTATTAGAAGTGCTACTAACAAACATAGCAAATAGAGCCTCTTCATTGCGAAATTTACATTCTCTTAGTTGAGTAACCAAAAGTTTGCGACATTTACCGGGAGTTTCCGAAAAACCTAAAAACCAAGGAGGCTTATAGGTTTGCTGATTTGTAGTGGCCGCTTCTTTTTGGTTTCCCTCTGTTTTTCTCGTTGGTAAACTAATGCGATTTTTTCCCGATACATCTACCAAACTCCATTTTCGTTGGGTTCTACACATTTGCACTTGACGCTCATCAACTTGTAGTTGTAAATTACAGGATAAATCTAAATATTTCAGATTTTGTGGCACAACACTTATCAAGTCTAAATGATCCAAATGATTATGAGCCAAATCCAAAACCTTTAAAGATGTCAATTTACTTAAGGGAGGCGTAAACAACAAGAGATTGGAATGTATCCGTAACACCTGCAATTGTTTCAAGCTACAAATACTATCCGGTAATTGTTGTAATAAATTTCCCGATAACATTAATTCCTCTAAATTATTTAACTCCTTTAAGCAATCCTCCATTATGCTAGTGATCTTATTATAAGCTGCATATAATATTCTCAAATTTTTCGCCTTTTTCAAGACCTCAAATATTCGATCATCTAAATTATTGCTGGTTATATATAATTGTTCCAATACAAAGTCTTGTGGTGTCCATTCTTCCACCACTGGTGGTAGGATTTGTAATTTATTACAAGATAAATTTAAATATTTCAGCGATTGTCGTGTTATGGCAAATAAATTATCGGTCAATAATTGTATTTCATTACTTTGTAATTGTAATTTCTCCAGCAATTCGAATCGTTCTGGTAATCTTTCAATGATTCTTAAATTATTGTAGGCAAAATTAAGATCACGTAATTTTTTCGTTTTACTGGTAAGTAAGAAATCGGTAACCTTTTGTAATTGATTGTGGGAACCATTGAGAGTTTCCAACATTTCACATTCATTAAGCCATTTGGGTAATTCCGTAAAATAGTTATTCGATATATCGACATGATAGAGTTTGGTGGGTATTGGTGATATTTTAATGGAATGAAGACCTGAAATGGTGAAAAGAAATATATATTAATAATATGAATAATAAGATATAAAGAGAAGCATTTACATCGGCACAGCCAAATCTTAAATATAAAAACACATGGGAGCTATATTAAAATATGACCAAGATTGGTCAAATTTTTAATTATATTAAAGATAGTTAAAACAAAAGCTATTACAAAATATGGACCGAATTAAGGATATATATTCAAGACAGGTTAGATAATAGATCGTGCAAAATTTCAATAGAATTGGATACAGTTTATGTTTAAAAGTTTTAGAAACTATAAATCATATTCCGGTAAAAAGAATATGGTTTATATGGGAGCTATGTTTGTTCGAGTTTATAATTGTGTCAAAATCCGATTTTTATGTTTTTTTTTTTTGTTTTTGGATTTGTTTTTGGATCTTTCGAATTAAATGATCCTTTCTTCCCATGCTTTTGAGCATAGAAAAAGGCTTGTTGTGCAACTCCCATTGATGTCAGTTATTCTTTTTCATCTAAAATTGTTTAACTAAACTTGCCTTCTGGGTCGAAAAAGCGCTCCGTCATTTACAAGTCATATAATTTGGTAACTTTTCAAACCATTTTTTTAAATCAAAAGAACCATTTTAAGACACAAAATTTGCAAGTATTTTTGAGATCAAAAAATATATTTCTACTATAAAATACAGAATTATAATGTTTGATACTTGTCTGCAAATATTCCTTATTGTCCCTACAAGAACCCTAAAACATCTTCTATTTTGTGCTAAGAACTTTCTTCTCCCTAAATACAGGAAATAAATCTGTTGTTTCCGTTCATCCATTACCATTTGGAGGGCATCAAAAAGATTATTAGAATGATTCCGCGGGAACTAAGTTCGAAAATTTCGCAGCTATAGGTTTGATAAAAGGCGATAGAGAAAAGAAACAGAAGATAGGAACAAATCCTAACGGATTGTCATTATAAAACGATATGTTGAGCTCCTTAAACATATTCCAAAGATTTCTATAAGTTGCGAATTCCGAACATGTTACTGGAAAGAACAACTGATAACGATATGGTATAACCACTATATAAGCGCGCTCTCGGAAATGATCGCTCTTTGAGAATTGAATATATTTTTGCAAATCTTTAGAAAATATTACGCTACGTAATGCTTGGTTGGTTATCAATACCTCCAAGACAATAAAATTGGTTTTTTAAAGTTAATAAATGAAGTTAATGAACTTTGCCATATACATTTATTTTGATACAAATATAAACCCAAAGAAACAATATTATGCTGGGGTTATTATTTGACCTAGCTCTTATATAACGCCCCTTCCCGGAATATAGTTTATAGCTTATAAGACTCTTTTGAAATTTGGCACAATTAATTTTCTAACTGTCTTTAATATATGTTGTTAATTTTATTTATATCGGTCCATATTTTGATATAGCTCCCATATCAGCCCCCAGAAAGCAGGTTTTGAAATTATAAAACTTGTAAATAAAGACCAATTCCATCAAAATTCATGTTTATGTATATCATTAATATGCATGAACTCGGCCTACATTTTGCTGTAACTCTCATATAAGATCTATTGAAATTCAGAATTATTTTTCTAACAGTATTTCTTTCCCGGAAAAAAGGGTTTGAGCTTACAAAACTAATAAAACAGTTAATAAACATTTTTTAACTGTCTTTCACATATATAAAACTAATTTGACAATCATCGGCCACTTTTGGATTTTGCTTCTTTATTATCCCACTTCCGGGAATAATATATTTACATTCCATCGAAATTCAGACAAATAGATAGTGGTGAAAGGTATTTAAAATTCGGAACAATAGAAATAATTGAATTTTTTTCAGTTATAATTTTGCTATATAGATAAAAAATGTTAATTTAACATTGCTTCACGGTAAATACAGTTTCTTGAGAATATTATTGAAATTTTACATTTTAAAAGTAACTTTAAAAATATATCGTTGTATTATTTTATATTTTGATATCGAAAGATTTTAATATGTACAATATTATTTCACCACAAACGTAAAAACGTTTAATTTAAATTTAATTTAAAATCATTCAATCTTAAATCAACTATGTTCAACTTTGATTTTGTTTCATATTTTTCCAGTGTGTACCTGTTTTTATATTCTAAACTCCTAAAGAATAATCACGTACACAAACTTATCATGACATTTGTAAAATACATTTACAACTTCAAGGTCCCCATTAAAAATTCTATTTAATTTCATTTCCTCTCTAAAAAATAATATTCGATATTAGAAATATTTTTCCATTATTTCAAATACTTTATACGTTCTGTTTATATTTTTAACAATACTCACAATTAGAATCGGCAATCAATGATGTTAAATTGCTGCCATTCAACATTAACTCCAACAATTTGTTATGACTGCATTTTAAGGTCTCCAATTGTGCCAAAGAACTTAAATCCAAGACTTCCATTTCATTTTCACTCACTTCTAATTGGGTCAAATACTAAATGAAAAAAAGAACGATAATAAATCATAAATAAATTATATACTTATTCGTTATATGATAACTATTGCAATAATCATTTACTACATACACATAGGATGTGTGTGTATGTGTGTGTTAAGAGAATCATATGAAGAAGTGAGATTGAAGTTATATATATATATTTTTTGCAAAACATAAAACGTCTACGTTTGCGCACAAGAAAAAATTACATAATTTATGTTGCTTGAAGGGAAACGAAAAAATAGTGATGCCAGATGTGTTGCGTATTTGATATATTTATTGGGAAATTTACTTTAGTTATATTAAGAAAAAAATAAAATTTGATTTTGATTTCTAATGATTTCACTTCTGTCTTCTCTTTTTACCTCAAAAACGCAACCATTATGCATAGCGGTCTCAAAACGCTTTTTATACCTTTCACCACCGTAACATGTGTTCGTTCAAATGATTGTAACGGAAAGAAAAAATAGTGCTGCTATCACTTCTAAGTATACTTTTCGACTCAGAATCTCTTCTGTCCGTCCGAGCGTTCGGCTGACTGTCCATATACAGCTTGTTCGTAAATTAGAGGTCACAATTTTGAAGATATTTTGATGAAATGTAGATTTATGTAATTTTGTCCAAGGACGATGCCTATTTAATTTGGTTATAATAGAGCCCCATATAAATGTCCCACCGAAATTGCTAAATGTAAAACGATTCTTACCAAATGTCAAATTATACGACGATCGGCCTCTTATTTCTCATATTGAATTTTAAATTTATGATGGACAATTTTGAGGTATTTTTCAATTGATAAGTAGAGTTTTTAAAGGTCTTTTCAAGGGTTTAAATGTAATGAAGCAGAAGTCATTCCTTTCCCGTTGCGAATTATGAACTGCTTTCAGAGCAAATAATTCGTTTGAAAAAATGTAACATGACAACAGACAATGAGGCTGAATCGATTTTTTGGAAAAAAATCTGAAATTTTGATCGGCTGGATGGAATTCTATGAAATTTAAAGTAATGAAATCGGAAGAATGTAGAATTATAACTTTTGGAATATGCATATGGAGCTCCGTGGCCGGGTGGAGTACCTCAGTCATGTAATTTTTTTAAATGCGTGTATTCAGTCATTCAATTTCAAAAATATTTTATAATCCTTGACAAGACCTTTAAAAAAATGCTTAAATGAAAGTTAGTAATTTGCATTTGAATTTTGAACTCTCAAAATTTTGCAAAACCTTTCAGTCCCATTTTTTAGGGCAAAGTCCAGAGCCCCTTTAAATTAATATTTGTTTTGTTCAATGCATAACGACTCTAAAGGAAAAAGTTTTGTAAATAAAAAGCTGTTATAATTTGGGAACTACTTTACTCTTCACTACTTTACTCTTCAACTACTCTACTCTCAGGTTTATTTAAATAAAAAGCGTGCGTTTTTCGAAATTTACCATACATATTTATTTTTATGCAAAGATAAACTCAAAAAAACTAAATTATGCTGGGCCATTATTTGACCTAGCTTCCATATAAGGGCACTTCCCGAAATATGTTCACAATTATTTATCTAACTTTCTTGAATATGGCAAATATCAGTGCAACTATTGCTCTAAATATCTTAAATACAGTTCACTTATTTAACGAATGTTGGGCAATGTTTTGCTATAGTTCCAATTAAGTCCCCTTACAAGAAAGCAGTTCGATCTAATTTTATTGATATTTGGTACAATTGTATTTTTAAACTATCTTTAATATATAAATCTGCTTTGTCATTTACCGTGCCATATTTGGTTATTACTTCCTTATAATCCTTCTTCCTAGAATAATATTTCAGGCTTAAAAGGTTTTTAAATGTGGGCCAATTATATCGAAATTCAGACATTTATACGTATAATTTTATGTATATTAAAATATCTTTTTGCATTTTTTCTCAATTATTGTGGTGGAGGGTATTTAAGATTCGGCACAGCCGAATATAGCAATCTTAATGGGTTTTCTACATCATTTATTATTTATATATGGCACCCATATTAGTCCACATAATATTTATGTTTCTGAATTTCTTAAATTTAATTTAAATTCATAGAAGTTTTTCTAAAATTTTACTTGTGTTGGGTATTTAAGATTTCTCACAGCCGAATGTAGAGTTCTTGTTTGTTTTTAATAATCTGGCAATATTCACTAAAAATAACGTTATGATTATATATATTTTTTGCTGTCTTTAAAAATGTTTTTGAGAGTTTTTTTTTTTTAATATTAAAAATTTAATAAAATGAAATTCTAGATCTTCTTACATTATAATTTCCAATTAAAATGCTGCCACTTAATTGATTTCCTTTTAAACTAAACGTTTTTAAAGGTGACAATGATTGTTGTTGTTGCTGTTGCTGTAGAATAACATTATCGGTTGATGAACCATTTAGTTGTTGTTGCTGCTGTTGTTCAAGTTTTTCATTAATTTTCATTTTTAATTTAGATTTATACAAATCAGATGAAGGTTTCTTTAACATTTTTGTAGTTTTAATCATATTGTTGGTGTTGATGTTGTTATTGTTGTTTTTATTGTAATTAGAGGATTTTTCTCAGTAATAAAAGTGATTTTTACTTGTTGGACGTATAACTTTTTTTACGGTTATAAAGTGTTTTGCGCAAGATCTTTGTCATGCATGAACAAGTTGACTGTATATAAATGAACTTTATGCATTTTTAATTAAAAAAAAAAACAAGTGGATTTTTGTTTTTTTATTTTTAATTTATTAAAATTATAATATTTAAATATATATATTTTTGGTTATTGATATTATTTTCTTTGTTTGAAATTCTTTATAGCACATTTACTAATTATTTTTTATATTTCATTAAGATTTTATATTTTATTTAATATTTTGAAATTTTATTAAACAAATTTTATTCTTTTATTTTTTTCATTAAAACCGTCTTAAACATTACGCAGTCAATACAAAACTAAACATTTTCAAAACCGACATGTTACGCCTCAGAGATTTTTTCAGTCACTTATTTATTGTTAGTAAGAAGATATTTCTTCTAGCTAAAATATTACAAACTTAACCACCACCAACAAATACTTCCACTACCACCGCCAAGAGCAATTTTCTTTACCGCTACCACCATTAAGAGCAACACCTGTTTAAAAGTCACTCTCAATTCCACTTGTTATGTGCTATAATTCCTCTCTTCTATACGATCACAAAATAAAAACAGGAGATCATATTGAGCAAGTATTTTATGCTCTAATACCGTCAGAGTTGTAAAGGTATTTTGACTTGAAGTTGGTTAATTTGGTGAATTATTCGGATAGATTTTTTAAAAAACTTCTTAGCCGTTAAAACAAAAGTTCAAATTGTTAAAGCTGAGGCATTTTCATATTAATATACGTCCATATACGTTCACATTTGTAGGGAATCGCTTATAATTTCAAAGATATTTAAATTTTCAACCCATACATGAGTCATTGTAACACCAAGAAGGACTGACATTCAAAATAATTGACAGAGTTCAATGAAATTTGGACTAAATATTTGTTTTCTATTTAAATTCGGCAAATTCGGTTCATCAAAAAAAGTTATAGATCGAATTCAGAAATAACCTCTAAAAACTGAAAAGTTTGAACAACAAGTATGACTAAACGGTTCATTTAATTCCCATCCAATTGGCACGCTAATATTGCTGTTAATGAAAAACATTACGCACTATAAAATTAAAAACGGAAAGGGCAAAGGACAGTATTATCTACTTAAAAAAAGAAACGCTCTATAACTAATACTGAAAATCCCTCCAACACATTATTGTAGACTACAGACTTTGCAGATAATATCACATATCTCTGAAACTCATAATACTGATTTCTAAATATTTGCCAAGTAGAAAAAGCCTTAATAACAAAGTATTATACGCTACATAATTTTGGGATGAGGCATGGGGTGGTGGTATCCCCTTACAAACGAAATGTTTAATAAATGTGTCTAATTTTTTTTAATTTATCGTAATGGCCTCGACGAAAATTATAATGGTAATTCGACATATCCATAACAATCTTACCTGTTTTTTTTAAGAAATCAAATCGCAAAGCTGAAATTATATTTAAATTATTCTGAATATATAGCAACGTATGTAAGGTACCCACCCAAAAAGTACTTTCTGTTGGATGGTCATTACAATAACATGTGAAAAAAGTTCAATTTTATAGTAAGATTTATGCATATTGGAATTTTCAGTACCTCCGTGTGGAAAATTGAGAATATTTTTTGTTTCCAAAGTCATGGATAAGTTTATAAAAAACCTTATTGAAATTTCAATTAAGTACAGTCATTTATTTCAATATTATTAAGGTTCAAATATTAGTTTTATTAAAAAAACAGAAATTCAAAATTTTAAATTGTTCGTAAATTTTTGTCATTCCACTTAATTTCTCTTAAATATTGTGAAACTTCATGTTTAAACGTTTTTAGTAATTAATTGTGGAAGAAATTTCCTCCTTGTCTAAAAGTTAACTTATTTCATATTTTAATTAATTTTTCTTAATTAAGAGCGTTTAGTACCGATCTAAACGAATGTTATTTAGAATTGACAAAGTCTGAACCATAAGGCAGAAACGATAGATTTTTTAACCCACTATTTTCCAACATTATTAAACCAGTTTCATTTGTAGGATATTATAATGATTGTCAATCAGATGCCTTCAGTATAGCTCCCCTGTGAAAGTTGGACATAGTTTCAACAGTTGATTGGCTCTTTGTATTTAATCCACTTATTTATCAACAATTACAGTATTTCATGTATTTCCTTTATATTCCAATTTATTCTTGCGTTTGTCAACAATCTTTGACTAATACTATTTTCAATTCCTCTGGAAATCTTCAGTCTTTTTCATCTGACTTGGTTTCTATTTACTTTCGATGTAGAAATTAATACTTTTAAATGATATAAAACATATGTTGTTTATATGTATGTATGTATGTATGTATGTATGTATGTATGTATGTATGTATGTATGTGTGTACTGTATAAAATTCCGATAGGACCAAGGGAAATCGTTACCCCATATAAAGTAAATATTGGTTATCATATATCCAAAGAACTATAACAGCGATAGTACTCAACAACTTCCCCAAGAAACTATTTTACTGGACAAAGAGTAGAACGGATAGGTCCAGGAGAAGGGATACCTCATTTACAAAGCAAATATTATTTTCGAATATCTAAAGAACAATAACAACGAGAATTCTAAAATTTGGTTCCTAAGCAAAGAGACCCCATCACTAAAAAATATAGGACTTATAGGATCAACAACGTCTTAAAAATTTGTTGTGGCCAAACGAAGTTTGCCGTGTATGCAAGTGGAATAAAACACCTATATTTAACGAACGATCTTAACGAATTAATTCTTTTAAATAACTGTTCTCAATTGGTTTAGTAATTTAACTGCCAATTTAAATATCTTTAGTATGAATATTTAAATAACATTGAGTTGAAGATTATCAATGAATTTTACAAGGTACTACTTGCTGTCAATTATCTCTAAATTTCCTCCTTTTTTCTTTAACTCTAATATGAAATTATAAATATTTGGGAAACTCTGATTTTTTATAACAGATATTTAACAAGGTTTATGGGGCTTTAGATTTAATTTCCGTAATTAATATACAAACATTTGTTGCATTTGACTGTTGGCTGGTTGGTTGGTTGGTTGATTGCATCAAAAATCATACGAAGTTTTCGATTTTTAGTACAATTGTTGGTGTTGCTCTTTAAAGTATTATTATCTTTAGATCGGAAGCCTTCAGGTTCTCAATGTTGTTATTCTTTTTTTTTCGCAAGATTTCATAAAATTTGTTTTGTTTTATATTATTTTAATGTTTTAAAACTCGGTTAAAGTAAACAAAACTCTATTCATAAAATCTAAAAGATTTGTCAGTTCTCTCAACTTGGTTGTCGGTTTCGATTTGGTCATGTGTCCAAATCGATTTCTTTTTGAAAAAAAATCTATAACATTTGAACCTTTAGAGATATCTTAATAAAATTTCACACGTTTAGAGTCAAAAATTTATTAATGAATTAAGAAAAAATAAATTTTGGAGTGAGATTGAAAAATTCTTAACATACATATAAGTTCATAAAACAAAACCCCTAAACTTACAGTTTTAATTTCTGTATTTGATTGAAATTATTATTCGATTTTACTTTTTTTTTTAAATTCAATCACTAGTGATGAAATTTTGAACTTTTTTCGGAAACTTGTAAATTAACGCTTTTATAATGCTTTCTGTCACTTTGCTCGAATAGGAAGTCCAACTTCCACTACTTACCATAGTGACGGGATGTCAAGTCAGACCAAAACTGCTTGACCTTTGTATGTTTTTAAACCTGCGTAAGCATTAACTTTTCGTACCAAATAGTTCGAGAACTGAGATAAACGGGCTGTCTTGCTATTGGATATATTGTGAGCTTTTTTGTAAAAGCTTTCTATTTGTTTGGCTTTAAAATATCGTGTGAACCATTCCTTCTACGAAAATAATCAACGGAAAACTCTCCCGGTACTGTTAAACAACATTGCAAATAGGAATAGACGGCAGACCTTTGAATGCTTGTTACTCTTTTTGTACGATCAAGTTGGGTTTAAAAACCGGTTAACCGACTGAAGAAAAACTGGCATGTCAAATAATTCGAAAATAGAAATTATTCGAAATTGATCGGTTTTTGAAATGCAAAGAAACCAATTTGAGTTGGAAGGTACAAAAATTAAGGACAGTACTTTAAAATATATAGAGAGAAATGAACTCGTGTTTATAGATAACTTTTCGTTTCCTGTTTTCCTCGTATAAATTTAAACTCCAAAAAAAATGTTTTTAATACCAAAAGTTTTGAATATATTTAAATATACAATAAAGGACAAAATTATTACAATAACTTGTAAATTTTCTACTTTTAAAATAATAGACATATTAAAGCAAAAATAATTGTAATAATAGATAATATTATTTAATAATTTATTTCTTTTTCTTTTTATCTTTTTTCTTATTCTTTTTTTTTAATTTAACAAAATTTAAATAAAGAACTAGCATTTTTTTCATCTCATTTTTTTAATTATTTATACAATTTACGTTATAAATTAAAATTTATCCCTTAATATTTTTTATTCTTCTAGATTTAATGTGTTTTTTCTTTTTTACTCCTTAAAAATTCATTTTATCTTAATATAGATTTTTCTTTTATATAATTTAATTTTAATCATAACTTTTTTTATTATTATGTCTCTTCTAGATGTGTATAGTAAATATAGCACTTAAATATATAATTAAATTAATAATATAATTATTTTTTTATTTTTTGTATTTTTTCTGATATCTTTTTCTATTAATTTTTTAATATTTTTTTTTTTGCATGTGATTTGTTTTTTGTTTTGTTTTTATTTGTAGTATTTGCATTGATTAACAATAATAATAAATAACATTATTAATTTTTAATAAAATAACTAAATATTTAAAATAAATAAACAAAAATTTAAATAAATAAAATGGAAGAAAAACTTTTTTTCAAAATTTAAAATTTGGAGGCTAAAACAAAGTTGCCAGATAAAGAAAAATTTAAACTAATTATGAGATGGAAATAAAAACAAGCACGTTTGCTTTATGCGACTCTGACGAATTTTAAACACCAGTTATATTTTAGAAAGTTTAATCCAAATATAAAATAATGCATTAAAGAATTCTCAGCCATTCTTGCCAGATAAAATCTACGAAATATCCCGCAATGATTGAAAAAATCATTTTTTCTTTTTTTCCTGTTTTCTGGTATGGAAAATCCCCTAATCTTTTCCTTACCGTTAAAAATTTTTATAGATTTTTTATTAAAAGCGCACAATGCAAAACAAAGCAGAATGCTATATTCAACTGTAACGAATCCTTAATACCCTCCACCGCTATCGATTTGGAAATAATTGTGTAAACATTTTGTTTTTTATCCCAAAATTACGTTGTTTATAATATTTTGCCATTATCGCTTTATCCAAACGTTAAATTTAATGTAACAGTTTCAGAGATATACGATATTGAAAAATTCTGTTTGTAAGGAAGATACCACTTCCCTATGCCTACTACCCTATTCGTACAATAAAATGTTGTCAGACTACTATTCATGTATTAAATTTCGTGACATTTTCTATATAAGTAATAGAATTATGTGATATTAATTGTCCATATCTAATTCACAAATTTGTTTGTGTAACGTTCCCTATTTAAGGCAATATCAGCATGCTAGATGACATCAAATTTCAATAAGCCTCTTAATCATAATCATTGGTCAAATTTTTCAACTTTACGAGGTTCTCTCAGATATCGGACAGTGGTTTTTTATGTTAAGTCTGAGATCTTTTAGAAATATATAAATATGATATATGCTTTCAAGAAAAATATTATTTTAGATGAAAATGAGTGAAGGCACTTTTTCGACAAATTAAAAATTAATTTTTTTTTTTTTGAACTGGACTTCAATATTTTTTGATAAAAAAGTTTGAAAAAAATCTGGTTTATACTTCTGGAGATATATTAATAAACTAACTGTAAATATTTCGAAAACTAAAACTTTAAAGGTCTCATAAAGGCCTTTGGAGCCCCAATAACGATATGAGAACCGACTGTTGTGGAAATGGGAAAAAGTTGATAACCTATGCTAAAGTCAACAGCAATACTCTACACCAACTGGATAAAAGGGATAAATAAAAGTTTAGGCATCGTTGTCGATGAAGTATAAATTCCTACTTTTAACCACTAAAAGTTTTTGAGAGTTACATTTATCTCCTCAGCTCATACCGCTACAAACACGCACCAATTTCAAAGTATTAGTTAGTAAGAGCATTAAACGGCAGTACTTGGGGTATAGATAAAGAAACCTTATTATTAATGCGAGATTTAATAATTTAAAAATGATTTTTCGGTGGAGAGTCAACTGTGCGCTAAAAGAAATTATGGATCGACCGTCTTAAAATTGTGAACATTGATTCTTGCTTATATAAATCTTCATTTAATCAATCATTATTAAAATATCAACGCATGTGTGAGATTTATGTCCTTTAAAATAATGTTTGGAAGGAGGTTGTATGGGACCTATGAGAAATCATCATCACCAATTTCAATGGACATCGTCCACCAAATTAATGACACTCCTCTTCATATGTCCATTTTTTATAAAATATAACATTTCTATAATCAATCCAGTATATCAGTTCCTTAAAAAGTGCTAAAAACTTTCACTCCAATAGTATTATCGGTCATAAATTTTTAGTTTTTATGTATGGCACTCTCAAATCTTTCTTGATATTATTGGTCGTCAAAGATCAGTAACGCTCATTCAATTTTTTCCTGATGCGGGATGTTGCAGATGATCCACAGTGTTTGAAATAGCGAAAACAGTACTTGTGATCGTTGTAGAGAGGAAATAATTGAAATGTGCACTGTACTAATGTAAATCGTATTCCAGTAGGTGGTGCTCTACAGATGGTTCAGCAGCGATATTTTTTCAAGATCTTTGCTATAGGAAGACCAATTAATTTTCAACAAATGTTTTGTTATTTTTCGTCGATTTATTTAAATGAAAGGAACTTTGAGATTCGTCTAAAATAATTGTTTTGGTATTAGTGTATTCAAAAACCGAAACCGGTTGACCGGTGATTTGCGTTTCTGAAAACCGACTGGTTTTTAATATTTTATATTTTCGAATTATTCGTCATGCCGTTTATTTTGGTCGGTTAATTGGTTTTTAATGAAAGCACTTTTAAGATTTTTCTAAAATTTTCATCTTCATTTTTATCATTAATGATATTTAGTATCATTAATATTCGATTTCGGTTTCTTCTGATTTTAATTAAAGTCTCGGCTTTTTAATTTTTCCTTATACTTTTAAAAGTAGAGAAGTTAACAACAATCTTTGAGTTATTATTTCAATACTTCATCAAACAAACTTTGCTTCAAATTTTGAAAAGTTTAAATCAAGGCGACTAAAGAAAGATATTAGGAAATAATGGACCGATCCTCGAAAAATTTAGTTTGGTGTTTTCTGTTCGTTAAAATCTTAAGCATATAAAATAAACCGCTGTACAAACGGACGGATATCATAAGATCAACTAATATAGTGATTCTGCGCCAATCTGTATATTTTACGGTGGGAGTAGCATATTTGTTTATGTGCGTTAAATGCATTTGCTATTATAGCACTAATTTCAGATAATTATATTCAAATTTGTGATTTGAAAATTTTGAATATTTTTTTCTAATGATTTTGAAGATTGACTATGACAAAGCACGTATAGTTGTGGCGTTCGGATAAATTCTCTTTAAACTCAAAGTTTTGAACTGCACTGATATTAAAGGTTTTAAATAGCAAACTCAAGAGGAACGGTGTGTCGAAATTGATTTTTTTAAATTCCGTAACGTTTGAACCTTTACAAAGATCTTGCTGAAATTTCACATGATTAAAGAAGAATTGAGGTAGAAATATATGGAAAATAGTTAAATTTCACTAGAGAAAGTCTAATTTAGTTTAGATTTTCAGCAAAGAATAAACTAATTGCATATATATGTGGTATCTATGCAAACGTTTGAACTTGAAGGTACAACATTTAAAAAAAAGTTAAGTGGAATGTCAAACATCTATGAAGAATTATGTATGGAACACTTTTCCATACGAAAATACCCAAAATCTCAATCCGTATAAATATTGTTTAAATTTTCTCTTTTTTCACTTTAATATAAATATATATATATATATTATATATATATATATATATATATATATATATATATATATATATATATATATATATATATATATATATATATATATATATATATATATATATATATATATATATATATATATATATATATATATATATATATATATATATATATATATATATATATATATATATATAATATATATATATATATTATTTATTTACTTCCCTGACCAATACGGGCGCTTGTACTTCTCCAAATAAACACCTCAGTTTTATCCATACCTTCAACGGTTCAAAAGAGAATTATTCAAAAACGATTTTAACACATTATTGAACGTGATAACACTTCCAACAGACGGACAGACGAACATAATTTATGGAGCCTTTGATGATTCTTTCTTGGTGTTGCATACGGAATAACAAAATAAATATACCCTTTTCACTATTTGTGGTGGTGGAGAATATTAAAATTCAAAAATTAAAGATTTAAATCTTTAATTAATTATAATAAAAGTGTTAGAAATAGATGTTTGTGAAGGTGGTTTAGGTCTTGTATATAATAAATGATAAATAGTTTATTTAATTATATTATTTTTCTTTCTTTTTTTAATTGGATGGCTGTCAATATATAAATAACTATGAATTAATTTATATATATATGTATTTATATACTCATTATCAATAGTATAATTGGAGTACAATTATTTTAAAACATTTCTTTTTGTAATTTATATATAAATTATATGACATTAAACATTGTATTTTTCAATAATAATAAATTGAAGAAATATCAAATAAAATTAATAATAATTATAATAAAAAAATAATAGGAATATAATATTTAAAAACAAAATATATTTAGCAAACATTTTAAAATATGTATTAGGATAATATTATAACTTTTTTGCATGTTAAATAATTGAAAAAAAAATATATTTAGATAAAACTGTGGGGAAAATAACATTTATTAACTATTGGTTTATAATATATTTGTTTTTATAAATATACTAAATTTTTTCAGAGTACTTTCTGCTTAAGAATGAGTTGTATTTAATGTTGTTTTTTTACTCTGTCTCTCTTTTAATATTTATATTTTATAAAGTTTTAACCTAATAATCTTATTTTGTTCTAAATAAATTGTTGATTTTTTTATTTTTTTTTAGTCTTTAAACATTTAAGAAAAATACACTTTTTTACTAATAAAAATTATTATTAATTTTTGTTATCATTACGCTTTAATTATAAGTAATTCTTATTTACTAAATATACGAAAAATATATAATAGATAAGCGTGAAATTTGATTTCCGCTTTATTCTCAGTATTTTCATTAATTAAAATAAATCACTAAAATTATGTATAAAACGAAATTGAAAATAATTATTTAAAAAATATATATATAATTTTCCTCTTTTCACTGTGTTTATAGCCAACTATTTACTAATATAGTTTAGCTAAAGAGACTGGGAAACAAGCATAAGAATGCTTTTTTTATTTATTCTACCAGAACTCAAGGACGCTAAGAATCCACAGAGTGCAAATTGTTAGTTAGACACACAGATTTAAGCTACATTCAGGAATTGAAGTCTTTAACACATATGTAAGTATGTAAATGGTAAAACTATACATATAATATTTACTTTTAAGTATAAATAAATTGACAATGTTTTGTTTAAAGGAAATTAAATTAACAATTAAAATCCAATTTTTTTTTTTTTTTTTTTTTTTTTTTAATTTTATAAAAATTAATAATTAAACGTTAAAATAGTTCGGAATTAAGTAGAGAATAAAAACTGATCTGGAATTGAACTAGATATGAACTAGAACTGAACTAGAAATTAACGAGAACTGAATTAGAACTGAACTAAATATGAAATAGAACTGAGCTACAACGGAGTAAGAACTGAAATAGAACCGAACTAGAACTTAACTAGAACGGAACTAGTGCTGAACTAGAACTGAACTAGAACCGAACTAGCACTTAACTAGAACGTAACGTAAACTGAACCGTAATATTATCTAACCTAGAATCTAGACTAGAGAATGTAATACAGTATAGATTATGCTCTAAGTCTATAATATAAACTGTATAATATTTTAGAATTTATATTAGACTACAATTTATATTATAGACTACAATTTATATATTGTAGTTCAGGATCTAATTATATAATATTCTAGAATATATAACTAGTCTAGAATCTAGACTTTAGCTATTTAAATATTATTTGAATACTGAAAATATTAAAATATTTTCAAAGATTTTTTTTATATCATTTGACGATTTATATTAAAAATTTCTTTCACATCTTAATTTACAAATAAAAATTAATAATTTTAATTAATAATTTTGAAATTATATTCAAAAAAATTTTATATATTTACGTTTAATAACTTTTACAAAAAATCTATAAAACAGATTCAGAACATAATAATCTCTAAATACAAAACTAAAACATATATAAACTGACAACAATTTTAAAAATTTTAAATATAGTTTAAAATATAATGATTTTCAAATCTTATTTACGTGGTAGCAAAATGTAATATTTAGAAAAATACTTGACTTGATTTCTTGAATTCTCATTATATATAGTTGCTGACTTTATAACCTTCAAACTTTTTAGCTCTTGAGATTAGATATTATTTATTATATTTAAATTCATTAATGAGAATATTTGTTATTAAAAAAGTTATTGTAGTTTTTAAAAGAGCTTTTATATTTTTCTCCCAAATTCGCTAATAGAACTAGTCTTGGTGAATACACGTCGGCCAAATAAGACAACGCATTAACTGCTGCATCAACTGAAAATGTTTTCCCTAGGAAGTATGTTTTCGTAGGATGATCAACAACAGCGAAATTATTATAAAAAGCTTTGTTATATACCATTATTTTTCAAAAGCAGTTCCCCTTCTGGAACATTGTCAGCCGGTAATAGTCCAAATATTGTCAACTTTACAACAGCTGTAGGAAATTCTTAGTACAATTCAATATGAAATCTAAAGAAAACTTTGGTCCGATTCTAGGATTAATATTATTCATTTATAAAAAAAAACTGAATCAAATCAAATATCTCTATGTTAACATTTTATTGTCCAGCAACCAGAATAACTGTACAGTGAATTAAGCAAATGGATCACATGTGAAAGCTTTAACAAAACCGAACTCAAAATAAAACGCATTTAATTTTAAGTATAAATTTCTTAGTCTTTAGTGGTTGCTTTAATGTTGAAAAAAGGAGATCATACACAAAACAAAACAATGCATGAAAAATGTTTAAAATAATTTCATGATACATATGAGGATTTATTCCATTATTGATCCTCGATCCTCAGTGTTTCTGTTGATATAAATCTCTTACATAGAAAATATTATCACAATACTAACATTTTTTGCTATTTATGACCTGAAAGTGATTTTCAAAAGTGGTTCTGTATGGAAGCTGCTATGGTCATTTGTGGATCGATTTCCTTGACATTTGACAATTTTATTTGTACCAATTCAATTTCAATATCCTTCATTTGCCCAAAACAATATTATGAATTTATTATTATGAATAATTATGAATTTATTATTATGAATAATATTATGAATAATTATCATCAAGAGTTCACAAAGTTTACATGGAAAGTCAGACCGACGGACATTGTAAAATCGTTTAAATACTGAATGTGAATGGATCGATATACTTGAAAGTGGGTATAACATCTGTATGTCACAAACATCAGCGAAACACTATCTACATTGGTAAAGAGGATAAAAATCATAATTATGTTTCACTTCAAGAAAATATTTTTTATGTTCATAAAACTTAAAGACGGAAAATTTTAATTACGTTAGGCGTTTTACTCTAGATTTATTAAATCTAGAAATATTATTTAAATTATTCCTTCTCTACCTAAAGATTATCTAAAATTTTAATTAATTTTGATTATTTTTATCCTTTACACTTAATATATATTTTTTCTTTTTTACATAGATCAATAAAAACAAAAATTGGAATTATATTTTGAATCCACACAATTCTAATAACTTTAAATAAAGCATATTATTTTAGAACAAATTTCAATTTTGAAATTTAATTAAGAAAACATTTAATTAATTTAAAATTTAAACATTTTTTAGTTCAAATTTTTGTTACAAAAATATATATCAATATAAAAATAAAATTTTGTCAATAATTGTTCGTAATGGCATCAAAACTGTATTATTTTACAAATCTAATCAATAATAAAAAATAAAAAAGAAAGATTTTTTATAGAGTGAGGGAAGGGGCAAGATTATGCGCTAAAGGATTTATTTGTTAAAGTTTTTTCTTTGATTTTTTAAAGTTCTATACTTTATTATAAAAATTTACATTTTTTGTATACAAAAAATAGGAAAACATTTTGCCAAAAGTTAAAAAAAAGTAGAATCAAAAATTAATAAATTAAAATGAGTTTTGTAAAGAAGTTTTTGAAATTGTTTATCATAAGAAATTAAAAATCATTTAATAGGAAAAATAATAAAAGGGGAAAACAAAAACATTGTCAATAAATTTATCTTAATAAACACAGTTGTTTCTAATAATAATGTATATATGTATTTATAATTAATATTTCTTTTTTTTGCATTTTAATTTGTTTTCTTTTCTGTTAAACTTACAACACCTTACGCTTAAACCCAGTTTAAACCTAACAACAATTATATAATATTATATAGTCTTACGTCTTCTGATCGTTGAACACGACTGTTTTATTTGTTTTTTGTTATTTATCTGTTTAATGAATGAATGAAACTCACTATTCTTGGGCTATTCTTCATTTTGCGACTGCTGTCGCTGTGGCAGCCATAGACGTCGCTGACGATGACGCTGCTACCGCTGATGCTGTTGCCGCTGAAATTGTTTGAACAGCACTGCTGTCATGTGATTTTTGTTGGCTATGTGAGGATATCGTTGAGTCAGACGCACTGTTGCCAACAATTTGCTGTTGTGATGGCTGTTGTTGTTGATTGGCAGGTGTAGTGGCAGCTGTAGGTGTCCCCGCGCCCGCTCCAGTGGCCGCTTGTGAATAGTCTAATTTATAAATGGCGCTACGCGTTACATCCTCCATTGAGGCTTCTTGACATTCACGGCCAGTGTGAGTTTGCGAGCCACAATTGTAACAGGACAAAGGCTTGGCAGTCAAACCCACCGTCGTTAGTGACGGGTAGGGCGATGCAATGACTGTGGCGGCCGGTGTGGTTTGTTGCAATTGTTGTGGCGGCGGTGGTACTTGTGGTGTTGGCGGTTGACTTACAGCCTGTGTACTAACCACAGCTGCTCCACTATTGGTGTTTCTCAGCGCCACTGTAGGAGCACCGGGTGGTGCTCCACCCGAAAGAAATGTTATTCCGCTGGGCGGGTAAGTTTGGTACAATAGCTGCTCATTGTGCTGTAACTGACAACCCTGCAGGCGGAAAGTATTGTGTGGTGGTGGTGCCATGGCTGGATTGTGTATCATAAGAGGGGGTCGTGCTGCATGATAAGAATACGCGGCATTATACTGTTGTTGATGAGGCTGCAGAATCACTGAATTTGTTGAAATAAGATTTCCCAATGTTGCACCACCAGCACTGGGGGAACTTATGAGAACGGTATTGTTGCCCACCAAGTTGTTGTTACTCGATACTACATTGGCTGGACTCCCAGCCGCGTTATTGTTTGTCAAAGAGGTTTGCATAACATTGGTGGTACCACCACCCATTAACATTTCATTTGCATAAATGGCTTGTTGATTTGACGCCTGTTGCTGTTGTTGCTGCTGCTGTGGAGGTTGAGCATATATAAGTGTACTCGCCGTCATCACATTGTTACCACCAGGAGTATTCGACGATAATAATTTATCAGAACGACCGTTCAAACGTGTTAAGCCCAATTGTTTATTGTAGCTCAGCTGGGAAGGTTGGTGATGTTTTTGTGTGGGCTGCTGTTGTTGTTGCTGTTGTGATTGTTGGATATCACCACTACTGGCAGACATTCTCATGGCAGGATTTGCAACGTTATTCAGAGTTGGTGTTTCAGGTGGGGAAAATTCACCTGAAGAACCATTCGACGATCCCGCATCACTACCAGTACTTTTATTTGAATTCATGCTCATCATAGTACTGCCATCCATACTATGATGGCCAGATGAAGACATATCGGATGATGACATTGACATATTTTGCATGGCATATGAAAGACCTGTATTAACGACAAATGAACCTTGATGGTGTTGTTGATTAACTGGCGACTGTTGCTGCTGTTGTTGCTGCTGATGTGGTGGTATATATGTGCCAGACTTTATTCGTGGATGATTACCAGATCTTATACAACCATTGCGTATTAAATTTTGCAATTGGTTGCCACTGCCATCGTTATTAATTACCACCTGTTCAATATAAAATTAAACAATTGAACACATTTAAAAAAATATATAAATTTATATTAATTTAACGAATTTACCTCTTGAATTTGTTTCATATTCTGTGGAATTATCAATTCACTACCCATCATAGGTGGTGGTGGCGTTGTTTCAGCCGATGGACGTCTTATGTTCTTCATTGAAGTCTGGCCAATTCTTTGCATGTTACGTACTTGTGTATTATTCTGTTGCTGAGCTGTTTGCTGTTGTTGTTGCATTCCACTGTCACATGATGATGTACGATTTGGACTTGTAGCACGACTACTTGCTGGAGACGATTGTTGACTTAACATCGGTGAAGAGGCTTGCGGTGGATGATCCATCATTTGGTGATTGCCTCCTGTTTGTGGTGGCTGGTGATATGGACGCATTGCCCAAGAGGCAGCATTGGGATGTGTTAGTATTGCTGCGGCATTGCTGGTATCTGGAATGGTGATGTTTGAGGGAATCATGTGTGGAATACCATCTACGGTTGTTAATTGATGTTGTAAAGATGTCCCATCTGCAGTGGGTATTAACTGAAGAAAAAAATAGAATTGTAAATGTTTTTATCTGATTTATTTGTAAATTAATAAACATAAAAAATCAAGGTCAACCTGTGTTTTTTTAAGGAGGCATGGGAAGGAAAAATAAAATTTTTAACAACCTGCTTACTCAAACATAAATAGAATTAAATTTTTCCACTTAAACGATCACACAACAAATAGTACAGCAAAGGATGAAAAAGAGTCAACAATTTATGTAAACATATGTAAGCACAAGTATAAGCATATCTACACAGATATACAAAAATCACCATCATTTACTTTTATGTAAATTTGCATTAAATATGGTTTATTTAAAATTTTGCTTCCATTAAACTCTTTAACAAAAATAAGTATTTATTATTTTAAGTTCATATTTCTTATGGGTTTTAAAGACCACCGTACATGTGAATATCAGACAAGAAGGGGACGACCAGAAGTACTTGCTAAGGAGTAAGATCGAAAAATTCTTAACAAACGTTTATTAAAACTTTTAAGCCACGAATTTTTTGAAGATTTTTTTTTATCAAGGTACCTTTGTAAAACATGAAAATATTGTTTTAAGAGTGTACAGAAAAAGTGAGTATAAACATTATTAAATATTTGCAACAAAATTCAACTTGGTCCTACAAAAAGTTCGCCGAGCATTCAAAGGTCTGTCGTCAAACAATTTGCCAATGTTATTAAACAATACCGGTCGAAATTTTCCTTTACAGAATGCCTGGTTCAGATAGAAGGAAATTCTCACATGATGATTCTAAAGCCAAAAAAAAAAAAGCATTTTTAAAAGAGCTCCTAACAAGTCCGGTTGGAAAGCAACCCGATTCGCTAAGTGCTCAGATTAATTAGTACTAAAAGTCAAAGGTAAGGAAGGTTTAAAAGCATTCAAAGCTCAACAAGTTCCTGGCAGGAAACCTGATAAAAATTAGGAGGTCAAAAACAGAGCACGGAAATTGAAGTTTTTTAAATCAAACGGACGTATTTTGAAATGAAAAGAAGGGAAGACGTTTTATTAAAAACGCATTCATTCGACTGTTAAATATGGTGGTGCTGGTGTCATGGTATATGGTTGCATGTAGACGATTGGATTGTGGAACTAGTATTTATTAAGCAATAGATATAAATATTTATTTCAATATCGTTATGTATAACTTGCATAAAAGTGCTTAAAAAGAGCATTATATCCGACTATTTCTTCCATCCGTTGTAGAGTCATTCCCATTCTAAAACCTGGGAAAGATGCGAATGAGGGACAATCCTACAGGCCGATTTCCCTCTTGTCTCCTGTCGCAAAGACTCTTGAGGCTCTTCTCCTCCCCCAGCTGAACTGTCATCTTACAGCAGCTCGCCATCAGCATGGTTTCCGCAAAATGCACAGCACAACAACAGCATTAACAGCCGTAACCACTCAAATCGCGCATGGTTTAAATCAACAAAAACCTTGTGAACGTACAATCATGGTGGCTCTTGACCTATCAAAAGCGTTTGATACGGTAAGTCATACGGTCTCTTCCAGGACATCTTGCAGTCCACATTATCGAACAATATGAAGAGATGGATTGTAAATTATTTGAGTGGACGTCAGTCATTTGTTGAATTTCGGGACAAAAAGTCAAAATCCCGTAAAGTTAAGCAAGGAGTTCCACAGGGCGGTGTGCTCTCACCACTCTTGTTTAACTTCTATCTCTCGAAATTCCCAGCGCCTCCACCCGGAGTAGACGTGATAACATATGCAGATGACTGTACGATAACGGCTACGGGCCATAGAGTTGATGACCTATGTGGTTTGGTAAATGGTTATCTCAGCGAATCCATAACTTTTTCACTGTACGAAACTCTAAATTTTCACCAGCGAAATCAACTGCAACACTCTTCACCACCTGGACAAAAGAGGTAAATATAACTTTAGGCATCACAGTCGATGGAGTACAAATTCCGACAGTTAACCATCCAAAAATTTTGGAAGTTACATTTGATAGCCTATTCACCTCTTCAGCACATGCTACTACAATCACGCACAAAATGCGAAGTACAAATAAGGTCCTCAAAGCTTTAGCCGGCAGCACTTAAGGTATGGATAAAAAAACCTTATTGGCTACATATAAAACGATTTGCCGGCCAGTGGCGAACTATGCTGCTCCAGTGTGGACACCATCACTATGTGATATGCAGTGGAAAAATATCCAAAGTTGTCAAAATGCAGCCTTAAGAACCATAACGGGCTGTATACAGATGTCTTCCTACCACCTACATGAGGAAACAAAGATCCTTCCAATACGGGA
Source organism: Cochliomyia hominivorax (assembly GCA_004302925.2). NCBI lineage: Eukaryota > Metazoa > Arthropoda > Insecta > Diptera > Calliphoridae > Cochliomyia > Cochliomyia hominivorax. The sequence continues at coordinate 73,070,330 of PYHX02000158.1, read as the reverse complement.
ACATAATGAAATGCTAAGTAAACAGTTCCTTCTAGGGTGTCATCGGAGAAACCATCCCAACTTCAATATTACACAATTGGAGTTACCGCCGAGGCATGTAAGAAAGGATATTCGTATATACGAATATAGCATACAAAAATATATGCAAGATCATTTGGATCAAAATTTGAACGACATTCACAGTGACGCCTCAAATTCCGCGGTTTCAAGTTACCGTATGAATGTCGTGCTAGGAGACCGCCCACCGCCCATTGCAGACAATGAACAGAATTTACCGCAATCAACAAGAGTAGTTCTGTCACGTATTGACTGTGCCATCCCAAACCTATGTCCTGCATGTGGTCAAGGACCACATAATGCACGACATCTATTCAATTGCCAGTCCAATACAACCTTACTTTGTCCTGAAGATCTTTGGACACAACCAGTCGAGGTTGCCAGATTCTTAGGCCTGGAGTTGAGCGACAACATGAACCAATTTGATAAATGTACTATTTATTTCCAACTGTTACAACAACAACTATTTCTTCCATGTTTTATGATTTAGTGTTTAAGAACTAGCATTTCCTATATTATGGTTACTTTAATCCATCTGCATATATGTTTTTAGTTTTTAACTTGCTTTTTCATTTCTGCTACATGAAAATAATTTATTTTTGTAAGAAAGTGTATTTAATATATGTTACAACATCTGACATTATATTTATTTATATTTATCATTCAATTGTTGTAAGTAATTGATCGATAGAGCTATACCAATAAATATGTATGCTAATAATAATAGTTGGCCAAGTTTACAATGGAAGCACAAAGGCTTCCATTCATAAGACTTTATGAATCCAGTTATTTTTGAGTTTACTTGGCATCATTTCACTTTGGTAAACAAGCCCATTAGTAGTACAAGAACAATAATGTAGTATATGTACTGATTGATGCAATTCCTCCAAACTGCCTGGAGCTTATGCCAGTGGACAGATATAAAACTATAAAAACTGTAAAAATATATATTTTTTAAAACGAAATAATAATTTTAATTAAGTAAAAAAATTAAAACTGAAAGTTTTGTGGTTTCGGTTTTATTAACATATATGTATGTTAAGAATTCTAAGATCTCACTCATTGTTTATGTGCTTAAGGTGCGATTTTCGAAAAAATAATAATTTTTAAATTATTCCTAATAATTGCGTTCTGATAAACAAGAAAGAGAATTCATAGATAAAGACTGGTAATCGCCACAAGCGAAATCAAACACTCCTTCCCACAACAATTTGATAATCGCTCCAGAACGACCCGAGGAGTTATACTCCGCCAAAGAAAGTCAACTTAGCGACAATTGTATCTACTCTATATAGAGGAACTATTACAACAACTTCATAGACCTGTCACATTTTGTTTTTAGGATGACAACTCTTGGCCGATAGATTTTAAGTTATTCCAGTACGAATAACCACCTGGCGTGGGAATGATCAAATTCTTAAAGCATTAGCTGGCTATACTTGGGGTAAGGGTTTTTTGACCTTACCCCAAGTATAGTATTTGGTGCATGAGGAAACGATGATATATCCAGTTAAGACACATAATGAAATGCTTAATAAGCTGCTTCCGCTGGTTTTCATCGAAGAAAACATTATAACATTAATATTACACAACTGTAGTAGCCACCGAGACAGAGAATATTCGTACTAACAAACAGAGCAGACTTAGATATGAGCAATATCCATTAGTTCGAAATTTGTATATTCCAGTTTTTAACGAATGAATGTCGTTTTTGGAAGCCGCTCACCGCAAAATGAAGTTTAGGCGCAACTGATATGAGCATTGGACCAAAATTCTACATGATAAGCGATATTTGTTTAACTACCATTCAGAATTAATTATCTATATTTAAAGTCGCACCAAAACAAGAGGGAACCTGTTCAGACAACTATTTGTCAGTTGTTACAGAGATTTTAACCCCAAAACGAATTGATAATAAACCAAATAAATCTTCAACTGAAAAATGTAGTTGATACAGAGTAGGACAAGACACTAACCTAAACAATATTCATCATCATTACTGACTTTTTTGCAGTGCCTTATTACGAGAGGATTATTGGAAAACAAAAGATAGTATATTTCGTGACTATTCACAGACGCCTCAAAAACAAAAGATGTCAATAACTTTGAATTTACTTATCTTCATTATCATATTTTTTCTTTTTTTTAAATTTTATAAATTTCAGATTAGTTTATTCCACAGTAAGAAAACATTGCTTGAAACAAAACATAACAGCAAAAGTTTTCTAACTTTTTTTGGATTTTTGGATTTTGTCAAAGATTTTTTATTCAGTGGTTAATTAAAACATAAACTATTTATGGAAGATTAAATGTATCATCATTGAAAAGCAAAGAAAAGCAGCTACATACGATGTATATCAAAGAAACGGGAATTACAATATATTTTGGTTTATACTGTTTTTCGATTTTGCCACCCATACGATGGATACACGAGAAATACCCTTTAGAGGGGTGCTTCAGTACAGCAATAACCAGAATCATTCTTATATAGTACATCTTTGAAATTTAAAAAAGTATAGTTTAAACAGGCCGCTGATAAACTGCTTAAAATCTATGAAGGAAACGGAGCCAACATCTATTCTAAAAATGCACTGAGGCTATAAGAAACAAGGAAACGTTAAAAGTTGAAAAAAGATTTTATATCCAATATTGTTTTTATTTTTATATAACTTTCAAGAAAATCTAATAAATTTTTGTTGTAATTTTTCAATCACAGGAATATTAAAAAAAATAAATAAATAAATAAATAAATAAATGACATATTTTTCTTAAATCTATACAAAGAGAACTTGTGAGACAATGAGTTCTATCTGGGAAAAATTGTTTAGGTTTCGAATCATACTGTATGCTAAAAATTAAAATGCCAACACATTTTTTAAAGAGAAGAATACAAAAGATAAATTGAAAATGCTCTTAACAGCAATAAACATATTTTGAAACTCAAAAATCGAAACTACACAAATCTGGAGATCAAAAACATTTGTTTTTGTTCTAAAAAGAAAACAACACGAATAAATTATTTGTTACATTGATATATAATGTTTACCTTTGCTAAATGATTCTGTGGATAATTTAAAGGTATTGTACCCTGTGGTAACATTTGCATTGGTGTTGGCGCTAACAATTGATGATGTTGGCCTGTGGGATGCATAGCTGCTGCAGCAGCATGTAAAGCATGTTGTTGCATGAAATCCTGTTGGGACGGTGGTGCCACATGTTGCTGTATCTGTTGTGGAGTCATATGCAGCGTCTGTTCCATATGACCACTTTGATGTGTATGTGTTTGTGGTGGCGGTGATGCTGTTGTTGAAGGACTATCGGCTACTAATTTGTTCTCCTTAATCTTTTCAAATATTTTCATAAATTTTAAATGCTGCTCAAATTCAAAAACCGGATGGTTAGCAGCCATTGTATAAACGAGCAATAACTCCTTCAAGGTATCTATATCGGTCATTGTAGAGAAATCCAATTCGCCCCATGATTCAAGCGTACGGAATATTTCCGTAACATTAGTGCGATTACAGGCCCGCATTAATGCTAAATATAGAGCCATTTTTCGACGTACCTTTTTATCTGTTGGTTCACCTTTTTGACATGCAATCATATCGGTAGCCAAATCTTGTGGATTGTTCGCCCTCAATTCCATGCCACGCAACTCTTGGGAGTCTCTACGTCCCAACTCTTCTAGACACGTGCCCAAGAATCGTAACTCAAACGGCAGACACATATTGAGTAGAGTGCACATGGTGTCAATTCTTTTATAGCTTTCGAGGGCTTTAAACCACATTATCACATCGCTTTTGGTAATCATTGCTATAATAAAATAGTTCACAACACACACTTAAACCGGGTGTTAAGGGTTTTGCACACAAAAACAAAAGAAACAAATTACAACAACAAAATAAGTGATTTTTTTTTGCGATAAACACAATTTCAGCGACTAATGCTGCTGAATGAAAAATAAAATTATTAATATTGTTGTTGTTATTAATATTCTTGTTATTTAGTTATAATGTATTAGTGTTTCCTTTTGTTATATTATTCCTGGGCTTGGATTTGGTTTGTTTTGACCAATGCCGCATCACTGTGACGCACTAGTACGCCTTATGTTGCAAATGACCGTTGGCGTCAAAGTGACAACGGCGGAGGCGTTACGTGTTCTTACTTTCTGCTTCTGTTGCTTTTTTAATAATTCTTCAGCCCCGTTTATTGCTTCGATTTTCTTTATCTTCTTTTTTTAGTTTTAGTTTTCACATTAAAAACCAACCTAAAAAGTTGGTTTGGTATTTAAAATTTTTCATATAAATTATTTTTTATATTCTCAAATCTTGTAAACAGTCACTATATAAACAGGTTGATAACCACATTGGCCATTTAATTTTTGTATATTTTTTCTTTATATACCGTGTATCGTGTAATATTGTATGTAGATGAAATTAAAAAAATAAAAAATAATCACAAAAATTCGTACGAAGAGCAGTAAGAGAAAAAGGAAAAAATTGCTACTCGCCACTCGTATCTACTCGTTGTTATATATGGCGCTGCTCTGCTGCTGTATATGCTGCGGTCTATGTGCTGTCAGTGACTTCTTTTTTATGGTTGATCCAAAACTTGTGTGTTCGTTTATACTTTTTTTGCAATTTTTTTTCTCGTTGAAATTTTTTCCTTTGCAATGGTATGCGGTTTTATTTTCTTGTTTATTTCAATTATAAAGATTTTTAAAACTTTGTCTTTTTAATATTTATTAACTTTTTAAAGCGTTCTTTTTTGTTTAAACTGTTTTTTATTTTGAAGCTGCACTTCTTTCTCTATTAAATTATTTTGTTCCGTCGTGAAAATCGTAAAAATTTATTTCACACACTAGGTCGACATTCGTCCGAATAGTGGCATTGCCACTGTTTTTTATTTATAATGCTATCACAAAGTGCTCCCTAGTTTACATAGTGTGCTCCCACATTACCTAAAACATAAACACCAATATTTCTGATATACATTTTTAGGTGTCTAGACTTTATTAACTTTGACAAAACTCGTAAGAAATGCATTTACAACGAAATACTCGAAATATTGCAATATAATACATAATGCCATTTTCAATGGATCATTTTAGCAGCATTAGTACACATTTCGCCAATTCTGACTTAGCACCACGGCAACACAGATACACTTTTACATTTCTCATTTCCTTGTTTTTTGCAGATTAAAGCAATAAGGTAACCTCAGTTTTACAAAAACAACAATTGCATTAATATAGAAAAAGGATAAATAAATAGGGAAATGTTAATTTCAATAAAGCAGATATATGGAAGGTGGCTGTATTAGAATACGTTCAAATTCTCTCTTTAAATAATGGAAGAACATAACAACTCACAAACAAACAGACTTACAAACACGTAGTGCAGCATAGGACAAAAATAGTAATATGCACTGTAAACAAATCTTGATATAATGTAAGCAGGAGGGATAACAAAGCCAAAAATAATCAACTCAGATTTTACAGTCACCGTATATAATCTTTCCACCATGGTTCTAAATATAGAACAATTTTCAAATGGTGTACGCAAAAGGTATACGCAAATATACAGTTGATTTTATATCGCAATTCAAAAATTGTTTTTGTAATACTGCACAGTGATAGATAAAGTGTATTTAAGTTTCGAGCTTGGACTTAAGGGACCAATCTACTCCAAAAGTTATACACCTTGGGTCATAAAAATATTTAAATGCTTTTTCCTCTTTTCTTTTAAACATAAGTACTATTTGGGGTATAAAGTTTTTCCGCACTCTGATAATTTTCGAGATATAGGGTCTCAAAGTTTCGAATTTCAACCAAATTAAAGCTTGAAGTTTGCCTATAAAAATTGCTTTTGTCTCCGTATGGGTTAATAATAAGTTACTTAAGCATACTATATCTTTCAGAGAGCTAAATAAAATTTGTAGTCCTAGTTTTGTATGAAGGGCTTTCAAAATATTATATTATATTATATTATATTATATTATATATATTATATTATATTATATTATATTATATTATATTATATTATATTATATTATATTATATTATATTATATTATATTATATTATATTATATTATATTATATTATATTATATTATATTATATTATATTATATTATATTATATTATATTATATTATATTATATTATATTATATTATATTATATTATATTATATTATATTATATTATATTATATTATATTATATTATATTATATTATATTATATTATATTATATTATATTATATTATATTATATTATATTATATTATATTATATTATATTATATTATATTATATTATATTATATTATATTATATTATATTATATTATATTATATTATATTATATTATATTATATTATATTATATTATATTATATTATATTATATTATATTATATTATATTATATTATATTATATTATATTATATTATATTATATTATATTATATTATATTATATTATATTATATTATATTATATTATATTATATTATATTATATTATATTATATTATATTATATTATATTATATTATATTATATTATATTATATTATATTATATTATATATAATTATTAGATTATATTAGATTAGATTATATTAGATTAGATTATATTAGATTAGATTATATTAGATTAGATTATATTAGATAGATTATATTAGATTAGATTATATTAGATTAGATTATATTAGATTAGATTATATTAGATTAGATTATATTAGATTAGATTATATTAGATTAGATTATATTAGATTAGATTTATTAGATTAGATTATATTAGATTAGATTATTTAGATTAGATTATATTAGATTAGATTATATTAGATTAGATTATATTAGATTAGATTATATTAGATTAGATTATATTAGATTAGATTATTTAGATTAGATTATATTAGATTAGATTATATTAGATTAGATTATATTAGATTTGATTATATTAGATTAGATTATATTAGATTAGATTAGATTATATTAGATTAGATTATATTAGATTAGATTATATTAGATTAGATTATATTAGATTAGATTATATTAGATTAGATTATATTAGATTAGATTATATTAGATTATATTAGATTATATTAGATTATATTAGATTATATTAGATTATATTAGATTATATTAGATTATATTAGATTATATTAGATTATATTAGATTATATTAGATTATATTAGATTATATCAGATTATATTAGATTATATTAGATTATATTAGATTATATTAGATTATATTAGATTATATTAGATTATATTATATTATATTATATTATATTATATTATATTATATTATATTATATTATATTATATTATATTATATTATATTATATTATATTATATTATATTATATTATATTATATTATATTATATTATATTATATTATATTATATTATATTATATTATATTATATTATATTATATTATATTATATTATATTATATTATGTTTTCAATTTAAAAAATAAACCTAAGTTTTCTTACAAAAATATCTTCAGCTTAAATTTTATTCATACATTTTATCTGAACTTCGTTGGTCCTTTAATTTTTTTGTCTTATTTTCTTTAAAATAAAACTATATCTCTGTAAAAATTTGTTTTCTATGCCTCCTTTAGTCTTAGAACGACCTTCGAAGGCTATATTTTTTTTAATTATTATTTTTATAGTAACCATGGTACAAAAGTGTTGTCTTTAAGTTTTGATATTAATGAAAATACCGTTATAACGATGCTTTTATAACATTATAATCATATTTTTATCAATATTACAGGAATCTATATTTAAGCAATTTTACAAATATTTACTCCACCCAGTTATTCATACAACACAGTAGGGATGACATTTAATTAACTTCTTATTGTTATTATCGGTTAAATACCATCTCTAAAGAAAAAAGTATATTTTTACCTTCTATCAAACTTGTGCAATAATCAATTTTATTCAAAAAGTACAAGCAGTTACATCGTTTCCCAAGTTAATCAAAAATAAATTAAAAAATATGACCGCTGGAGAATTAGTTGTTGTCGATATTTCTGGGGATGGAGGTGTTAAAAAAGAAATCCTCAAAGAGGGTACTGGTACAGAGACTCCTGGTAATGGTTGTAAAGTGTCACTGCACTATACCGGCAAATTGACGGATGGTACAATATTTGATTCAAGCGTTGATCGCGGAGAACCTTTCGAATTTAATCTGGGAAAAGGTAAATCAATTGAATATGTTTAATGAATAAAATTTGTAACTCAATTATATTTATCACATTATAGGTAGCGTAATTAAGGCGTTCGATTTGGGGGTGGCTACAATGAAATTGGGTGAAAAATGTAATTTAATTTGTGCACCTAATTATGCTTATGGTGAAGCTGGTAGTCCCCCTAGTATACCACCAAATTCTACTTTAATATTTGAGGTAATTAAATAACTAACATTATCGAAATATTGAATCTTATAAAACTATATATTTCTTTGCAATAGTTGGAAATGTTAGGTTGGATGGGAGAAGATATAAGCCCGAACAGAGATGGTAGTATTGAACGTTTCATTATAGAGAGTAGTGGAAAGAAACGTACACCAAATGAGGGAGCATTCGTTAAAGGTAAGTACGCTTAATTTTATATACAAATGTTGTCACAGGTTTTTCTGTTGATTTTTTATTATTTTGCGGTTGTGTGACAGAAGTAAGCGAAATTTCTAGAAATTTTCGTTTTGTCATTAGCGATGATAAGCATGTGTTTATTTTCGTTGTCATGTTATCGATAAAATTTAAATGTGTAACATGCTTTTGTGGTTACCCTAGTAACCAAATAGTGCTATTTTGATAGTGATTTGTTTGTTTCGAAATCCATACTTCGGTCATGGCCGAAAGAACACACAGCTGAAACTGCATTGATAACTTAATAATATGTGTATGTGACAAAATATTTAGAAAAGGATATTTGGATATAAAATATTAAATGGTTAGGTTGTGGCTTCTATATTTATACACTTGGGAAGGTTCTTATGCAGCAGAGATCTAAGTTATTGAAAAATGGCTTAAAGTATAGTAGTCGGAAACATTAGAATTTGTAGTGATTATCATGAACAAAATCCTGGACTCCAAGGTCTGATTTGTTTTACTTTTATAACATAGATTTTGACCCTCACACAGAAAACACACCAGAATCATCTTTTTGGGCTCAAATTACGAGAATTATTGAAGTCAATTAAAGTGCTGCTGCTATGAACCATATTATAGCGACATTTTAATTTAATATTGAAGTATAACACATTAGGTCGATAAGAAAAATATATACACCTTTAAATAGGATTCTTTTAAAAGAAGACCCATTTTCGTTGCATGTGTTATTATACATGGTTCATTATTCAATATTTTATAGGCTATAACATATAGATAGGAGCTGAGTAGTAAACAACAGATGCATTCATCTAAGTCCCATGTGCCCCCTATGGCCTTGCTACATACGTAGATAGTCGTCGTATTTCAAACTTGCTATGGAGAACCACACCAAAGTGTCTAGCGCTACTTGATTGCTCCACATCCCCCGTTTAATTTATTTAATCTGAATCAGTATCGTATAAATCCTTGTGAACAATACCAGCTCCGTTTTCGATGGATTAACACTATGTCCATAGTAGTATTAGACTTGCAAAGAGTTCTAAGTGTAAGTTTCATACAGTGTGATAGGGTTTCCTGTTATTTACTTGATACCTCTTGTGCTATATCATCTGCATACGCAATAGTCTTGATTTGAAAACGGACCATTTTCATAAATAACCAATTCAATGTAAAAATTTCCCTGCAGAGGAAAACTAACAGCTTGTGTGACAGACGTACACAAGACATATATTATCTTACGTGATGTATGGTCATTAAAACACATGGTAGAGTCATAATGACTACACCTTCTAACCTAACACCTTCTTAGGACGCAATTAATGCGTTTCCCATACTTGTTATGATCCTTTTAATCAAAAAACTTTACGAATTAAAGAATATCAGTCTCTAATCCGAGAGTGCCTGCCTTATACGTCGCATTCACGTCTTTGAAACCCCTCACTATCCAGAAAGGCTGTCAGTGTATACTCCCCGAATTCCAATTTCTCCTACCAGTGAATGGAGTGCCGTCTCAACCGATTATGGTTGATATTAAAATTTTCTGTAAATATGCCGGAATTATACCTAATACATTTAAGGCCCGAAATTTTTTTAACAAATATTTTGAATACATTAACTATTTTTCAGTTCATATTAGTGGCAAGTATGAAGACAAAATATTTGAAGATCGCGAAGTCGAATTCGATTTGGGCGAGGGTAGCGATATTGGTATTATAGAAGGTGTCGAAAAAGCCATAGAAAAAATGGCTGTTGGTGAAGTTTCTAGGTATTTATTTTTATAATTTAATAATTACAATTGATTTTTATAGTTTTTTATTTTATTTTACAGATTTAAAATTAAGCCAAAATATGCCTTTGGTCTCAAGGGTAATGAACAATTTAATATACCACCAAATGCCAACGTAGAGTATACTATTAAACTAAAAGATTGTGAAAAGGTTATGGATGATTGGAGATACTCAAAAGAAGAGAGATTTGAACATGCGAAGATCTATAAAGAGAAGGGTACAAAATATTTCAAAAAGGAAAACTATCCTTTGGCCATCAAAATGTACAAAAAATGTGTAAACATTTTGAATGATGAAAATTGTAAGTTGTTTTTAGTAAATAATTCTGTATACTTTGAACCGTTAGAGATATCACACTTATTTGATTAGAGCTAATGTATCACCGAACCCTTGTCTGTTTACAGACGTACACTGAAACTCACCAAACTTGGTCACCTCGTGTATGTTGATTTTTTCAAAATACCCCAAAAATTAATTTATAAATTGAGACAAAATAAGATTTTTATCTCTTGGTAAAAATACTACATTATTTTTTGGTCCGCTCAGTGGTTCGTTTGCCATAATTACAGAATGGCAAATCTGGCTAAAAATTAGTGGACACATTATTTTGTAAACATTACTTAATTTAAATTACGGTATTTATAAACAACTTTTGCCACAACTAATTTTAATTGCCATACGAAGATTTTTTAACTTTCATTAGCTTTAATTTTTCGTACCAAATATTCCGAGCACTAAGCTAAACAAACGAGCTGTGTTTTTAGTTCTTTTGAAAATGCTTTATTTTTTGGCTTTTAAAATATCCTATAGACCATTCCATCTACCTGAACTAGGATTTCTATTAATAGACAAGTTTTTCCGATACTGTTTAACAATAATAAAAAATCAAATAATACTTGGGTTGAAAGTTTTAATGAAAAACTTGTGTTAAGAATTTTTCGATCTCACTCCTTACATAGCTCTCACTCATTGTTTTTGTTAAGAGATCTATAAGAGTTCAAAAATTACAGAATTATTAAAAAATTGTTTTTGCATTATTTTTAATTGTTGTTATTTTATATAGCCGATGAAGAAAGTAACAAATTAAGAGTAGCTGCTTATAGTAATCAAGCTTTATGCTATCAAAAAACAAATGAACAATTTGAAGGCAAACATGCAGTAAGTTTCTCTTATATTTGTTACTAAAATTATTAAAGTACTTATTACATTTTCTCACATGCTTAGTGCGATGAAGCTTTAAAATTGGAACCAAATAATATTAAAGCTCTATATCGACGTGGTCAATGCAATTTAGCCATAAATGAATACAAAGAAGCTTTGGTAGACTTCCAAAAAGTCTTGGAATTGGAACCCTCAAATAAAGCAGCTCAAAATCAAATACAAATATGTAAACATAAAATTAAAGAGGCCAATGATAAGGAAAAGAAAATTTATGCCAATATGTTTACAAAATTGGCAGCTGCTGACAAAGAGGTATAAAAAAAACTTTGATATAATAGTTTATTATAATGTTTGTTATATTTGTTTTATGATTTTTATTATTTATTTTTGTTAAATAAAAGTGAGGGATTTTAAAAATTACCATTATGGTTTTTTCTTTTCTATTTTTTGTGTTAATGTCAAATTTTAGCAGGACATTCCCGCCGAAACGGATGTTCTCTCAAAATGTGGTGAATGGACAGATGAAGATACTAAACGGGAAGTTGATCGTGCATTTGAACGTGACAACAATATTGTAATGATTTAAAAAATATTATTAAGCATATTTATTGAACTTCATAACGCAGAACATCATGATATATTTACACTTACATAATTTTTGTGTTTTAAATTCCATTTTAATTTCTGCATATAAAATTTTTGGAAATAAGTTCATTTTTAAACATTAATATTTAATTATTTTTATTTCTATATTATGAATAATTACAATGAATAAGAAAAAATATATATAAATTAAACAAACTAAAATGAGTACCTTATTAATTAATTATATTTTCTAAATCTTAAGTGTTTCAAATTCTGTAATCGTTTCCTCATCATCTTTGATTTTTAATAATTTAAATTGTGGTATAACCTCTTGATGGCGTAACCACAAAGGGCTTGTTAACATTTGAGATTTTATGTATTCGGAAGCCTTAAAACATTGTGTACTACAAAATTTCTTGCGATCTGTAATATCATATACCTTGTTGGTGACAGTCGAAATTTGATACTGCTTAGTAGGAACACTGAATAAAAAAAGTAAAGTATTATATAAATGTAGAAAAAATAAAGATAAAAAATCAATAGTAATATTCATATACATTAAAGGGAATTAACAAATACATTTTAAAGAAGTGGACAGAGTACATTCACCTCTCTTGTGGAATTTGAACGGTCTACTTATGAAAATGGGCTGTTTGGGTATTGGGACCACAACATATGCTTACGATATGGCCCTGACAATATCAGCGAAAGCGGATCTGATGTTATAAGACTTTGGCGCTGTTCAGCAATGCTAAATACCTTGAGATAGTTCTTGATAACAGATTAACGTGGAGTTTGAACACGCAGGCTATGATATCCAAGGCTATAATTGCGATATATTCTTATAGTAAAGCCATAGGTGGCAGATGGGGACATTCCCAGAAAAGTGAATTGGATCTTTGAATTTGTGGTAAGGACAGTTCTATTCTACGATGCAGTCTTCTGCTGGAAATCACTTGAGGCATCCTCAAACCGCACGAAATATGACACAGTCCTTCGTAGGAAGGGGCTACTGATTACTGGTGCACTTAGGTCAACATCAATTAGGAATATTTTGCGAACCCCCACTGGTTACGAGTTGCTCTGATGATAAGGGAAGACGCTTTTCTAAAGGGAATTTGGCAATATGCCTCGGGAAACTGGAAATATAGGAAGTATGAACATGCGAGTATCTTGGGAACAATTGATTTTATCCCAGAACTTATTGACCCCACCACTTGGGAGAAATATTACATGCCCTCATGGAGATTAATTTGGCTGCCTTCATTGAGGAATTCAACATCCGTAAGTCTTTCAAACTTCCGGGTATGTGTAATATTCTGCAGGCTGATATTGCTGCAATTCGTAGAGCGACAAACTGACAGAGGTTTTATAGGATATACGATCGAGATATCATAATTTTTACCGACAGCAAAGCCGCTATTTGATCTTTTAGGGGTATCTACGGTTCATTACAATCTATGTCGGATTTGTCGATTTCTGATGTGAGAGATACTTGCGACCTTATGCGGCATTGCGGGTGGTTTGGTGATGTGAATGCTCAATAGACTTCTTCACAGTTTATGAGGTGTAAAAAGCTGGACGAACTTCTCTTATAACATGATTTGGCTTGAACTTATATTTCCTTCACTTTTCAGGTAACACAAAGGGACCTACAAGACCAAATTGAGCCATATCTGTTGCTTCAAACTTTTATGGCATCCTAATGACCTTGCCTAACCTAGACAATCAAAGCCCTAAGGTTGAAAACAAATTTTTAATTTTAAAAATGAATATTTTTGACCCTCAATCTTTTCTTCCTGGATAAGTAATTTTGTTTTTTTAATTAAGTAAAAAGTTTTTAACTAAATCGAGGTAATACTTTTTGATATATATTAAAAAACTGATATAAGATTTTGCAATATTTTGATTTGAAAATTTAAATGCAAATAACTCGAAAACTATAAGAGCTAAGTATCACATATTTCTTGAACTTCTCAACAAGGAAACAAATTTTGAATCTCCGAGGTACTCTATATTGCGCCAGTATAATTAATGTGCTTTATTGTGAAATTGTTTGATGGATCCAGGATTTTTTTCCAATATTAAAATTTGTTCTTCACATATCTCTTAAATTATGAATCCTTTTCAATAACCTTTTAAATTATTATAGTGACACGGATTCTCCTAAATAATTAATTTTTTTTCAATACTCTTTTAAATTTAAACTTACTTTACCAAGATGACACCACACAAGGGATAGGAGCAAAAATGCAAAATGTGTCTCTCATCAACTACATCATCATAGTGGCACTGATTAATATCCCTTAACTGGAATTAAAATTAGCAAAACCAATTAAGGAAATCAAATATTGTTTGTATTATTAACAAACTTACAATTGCGCACCTTTAATAGGAAATCTTCTTCTCGAACATGACGTTCCAATAAGGATTCAACAATAGCCTGAGCTCTAGCATTACATTCTTTTTTCCTTCTGATAGCTTCTACTAATTGTTCCTTGCTAAAAAAAAAACTATGTATTAATAATTTAAATTAATTTAAAAAATATAAGGACACCTCAAATGTTTAGTTTTTGATTTTGTAGACGTATTAGTGTTCATTTTTAATAATCTTTCAAAATAAAAAATAAATTAATTTCAACTAATTTTGTAAATTCACTTCGTTTTGATGGAAGTAACCAAATATAACATGTTCAACTGGTGCGTGAATAGCGGTTGATTTTACAGATTTCTTTGTTTTTACATTTAACAATAAAAATCTCCAAGTTTCAATTAACACAAATTTCCGTATTTAAATCAGTTTTCTAAATTCGTAAACCACTCCATAATTTTGGCAAAATTTTAGTCCAATATCGTAAAAACTTTACATATTTTGAAAATGATACCTATTCGTACTTATTTTACTGAAGTTGTAAATAACATATCAGAATTTTCTAGAATTATGCCAAAATTCGTTCTTGAGGTATATTTTAAATTAAATCCGTTGCAAGTTTCTAAATCCTTTAAAAATTGGTCATTTTTCCATGGTTTGAATTTAGCTATTTGTTTTATCGTTACGTGCAAAATAAAAAATTTAAAAATATTGTAAAATGATACCTATTCGTACTTATTTTACTGAAGTTGTAAATAACATATCAGAATTTTCTAGAATTATGCCAAAATTCGTTCTTGAGGTATATTTTAAATTAAATCCGTTGCAAGTTTCTAAATCCTTTAAAAATTGGTCATTTTTCCATGGTCTGAATTTAGCTATTTGTTTTATCGTTACGTGCAAAATAAAAAATTTAAAAATATTGTAAAATCCGCTGTCTATTTCTTAATTTTTTCACATGTGTAGAACTGGCAATTACGGCTTCATTAATACTGTTGTTATCAGTCTACGTTGAATAAAATTCTAAAAGTAAACAAAATAGTTTATCATAAAAAATGGTTTGTGAAAAGTGCGAAGCTAAATTGGCTAAGATTGCTACACCAGATCCATGGAAAACTGGACCGGCTCGTAAAATAAATGAGAACAAAGCATTATCATCCGCCAAAGACAGATTTAACCCCATTGGAAAAACACTACCTCCATGTCGGTAGGTTACATAGTTTTTAGTTTTTGTTTTTATAAAAATTTAAAAGAAATTTTTCATTATGTATACAATAAACTTATTACCGTAAAATAGAACGTCAACAATATAGGCAAACATAACTTTTAATAGTTTAACAATGTCTTGGAAGTATCTTTCTGAGTCGATTTAACAATATCCATGTAAATCTAGTGAACGAACTGGAAGTCGCAATTAGTTAAATATGAAGCGATTTTTATGAATATAAACATCAAAAGATGTGTCAAATTAAACGAGGATCGGTTCCTTATTTCTCATAGGTCACCTACAATCTCTTTCCAAACATCACTTTGTGGGGCTTAAATCTCAAAAATACGTCCATATTGTATTAAAAATTAGTCAAATTAAGATAAACACAAGCAAATAGCCCATAATTTTTCCTAAGTAACGCCCTAAATAAAATTCTTTTAAAAAGAACAATTCTAACATAAAAGTTAGTACCATTATAAGCTACTGTACTCAAGAAGCTTTCTTAGTTTTGTAATATAATTCTCAGCTTAAAATTTTTTCCAGTTCAAAGATATATCTAAGATGTTCTAAAATAGTTTATTCTATAATAAATACGTTTCTATAGAAGTTTTTGTTGGTAATATTTCGCATTAAAGATTACTATGGCAAAGGTGCTTAGATATTTTGCATATTAATATTGTTTTTTGCTTTATAATTACTTACAAATAAAAATAATATAGGCAATATAAGTGTTGAATATATATCGAAATGTCATTAATCTATTCATAAATTTAAGTATTTATGAAAGCTAAATATGTTTATTTACAGAATTTGCCGCCAAAAAGTTCATCAGGCCGGATCACATTATTGTCAAGCTTGTGCCTACAAAAAGGCAATTTGCGCCATGTGTGGAAAAAAACTAATGAGTACCAAAAATTATAAACAAAGTTCAACATAAAACAGTATTTGTATTTAACATTAAAACTATATTTTAAACTTATAGCAGTTCAATAATTTGTCCATATTTTAATTTAAATTAAAATTAGAATAACAATATTGTGTACAAATAACAAAAATAAATACTATAATTCTTTTAAAGGTTGTATTTGAGTTTCAACTTCTTTTTCCTTCTTTTTCTTTTGGCCGGAGTAGGCATAACTTAAAGCTTCTTTATTGAATTCTAATGGCATTATGCCTAAATCCCCACTATAACGATTCTTAACGATTTGTAAATATTTTTTACCCTTTAAACTAGTCAGGCGTTTATCCTGGATAATTAGAACATTATCAGCTTCTTGGCTAGCCTTAGCTGAACCAAAAATGGAGCTAGTTGTAAGATCGTCTTCATCTCTTTCTTTTCGGGGATGCATAACTAATGTTACATGGACATTGTGTTTAGTTGCAAGTCCACGAAATGCAGCAATTATATTATCTTGTTCCCAAAATTTATCCGTTCTATATGTATTTGAAATGCCCATCATAAATTGCAAATTATCAATTATGACATGAGATATATCGTGCACATAATGTGCATGTTCTATGGCTTCCATAACTACTTTCAGAGGCTGTTGACCATGAAAAGTCATAAAATACATAGGATATTTTTCAAATTCCGTTGCCCAATAGTCAAACTCGTGTAATTTCTTTTCTAAAGAATAACCCACAAACTGTCTCAATAGTGTGGATGCTAAACGAGCGTTTCTTATTTCAAAAGAGCCCCATAGCGTAGACACTCCTTGCAATGCCAAATCTAAAGAATATTCACTCATGAATGTAGTTTTGCCACTACCAGTTGGTCCAGTTATTATAGTCAACTCTCCTTTGCGATGGCCTTTAAGTAGTTTATTAAGCAAAGGGAAACGTTTCCATTTAACGCCATTTACTTTTTCTATATTTTGCAATTCACTAAGCACGTCATTTCTTAGCGAACTAAAAGTGGTAATTGATTTGTGACGCACAGGAGTAGCTTTATTTAAAATGTGACGAATATTGAGACGCTTTTTTTGAGCATCGAAGGGACATGGTTCTGCAACGGTGGGTCTTATTAAGAGACAACGCTTTTCATCGAATTTTGTTGCAAATGTTTTGGCAACATCCCAACCAGTAGAATCGCACTTAAACCATAGTACCAATTCCTTAAAACGTTCCAATGTAGGCAAACATTCTTGTGGAAGACTTTTCAAACCATATGGCAAACAAACAATAGCATCTACAATAAAATATACATATATTTTAAAATATAGTAAATAAATTAAAGCAATTTTAAATTACGTGTATCAATGCGCTGCGCAATTAGAACAAGAAAATCCAATAAATTTGCCACTATTATAGCCTTTTGTGTATTTGCTCTCCCATATAGTAAAACGCCAGATAAATTATCATTTTGATAGCATTCCTCTCTGCCGTCTTCTAAATAAAACCATTTTTCTCCTACTATTCTATTAGAGGCATTTTTTAAAGGAAATTGCAAAATATTAAGTTCCGCATCATAGGCGCCATTTATCATTTCAAAATCTACAGATTTTAAACCTTTAATTTGCAAACTTTCGCATATTTCATCCGAAACTTTTGTTAATTGTTGACATTTAGTTTTATAGCTTTCTTTGGCAGATTCTTTTTTATAATCAATAATAAATTTGGATTTCTCATAGGCACTTTTGGCTTGCAACAATGGTACTCTTACATCACAATTTGAACAATTAAAACTTCCAGTACGTTTATTTACATAAGCCCAATTTTTATCTTTTCCATCATTTTTGCACAATTTACACAACACCTGCAAACACGTGTGTCCATCACTACACTCAATATTAGAAGTTTTTATATATTTCTTAAATTCAACATAGTATTTAAGATCTACTATTGTCTCACTGGAGTTTAAATGCACAGGTTTTTCTGTGCAATAATTTCGATCCACTTTAATACATTTATCTAAAATGTAGTTTTTTAACCAATCTCTATGAAGAGAGCGCCTAAAAACTGTTGTCATTATGCCGGTTGTATTTATTTCGAGCGAGGTACAAACAACAAGATAATATTATGAACTCAGCTGATTATTTCCAAGTATTTTAATGTCAAACACTATGTAACAAAAGTAATTTATTGGAATATAGTAGTTCTAAAAACGATTATTTGGAAATAATTTTGTAATTAAATTTAAAATCCATGTTTTTCTAGTTTGCGTACCTAATATTAATCCAAACTTTAAATTCCTAAAAAATATTGCTAACGATACACAATTTTTTTGTTCTGAACTGCAAAGCTGGAATCATCTTAAAATTATCCTCAATACGTAGCTAAATATATACCATACAACCTTTATAACGACAGAATGATCATTTTAATAAAAAATCGTAAAGAAATTTGATTGCCTCTCAGGGGCTATTGTAGAGTTATCGACGTATAACATCTCTTTTTCTAAATTCAAAATATAATTTTTAAAATTCACTTTATTCACTTTTTACATATTATTTTATTCTTTCAAAACTCTGTATGATTTCCTTATAACACCCTGTACGAGATACTCTCCTATTCGCATTTAATACCAGTCTGCGAGGATCATAAATAGCTGCGCACTACGATTACTTTCAAAAAAATAAGTTTAGTTTTCATAGAGTCGATAGGGAAACCTAGAATCGGTTTAACAATTTAAACATGGCTTTGAAATAAAATTTTAAAAATTTTCAACTTCTAGATGACTGGCAACACTGTTTAGACAAACAGTACCACCAAATTTATAAATGACAACTGTCATTCATCCTCTTTTTTCCAAACACTCGCATTTTTCTCACACTAAACATACCGAACAAAAAAAAATGGTTCCCGCTTGTGAAAGCATTAACAATTGAATTTTCACCGCAAGAAAAACTGATAAAATAGAATTGTTTATAAAACGTGAAGGAATTAATTTATTTTTTCTATATTCTAAAAAGAGATATTTTTGATCATATTTGTGTATTGTAAGATATTTTCATAAAAATGCGTAGACGAAGTGAAAGAAAAAAGTCTACAGATATGTCTTCGCCAGCCCCGGCATCTCGTCGAACAAGCCGTCGCCGCAAATCACACTCGATTTCGGAGGATGCAGAATCGAATAGTGAATTAAAAAATGAAAAAACTTTAGAAAATGATGTTGCAGAAAGTGGTGGTGAGAGAGATTCCAGTGAAGAACGTTCTGAAACTAAACGTAGGCGAAGTTCGCGTATGCGAACTCCAGTCAAGGAGTTGCGTACAAGCCCTGCAAAACGACGTACCAATAGACGTGACACTACGCCGGAAAATAAAATAAACACGATTGTCGAAGAAGAGAATGGAGCGACAAATAGTGAAAATGAGTCTAATGCTGAGGAAGTGGGAAGAACCAGTAGAAAGGTATCTAAAAAACCGCAAAGTCATTTGAATGAAAATGAAACACAACAAGAAGACTCACCACAAAAGAACAATAAAAATGTTTCCGATAGTGAAAGTGACCAAAAAAATTTGAACGAAAAAGAAAGTTCTAAAAAAGTAGAAGAATTAGAGGAGACCAAGACAACCAAGGAGAATTTATTAAATCAAAGCAGTAGTAACGATAATACAAACAGTAGAGATGAAAATGATGATGAAACTCGATCATCAGTTAAAAGTGATAAACAAGAAATTCAAGATAGAGATGAACAAGATGATGAAGTAAAACTTCATACTAGAGATAATTCTCCACGACGGTCACGCAGCAACAGTAGTGAAAGAAAAGAACATGATAAAATTGCATCCCCCCCAAAAAGCGGAAATGGTAGAAAATTAGATGATGATGACGAACCGGAAGAGGGTGAAGTTGTTGAGAAAGCCACTCAATCGGATGAGGAGGGAAACAATAGCAGATCTGAGGTCAGGGAACGAATTTTAAAACGTCACTCACTAGAAGGTTCAACAGCAGCTAACATTAAGGATGACCCCAAGGATCATCACAAGTCGGAGGAGGTAAACAACACTCAAGACGGTAAAACTAATGAATCCTCTAATACTACTGCAGCAGCTGATACTACAGGTCGCCACAACATCAACGCTAATACGACAACAACAACCCGCAAACGCCGTTGGATTACGAAGAAAGCCACTGAGAGCAAAGAACAGATTCTGGCCATTTCCACAGATTCGTTGAAGACCCTTATTGCCGACGTTCATCCAGTGCCGTTGAGCGATGTGCAGTTAGAGTCTTCTTCGGAAGTCGAAGAATTGGCATCAGAACGCGAAGAAGGCGAACAGTCACCATCACCGGAACCAGAGCGACGCCGAGATTCCATTGAAAAATTGGATAAACCCTCAAAACTTACAGCTAAGTCATTAAAAGAGAATAATCGCCAAGTTAATCAAGTGGTTCCAAGTGTTGGTGCTGTTTCCGCTTCAATACAACGTTCACCTAGTCCGGCCCGAAATCAGGCCAGCAGCGTCTTGTACATAACAAATTTAGTACGACCTTTTACTGTTTTACAGTTAAAAGGCTTACTTGCACGTACGGGTAAAATAGTTGAAAATGGTTTCTGGATAGATCGTATTAAATCCAAATGTTATGTTGAATATGAAACTGAAGAGTAAGTAAATAGAAATTATTTTTACAACACTCTTTAAAATAAAAAATGATATAAGGAGTGAGATCGAAAAATATTTAACATACATATATGTAAATTTAAACGAAACCACAAAACATACGGTTTTAATTTAAAAATATTAAAATATATTTTTATACTTTTAATCACTATTGATGCAATTTTGAACCTATTTTGGAAATCCTTCTATGAGCATGTAGTCCATTTCAATTTAAAATTTACCTAAATTTTGGACATCTATTTTTTCTCTTCATTTCTCTTTTAACAATAGCCTAATATGACCCCAATGACCTTAGCTCCGAGCAGTTTTGAGAATTTGTCTCTCTTGGTACAAATACTACAGGACGCCAAATCATGTCAAAAAAGTGGACACATTTTGGAGTCTTACGAATGAAAGCAGCCTTTTTTTTGCAAACATTCATTGATATAAATTTCGATGTTGTAACAAATGATTTTCACATTTATTGCTTACCATATCAATAACTTTTTTGGGAAATTTTTACTGTTTGTGGGTTCTAAACTTTTCTTCAACAATAGCTCAAGGTTCAGCGACATAAATTTTTTGAACAGGAAGTTGCGAAAAATCTGTCATGACATATGTTTCATCATCCATAATGGAGAATATTTTTTATTTGAAAACTTGACTTCAATTTCCATGCTCTGTTTCTGGCCTCTTAATTTTCAGCAATATTATTGTCAAGAACTTTTTGAGCCTTATATGTTTTTATACCTGCATTAGCTTTAACTATTTGTAGCAAATAGTACGAGCACTGAGCTAACCGGGCTGCTTTCTTACCGATTGGGTTTGGAGCTCTTTTGAAAGTGCTTTCTATTTTTTCTGGTCACTCATTTTAATTAAATTAGCAATATGTTTTATGACATGTTTTACAAAGGTAACTCCATCAAAATCAAGTAATACTTAAAAGTTTTAATAAAAAATCAATCAAACTCCTTAAGTTTTATCTTTAGTACAAATTAATTTTTATGAATCTTTTCTAATATTATAAAAATATTTTTAGTCAAGCCATTGAAACCCGACATGCATTACACGGTGTACGCTGGCCTGCATCAAATCCAAAGTGTTTAAATGTTGATTTTGGCATTAAAAATGATATGCTCAAGGCAATTGAGTCAACAAAAGAAGATGCACCTAAATTTGGTCAAGAAACTAACAAAGACAACCTTTTAGTTGGATCGGGTTGGAGTAGGGAGCGTCATGAAGATGATAAAAAGGTAAACTTAATAATTATCATTATTGTTTCATTTGACATTTGAAAAAACTAAAATTCATAAAATATTCGACTTAAGTCATTTTAATTTATAAGGAAAGAAATGTTACACTTGCTATGTTAAAAAACTGTAATTGTTTATTCCATGTAGAGCTCTCGACCAGTGCGCGAATGGGATGTTGGCAAAAAGGAGAATTTGGATCGTGAGAAGGTATCTAGGGATACGGATAGACGAAGGGAACGAAGTCGTGATCGTAGCCGTGATCGCAGTAGGGATCGCAGCAGGGATCGAAACATGTCCAGAAATCGAGAAAATGAAAGAATTGATCGGGAAAAGGATCGCAGACAAAGACGCGATAGAGATGTTCGAAGTAACAGTTTATCTCCAGGTATTATTTTCATTATTGATTGTCTACAGATTTGTCACTTTTCACACTTTTTTCATTTTAGTGCGCAAACAAAAGAAAAAGGAAGATCCACCTTTAAGATTATTAGATGATCTTTTCCGCAAAACAAAAGCTACGCCTTGTATTTATTGGCTACCCTTAACACCAGAACAGGTTTATTATAAAAAGATTTTCATATAATGAATGGCATCAAAATGATATTTGATTTTGTTATTGTTTTTTTTACACAGATTGCTGAAAAGGAAGCATTCCGTCAAAAACGTTTAGAAGAACAAAAACAGCGTCTTAAACAACGGGAACTGGAACGCGAAAAAGAACGTGAAAGAGAACGCAACCGACAAAGTGATCGTGACAGGGAAAGAGATCATCGTCGCAGCAATCGTTCCAGTGATAGACGACGTTCACGTAGCCGTGATCGACGTCGTTATTAAGGTGGCGGTATACATTTTTATTGCAGATCACATTTACTCATCAAATTTCCTCTTGATGTTATCTTATTAACAAATATGGTTTTTTTAGGCTGATGCACATTTACAGTATATCGTTATTATTCCCATCTTTAGATGAATAACCACATAGACCAAATCTATTAATGCGATATCAAAAAAAGTTAACAAATATTATACAACTTTGTATAAACATGTGTTTTGCGTAAAAATTTGCAAAATTATCCCTTTTTAACAATGAGCCATATTTATTGAAATATTTTTATTTTATTCACAGAAAACATTTTCACATAATTCATATTTTTTCTAAATTATTAATTTTTTATATTTACTTTCCTATTTACAATAAAAATATTTCAATTAATATTTTCTTATTGTTGTGCTTCTGCAGACATTAGGTTCTCTTCTAATTCAAAAAAGAAAAGAATAATTTCTTTTTCTCCACATTTTTTGTAGTATATTATTTTCATTTTTTATACATTTATTTAAAAATGTGTTTTTGTTTTTAATATTTTTGTTTTTCTTTTATTAAAAAAATTGATCTTAAGAACTTTTCTAGCATCCTCTACATATATAAATAACCCGATCTGCCAATCTTATCTAAATCTAACAGCCACGTTTGTCACGAAATATGTTGCCTCCAAAAGAAAAAATGAAAAAAAGCTGGGACAATTATTCTATGTTTTCAACAGCAGTTATATTACCAAACACAACGTCAAATATCATCAACTACATACATACTCTGCAAATAATAGAAATAAATTTAAACTTCAAAGTACATTGTGTATTCATTTGACCATGACTAAATTTGGTTAAAAAAACGTTAAACAATAATAAAAACAAAAGTTGGACTACAAAAATTAGATCCTGAAATAATTAATGCAAAAACAAAATAAATAAATAATATGAAAATGTCCGAGATATATTGATGTATAAAAAATAACATACATAATTTACATCAAGAGCTGTTAATGTATAGCTGTATAATGTATGTTATTGCAAATAATTTTAATACATAGTAGATTACTATTCGAATACATTTCGATTTATTAACATTTATGTCAAGCAATTAATTGAAATAAAAAAACATAAATATACATACCAATTTTTTGTTTCATTTTTGAGCGAAATTCTTAAAATAAATTTAGGCATCAAAGTCGATAGCATATTTAACTCATATCACTGCTATCATGCAAAAACTGCGAAGTAGGAATAAGATCCTGATTGGTCGGTCAGTAATAAATTATGCTGTTCCAGTGCGATCTTTTTCGCTAAGTGATACACAATAGATAAATATTTAAAGCTGCCATAATGCAGCCTTAAGAACCGTAACAGGCTGTATTCAAATGTCCTCAATTCACCATCTACAACGGGAAACGAAGATCCTTAAGGAACATAATAAAATGCTCAGTAAGGAGTTCCTTCTAGGATGTCATTAGAGAAATCACCGATAAATGTAAAAGCATACTCTGATATGTGCATGATAATTTAAAATAGATCGAAACTCTTATACGGCAGAGGCACAAAAAAAATCCCACGGTGTCGAATGTCGAGCTCGTAAGCCGCCTACCGCCCAATGCCGGCAGTAAACAGAACATGTCGCGGCCTACAAGAGTTGTGTAGGCCTACAAGAGTTGTGATTTTTAGTCGAACGGTATACTTAAAGAAGAATCTGATTTCTGCCAAATGAATTGATGGAATTCTGGAAAAGCTAAAACACTATGAGGTTTACAAATCTAAATTCTGGTTTTAGAACACATAGTTTAAATAAAAAATTTTGATTGAAAAGGGGTCAATACAAAATCATACCAATAGAAACCCTTCTAAATATATCACGTTCGAATTAGAAAATTATCAAAATTACTCTTCTCATAGAAAATCATAATTTCAAAAATTTGTTTTAAACAACTAAATTATATTGTTAATTTTTTATTAATATGAAAAAAAATACTTAACAAATAATTATTAATTTTATTTTAACACACAAATAAATTCAATTTTACATATAGTTAGTTAGGGGGAGTATTAATAAAGAAGACAAAAATAATTGGTTACGAATAAAGTAGTAGTAGGTTTTAGTACTTGTATAAACAAAACGTAATGAAATAAATATAAATACTTTATTACTATTCAAAAATATTATATATTTTTTATTTACAGAATTTTTCCTTTCTTATCGATTTTGGAATTTATTTTCATAATAAACAGTTTTCCATAAAAATAATTATAATAAAAAAATAAAACACATAATAATAAAACGAATTCGAAAAGTCGAAACGAATATGTAAGCTTATTTTTAATATTAAAAGACGTTTGTCATTTTTTGTGAACTTCTATAGCAGAAGATGGGAAGATGATTATAACGCTTGTTTGACAAATTTCACAATATAAGTTATTTAATGAAATTAAATTATAAAATAAAACTACAAACTAATAAAGCAAAAAATAATTATAATAAAATAAAAAAAACACACACACAATTATAATGAAATAACAAATTAATATTTTAAATTATTTATAACATTTTTGTTTCGATCACGAAGACTTTCCAATTTTGAATTCAGACACGGTGTACGTTTCTTTCGTGTATACGAACGTAGGCAACGTTGATCCGACATCATTTGAGGACTATTAAAGTTAGAATGATTAGCTAAAAATATGAAATCAATGATCATAATTTATGTTGCAAATGTATTTAATTTAATATTTTTTTACCTTTTGCATTTTGTTCAAACGCTTTAATAGTTTTTCGCGCTTCTCTTAGTTTTCGCAGCAATATTTCATTTTTGCGTTTTTCTATAGTTAATTCTTGGCTTAATTGACCTTTGCTCTTCGATTCTAATGAATTTAATACACTAAAATAGAAAAGAGTAGAAGATATTTTGCTATAAAATAAATTTCGTTTGCTTTCATCAAATATTCTTACGAATGATTAAAAATTGAGGTAGATGTGGGCCTTTTTTGAGGATCTGGATGTGTCATGATTTTAATAAGATCATTGAATTCTCGACTTAATGTTGGTAAATCGGGTACTTTGCCATCTCTTAAATCATGCCATTCGGGACCATTCTTAGGCAATGGGCCACCACCAGCCGCTTCATACAACGTTAAACCCAACGAAAATATGTCCGATTTAAAGAGATTTGAGAAATCATCATCTAAAATTTCTTTAGGTAAATAACGACAATCGCCTTCTTCAACACAGGGTTCATTGACTGATGTTACGTGCCCCAAATCACCAATTTTATATGTTATCAACCACTCAGAATTGCTTAACTCTTCATAAATACCGTCCATGCCAGTTTCATAGCATTCCTTAGTTAAAGGTGGCATTGAAGACTTATGAACAGAGGGTACTTTTGTTAAAAATATATTGCCCGATTTTAAGTCCATATGTACCAAATCATTTGAGTGAATATAACGTAAACCTTCAGCGACATGTAATAGTAAGATTCTCAATTCTGATTCCACCAGAGAACGTTTTTGTAGGAGAGATTGTAAGCTGCCGCCATTGCAATATTCATTTTGTATTAACATATGATTATCTTCCGCCCAGGCGGAATAATAACGCACAACGTTATCATGTTTGCCTAATACAGCGTGGGCCCAAACTTCATTAAGGGCTTGTTTTCTATAAGAACATAAAAAAAAGTTAATGCTTTGATAACGGACAGCTTCTTTTCAATGCAAACTTACTCAAATGAACTTCCTGCTACTGGTTTAATGCTCTTTTTAATGGCATATGTGCAACCATCTAAACGATTGAGGCATTTATATACCATACCAAACTCTCCTATTCCAATTACCGACAACTCCAGAAATTCCTTTTTGTAACGGCTAATATTTGTGTCTTGTAAAGCTAAACGTTTTGGAGCCTGATGCATTTCAGGAGCTTGATCACAATCGTTTATTAAGTCTTCGTCACTGTTGAGAAATAATTGTAATGATCTATTACTTAAATTCTCTCGTCCAAATTGTGTGCGACAACGTTTTTTATTGTGAGCCATTAAACCTTTAAACAAAATATGAATTTAAGTTCTATATTTAAGCCATATAACCATTTGAATGATACTTACTATCTGGTGTGAAAGGATTGACATTAGCCGTCTGCTGTTGCATGACATTGTCCAATGCTCTATTGTGCAAAGGTAAGGAACGCGGCCTTTCTACTGTCTTAACGAATAAGGATTCTTGTCTTTTGTTCAGATCTGCTGCTGCCACAGCAGATAGATGATTTAAACATTTACCAGATGATTTCTCTAAAATTGTTTTGGGAGTTGCAGGCGTATCAAACAGCCTCAATGCTCTAACTTTACGATAAGGTGGTGATATAGAAATTGGTGCCGGAGTCCGAGTTTTTTGTGAAGTTGTATTATCACTTTCAAGTATATTTCTTCTTAAATTAATTTTTTGTTTTCCAATTACTGAGGATTCCTCTGTTGCCTCTTCCTCTTCCTCGTCATCACGACTAGGGGAAGCAAATCTTAGTTTTCTTGGCAATATAGTACAAACAGGCGAAGAGGGAGAACGCATTTCGATACTTGAATCCATTTGATCAATTGATGTGTCAATAGAGCCACTATTGCGAAATGCCATTATAAAAAGGCTTTCTCTTAGATTTATCGTTACACTTTTAACCAGTTTTATACTTATGCAGGCACTTTAATTATTTTTAAAATTAAATTTCACACAAAAAACTGAAAAAATTAACAAAATGCGTAAATGATACAAATTGAATAGAAATTAAATTAAAACTTAAAAAATAGTTTTTATTGTGAAGTTGGCTGCAGTTCATAGTACTAATAATTAAGTAAATGCAACTCTGAAAGTGTGTTGAGTACGTAAGATAATACAGGGTGTTTTACAAATGCATAAAAAATGGTGCAGAGAGTTAAATAAAAATAAACATTTAAAATTTTAAAGATAGATGAAATATAAAAATAAAAATATTTATATAAACTTAAATGTTATTGAGAATAAAAAATATTTACATAAATATTTTTTATTGCTATTTATTGAATAGTAATCGAACAAATATTTGTTTTAGCTAATTGGAATATAATAAAATATTTAAGAAATTCTAATTGGAAATATGTACATACATAAATGTACTTTATTGTTCGAAATAAATTTGGACTCTATAGATAAAATTTCCAAAAACAAAATTTTTGAATTTTTCTTTACATTTTTGGGAGTACAAGATTTTTTTTATTAAATTTAGACCACTTTTAATTAAAAAAAATCCATATTACCCCATTGTGAACTTTACATTGGTTCCAAAACTCTTTTTTAATGACGTAAATTTTGATCTTTATCTCCACGTTAATGAAATTGCCTATGGTTATAGCTGAAGAGCTTTGATTTGATTTGGAATAGGTGACCCTCCAAAATAGGCTACCAAGAATATGTGGATTTTTTTTAATTCTTTTTTTAAATTCTCCAAGTTTTTTTCTACTACGCATGTAGGTACTCTATTAGTAAGGTGACCTTTGATATAATTCTTGACCTACTCCTCATTGAAGAGTTCTTGTTAGGAACGACAACAAGTAACCTATTTTAACTGAAGGAGATTGGGTTAAAGTTGAATACCGCGTATGGTCACTCAGTATCACTCTGACTACAAGGGCTAAACTGAACTGGATTTTGGGAAGATTCTGGAGGTGATAATTCCGGAAAGGAACTTATAGTAGGAAACAATATAAGGAGGTCATTTAGGTTTCCAGCAGTGCTTCAGAGCTGGCTATGTAATAGTGAATAAATAAATAGCGAAATTTATATCAAGGAATGTTTCCAAAAAAACTGCTTCATTTATAAGACTTCATAATATTTGCACATATTTTTGGCCTGACTTGGCTTCCTATCATTAAAGTAAACAAGCTCTTGAGAGGAACAAGAAGAAGAGTGGTATTT
The DNA here is from genome assembly GCA_004302925.2 of Cochliomyia hominivorax. Lineage (NCBI taxonomy): Eukaryota > Metazoa > Arthropoda > Insecta > Diptera > Calliphoridae > Cochliomyia > Cochliomyia hominivorax. The sequence goes on along the minus strand of PYHX02000158.1, from coordinate 73,040,984 downwards.
GTAACAAGAGTGGATTGATATTGGGCTTTTGATTGATAGAATTTAAAGAATTAAAACACAAATGCTAATGTTTTTAAGACCTCAAATTTTAGTATTCAAAAGAAGTCAAAAACTAAAAAAATGGAATGGCAATCAATATGCAGTTATGGCCATAATTTGTTTCAACGGGCTTTATAAATAACGAAATTTACATCGAAGAATGTTTACATAAAAATGCATGTTCCATTCATATGACTTCATAAAGTATCCGCTTATTTTTGGCTTGACTTTTCATCCCATGGTAAACAAACCATTAGAGAGATATTGGGCTCTTGTTAAAAGAGAATTGAAGAGCACAAAAAGGTTTAGACATCTGTATGCGATAGACTTTAAACGGAGATGTACTACCTGTTTGGGCAAAGTGAATGAAAGCACTATTAAAAATTTTTCGGAGAGGTTTTCGAAAAAGTTTAAAAAATTTCATCACTAGTGATTAAAACTATAAAAAACTGTAATATTAATCAAAAACAAATGCGTTTAATTAAATATGTATGTTCCGTACCGATACAGTGACACATTATGAGTCTTAAAATTAGTTATATTTTTGGCTATAACTTTTTTCTACTGTACCGATTTTGACAATTTATTATACAACTCAATATTATGGCAAAATCTTATTCTATATATACGAAAATTCTTTGCTGGTATTAAGAGGTTACCACAGATATCGGTCTATATCTTTTGATATACTTAACCAATTTTGCTGATATTTTAAGGAAACTTCTATGGATTATAATTAATACTAAAGCCAAATGTCAACAACAGACGGACATAGCTAAATCGAATCAGATTTTGATTTGATGCAGGAAAACAAATATGTGGAAAACAAATTGGCACTCATTCTAAAAATGAATTTCGTGGTGCTCAACTTTGCGTCCCTCTGCTATTATTAAGTTATTTTATATTATAATCCATTAAGTAGATCAAACGGTTTACAGAATTATTAAAAAAATCAATTCTATCCCATTGAAATAAACTCAGGTATATATTTTTTTGATAATTTCTGTGTATTTTTGTGAAATTTTACATTGTTGATTTATTTATTTTTTGTTTTTTGTTTTTTTTTTTATTTATAATAATTTAATATTAATCGTTATTCCGCTATTTTATTTGTTATAATTACTGCTCTAAACACTTAAATATTTGTTTTTATTTTATAATATTTGTTTTAATTCTTTACGACGACATTAATACTATATCTTATTTTTTCTCTGTTTAATTAAATTTAGCTGTAAGATAATTTATAATATAGTTTGTTTTATTATTTTTTAAAGGGAGTTTAATTTTTGTTTATAAGTATTTTCTATTTTTTATTTTGTTTTATTTTAAATATTGTTTGTTTTATAAGTAAATTTAACAAAACTCTGCTGAAGAGTACACATACATACATACACACTTATTATATTGTAAACTATTAAGTTCTTGTTGGCTTTTCTAGTTTTTTAATGTTATTTTTTAATATTAAAGAAATTAATTATAATATTTTTTATTAAAAAAATCATTTGTCATTTTTTATTTTTGTTTACTTTTTGTCTATAGAGAGTAAATCAATATTTTTATTTTTTTAATTTTTGAATATCCTTTTCTTTCATTTCCGCTTCCGTTTAAGTTATAATTATTTTAATTTTTACGTTTTTTATTTATTTTTTATTTTTGTTTTTAAAAGGTTCTTCATTTTTTTAATTTGTTAATAAATAATCATTTTACTTTAATAGATTTCTCATTATTGTGTTATTATTTTGTTTATAATTTATTTAAATTTATTTTTTGTTTATAAGTAACAATGTCCTTTTTGAGAGATATTTAATTATTTATTTTTTGTTAATATTTTCTTATTTTTTGTTTCTTTATTTTTGATTACTTAGGCACTGTGTTCAATTTATTACAACTAAAGATTAATAAATTTAATATTGTAAATTTTTAAATGTATTATAATTATAATTATTATTTTTGTTCTTATTGTTGTTTTATTTTCTTTTACTTTCTATAATATTGTGAAGCCTTAATCGAGCTTTCTTTAAACATATTTTTATTTTGTAAAATTCTCCTTCAAAAAGTTTTCTTTAATATTATTTTTTAATCCATATTTAACAACTTAATCAATGAAATTTAAATTTTCTTTTTGTTAAAACCTAGAAATGCTATAAAACAGACCGTTATTATGTGTATATTTTTTATAATAATAAATGGCTTTGCTACCTGATTTTTCGAGTTCTTACTACAATTAACAGCTTATTTTAAAATATGTGTAAAGATATAATTTTAAATCTTGTTTATCTTATTGTTTATTAAATAGTTACATACGAATTAAATTTAAAGTGATAACATGAAGTGTTGTACTTTAGCAATGCTTCTTTAAGGTTTGAAATTTTTAACACTTGATTTTGATATTTAGTTTCTCTCAGTGTTGTTAGATAAAATCTACTAAAAATCTCTTTTCCCTTTTTCTGGTGTGATAAAATCCTTCAAATTTTCTTACCCCATAAAAACGTTTTAGATTTTTTTACCCTCTATCACCACAAGTGGTAAAGAGGGTATATTAACTCTGTCATTCCGTGTGTAACGCTGAGAAGGAATCATATCGGACTTCATAATATTTACATATTCTTGCATCAAATTAAAATCTCAGTCGATTTAGCTATGTAAGTCTGTCTGTTGTTGTTTGATTTGACGTAAAAGATACTTTTTGGAGTCTTTGATGATTTTAACAATATAGTGTAAGAATGAATTTAAGCTATAACTATAGACTGACCCAAATTAATAACTTGAGCTTTTACAAAATATACTGACTTATATGGCAAAATTTCAAAAGTGGAAGTTTTATGACGGAAATAATGAACCGAATTTCGCAAATTGTTTGCTTCTTAATTGTAATATAGATATTAGATTTATACATTAGCAAGATACCTTATGTATTCATAGGCTTCGTGATTGGTCCAGACTTTGTTAAATCGACTTCGGAAGTGAGACGAATGCTATACTCTAAAGTGATAGTAAACTATATTCACCCATTGCAAACATCTTCACAAAAGCATAATATCACAACCTCCTATATTGATATATATTTAATGTGTAAAATCAAAATAAAATTTTGTCTTGTAAGTGTTTAATTTCTAACTTTTTTAAGAAAGCTTCAATTGTTCCTTTTTTAATCCCAGCAAACACTTAATATGCTGTCAATCTAGGAAGAGTTAGGTCTATTCAAAAATGCAAAAGTTTGACAGTTCAATATTTTTGAGAAATAAACTTTAATACATTCCGGAATTCGAAAAACCATTTTACGGTTGAGATATAGTGCATCATCTCATTTTTAAATTAACTTAACGTTACTATTATATTAGCGTTAAGTGTAAAAATGGTTCTCCATCACAACTGGGGAACTCCATAAAATGTATATTATTTTTTTAAAAGAAAAACAGAAATTGGTAATTTTGTACTATTCATTTGAGAAGAAGTCAATCGATTCATTTGAAAAGCGCTATATGGAAATCAAAAAGAACCTTAACTGAATATTCGTTTCAAGAATCAGATGAACGCCGATGACGAATATGATATAATCCTTTTAATATAGTTCCATAAAAACTTTATTATGCCCTATTGCCTAATATTAAGGACTATCAAACTGATCTTATGATTAGCAAATGAGAAAATTACTTCATTTAAAGAGAGCTAAATGTTAAAGTTACTTCCATATATATATATATATATATATATATATATATATATATATATATATATATATATATATATATATATATATATATATATATATATATATATATATATATATATATATATATATATATATATATATATATATATATATATATATATATATATATATATATATATATATATATATATATATATATATATACTCCTTTTCATAATTTAACTTTTTTATATATATATATAATAATTTGAGGACATTATTTGGTAATTTCTAAATATTGTATATGAAACCATATACGTATGTCCTTTTTGAGTTATGTAATTGCCATTTTTGAATTCTTTGATTAAAGGAACCTAAAGAAATGATTGAAAATTTTTATCTTCCGACGGAACTTTTGACAGAAAGCTCTATAATAATGTTAATAGAATATTCTTATATCGCAAATTTTAAGATTTTAAAAAATAATTTAGAGTTATTAAGCTTGAAAATATTTAATGCTATAATGCAACACTTCCTTAATCAAATCACTTTAAATGTTGTGTAATTTCATTAAAATATAATTTTGTTTAAAAATTATTGAAATTAAAAAAAGCTTATATTTAAAACATAATTTATGTTTATATTATGTTTATAATAAAATAATTTTTAAACTGTTGTTAATTAATACATGTGTTTATATATAAATTTATATTTATATAGTAAGATATTATTATGCCTAAAGTATTAATAAGAAAATTGTTTGCATTTTGAACGATTATTCAAATACTTTGATTATTTCGAAAATCTATACATCAACTATTTACTAAAACCAAGTTTTATGGATTCTTTTAAATGACTCACAAAGATTTGTTGAATATAAGAAAAAATATATATTTTTAATCAAAATATTTGCTTAATAGTTCAAATTTTATTATCGCTTACTATGTAAAGAAATAGTATTGAATTCGGGTTTGAAAATATTGTAAATAGATGTTATTATTATTATTTTATTTTGTTTTAATTAAGACTGTATGTATAGCTCGTTTGGTAAAAAAGTACTTAAAATATATTCGATAATTAATAAAAATCAGTCCATATCTTTAAAACTTAGAAACAAAATGATTTGTTATACTCTTTACGCACTTAATTACAGTTATTTTGTTTAGTATCTTGTATTAGTTTATCTCTTTTACTTATGTTGATGTTAGAATATATATATGTATTTTTGTAATTAAATGACTTACTGAATATATTTTGTTTACATTATTTTTTATTATTAATTAATAAATTAATTTCCATTATGTTGCTCAGCATCAGATTTTGTTAAATTTACATTATTACAGTTCAAAAGAAGAAAAAACAAAAGTGAATAAAAAAATAAAAATTTTAAATTTTCATACTCTATTACTTTACTTGTCTAACTTGCAAATTAAAGTTTCAGTATTATATATATATATATATATATATATATATATATATATATATATATATATATATATATATATATATATATATATATATATATATATATATATATATATATATATATATATATATATATATATATATATATATATATATATATATATATATATATATATATATATATATATATATATATATATATATATATAAACTTGTAGAATGGGAATACAATTAAACAAAATTGTATAGAAGTAGAAAACATTTACATACCTGGACTAATTGAATGTATAAATGTGTTCTTACGATTACTATTACTTCGCTAAGTGATACGAAGTGCCAAAATTTTCAAAGATGTCAAAATGCAGCTTTAAGAACAGTAAAAATTCAGCTGAGGAATCATACAAACTTTAATATGAAACAATTACAGTCACCACCGAGACATTTAAGAAAGGATATTCGCATACACGAACGAAAGATCCTTTAGATAGAAATTTGTATGACAGGTTTGGACGACTATCGTACTTGGAGACCGTCCACGGCCCATTGCAGACTATGAACAGAATTTGCCGCGGTTTACAATAGAATCTCTGGGAACAACTGAGAACAGGATGGAGCAATAGTCTACATGTCTTCTGCTATATCCTGCATGTGTTCATGAACTACATGATACACGACATTTGCTCCACAGCCAGTTCAAATTTTTTTCGAGAATTTAAGAAAATTTCTTAAAAATTTAGAATCACAAGATCAACATTTTCGGAAAATTTCAGATAGATATTTTATTAAAATTCAAATTTTTGTTGAAATTCCTCCATAACATAAAAAGGTGGCAATTTCGGTCAAAACAAAAAAATCCTTTTGTTTTTGAATTCATTTGGATATCGTAGTCTGTGACCTATCAATGCCCTTAATGAAGCCTTAAAAAACTTATGCATATATGTTCTTTATCTCTTAAAGTTTTCGAGTTATTTGCACTTCAATTCTTTAAATTTTCGATAATCACAAGATCAATATTTCCTGATAATTTCAGACAAGTTTTTTATTAAAATACAATTTTTTGTTTAAATTCCACATATTTATTTCTAAGTAGCAGAAGCAATTTTGGTCAAAATCCTAGTTTTTGGGATATATAGAGCCCACATTTATTGTAGGTATGTAAATTTCATAACCAAATGAATAAAAAACAAACAATTTGAGCTTTCCAAAACTAGATTCCGATTTTAAATTCAGGCTTAAATTCAAATTTTTTTATTAGAAATTTAGAGTAAATTAATAAAAACCTCTTGCTGTTAAAAATGTGACTAAAAACCAGTTTTATTCAAATCCTTTAGTTTTCCTTGAAATATTTACAGAAACCCTTCCTTAATTTTTCAATTTGTCTTATATCTTATTTCTTAAAAATTGATTATACTGGTTTTATATAGCAAACCTCTGTTGGAAATAAATAAAATCTAATCAAATTTCATTGAATCCTTTTAATACTATGGGCGTGAGTATGTATAAAACAGAGGAACTTAGCTAAATCGACTCAGAATGTGACATTTAAAAATTTATAGATATACTGTGATCTTAAATAGAACTTTCTTCATGCTACACAAAGAAAGAAAAAAATTTTATATTCTTGTGTTCATGGCAGAGTGTACAAAAAATAAAGTGTTCAGAATAAGAAAAAGGTGGTACTTATAAATAAATAATTTACAGTTTTTATATATAATAAATGGATAACGCAATGAAAAGCTTAAAATAAACCTTCAATTAAAAACTGGTTTAAATTATTTTTCCGACGCCAAATTTAAACTAGAACATTTTGTGTAAAGATTCCTTTTAGAAAAATATAAATTTTGTGTACTTTTTGAAGAAAATTTTTGTTTAAGATAAAAATAAGTGAAGAACTATGTAAAAAATTTAACAATATCGGGGCAATACTTTCGAATATAATATACACACACGTCAAGTAAGAATTTGGAGCAACCATTATTTAAAAATTAAGCCAACAAATTTTTAATTATGAATCCTTTTCGTAGTTAATACCACTTAAAGCAAAAAAAAAAAACGAATCGTATGTCTGACATGCGATTTTATAGAAGCGATTTATCTGAATTTATCGAACCAACTTTTCACGATGTCTCATTAGTCAACAGTGTTTCACTCTTCTTAGATACAAAGGTGATTTCGTTTATTTTTCTGGGAAAGTTAAAATTATTATTCTTTTTTGTATAAAGTTACATAATACTTTCTATTTTAACAAAAAAGTAACAAAAACGGTATAAACGTTAAATTTAACACCAAGAAATTACAAAATAGTAAAGTGTAACTATTATTACGAGCATAGCATTTTCTGACACTCAGATAAATCGCTTTTAAAAATTCACCTGTAAGACAATACGAATTTTTGCTTTAAATGGCATTACTGAACCTATATTTTAACTACGAATAGGATTCGAAACGTTTGTTGACATATTTTTAATTATAGCTTTCCAAATTCTTACTTGAAAGGGTGTATCTATTACCTATTGATAAAACTTGACACAAAATCTTGCCAAATTTTGAAAGTAAAAATTCAAATGCAAACAACTTGAAAACTAATTTTTGTAATTAAATGGGAAATTCGCACGATGGGGTCCATACTCCCTAAGTTATAATTCTACATTCCTCTACTATCCTTATGTCATATTTCATACAGATTAATCGAGCCTGTCAAAAGTAACAGATTTAAAAAAAATAAATAAATAAAAATAAAATAAAAAAGATATTATAAAGAAGAAAATTATAAACTTTCTAAAAATTTAATAAACAACTTGAAATCTTTTTGAAATATTTTTAAACGAAAAAAGGTACTTTTTATGCATTTTGTACTTTAAAAATCCAATTTCGTTATATAAGTATTAAAAAGTATGTTTAAAAATCAAAAGAATAATAAAAACCATAATATATATTTTTTGATTTAAAATGATTCTTTATGTATATATATTTCTTAAAAAATAAGAGTAGAAATTAAAAAGGGATTGACAAAAAAATATGTATCCATAATATGAATTTTCCTTTATATTAGTTGATAAATATATAAGTGTAATATGTATATATAGTATTATATTATGAAAGTTTTGTTAAAGAAATATATATGTGTGTGAGTGATAAAATTAAAATAAATGTGGGATTTAAAGAGGAAAAGTCCTTGTAATAATATGGATAATTGGTTGTGGTCGGTTTATGTATATATATATATATATAGTATTTTTATATGTATAATTATATATTTCATTAAATTTTAACTTTAAATGTAAATCATACAGTTATATAGAATAATTTTTTTGTTAATTAATTTAAAGAAATTGTTTTACAATTAACAGTCAGTGTTTTTGTTTTCATTTAAATTTAATTATTTAATTAATTCTGATTAATTTAAAATTTAATTTAAACATTACATTAATTTATATTTATTTTGTAAGTTTTGTATAGAAATTAATGCTAACTTTTTTCTTGTTTTATGTTACGTTACACATATTTGTAGTTGTTTAAAATATTTCTTTTTTTTTTTTTTTGCTCTATAAAATACGATTTCTTGTAGTTAAATTAAAAATATTTATAATTTGAAATTAAATAAAAAATTATATATATTTTAAAAATAATTATGTATAAAAGAATTTTTAATTGTAAAAATGTTTGTTATTTGGAAAAAAGTAAAATTAGATTTTTTACGTTTTAATTTTATATGAAATATATAACGACGATGTTTTATCAGGTGTTGTGAGGTTAAAATTTTTCATGATTCTTTAACTACTTTATTTTTTATTTAGTTAATATAATTTTAAAGGTTAAATATATATAAGTAATTTATTATATTTTTTTACTTAGAACTTTCAACATTTGTTTATTTCTCATTTATTATTATTATTATTATTTTTTTTTTTTGCTTATAACTTTTTATTCAGTTTTTTATATATTGTTCATATGTGTAATGGGGTTTGTTTAGTAGCAATATTACATATATAGATTAATTCATAATATTTATATAAACTGTTTTTGTTTTCTTATTTAAAAAGTTATTATTTTAAAAGTTTAATTTTACGTTTCCTACTGTGTTTTTCTTAATGATGTTGAAAAAGTGCGCTGTTGCTGTAATTCCTAAGGATTTTATTGATGTCCGTCTAAAACAAAAAAGTTTAACATTTATTCATTCATCTTGCTATACTTTTTCTCCAATTAAAATAATGGTTAAATATTAGAATTTCCTTAAATCTGTTGTTTTTTAAGAAACACACCCCATTCTTTAGAGCCCTTACTATTTATATTACTCTTGATAAATTTTTCATTAACCATTCATTAAGCCTCTTTGGACTCCTTTTGCTATTCTGTATTTATTTTTTCAACAATTTGTAAACATTTCTTTTAATTCAGATGTTTTTATTAAATCTCAAAATTTTGAATACGTTTCGACTTATAACAAGTAAATTATTATTGCTGCGACTATATCCAAAATAGTTCAACGTTAATACATTATATCGCTCATTTACTGCACGATAAAAACAACTCAAAAAAAAAAAAATCATTTCAAATTTTTGTTCCAAACGCGTTGAAACTGCAAAACAACCGATGCGCACATCTGAAATAATGTTCTATATTTAACATAAATCAATAAATTATATAATTGTCATAATGCGCGTTATCTTCTTGGGTACTAGAATAGTTTACTACCAAAAATATGGTCTATTAATAAAATAACTTATTAACTATATTCTAGTGAAATTAAGTAGAAACTTAAATATATTGATTTATGGCAATCTGGCAGCAAATGAGCGATACATGAAATGAAAACCTTAATTTTTATATATATTTTATACATATTTGGTGTTGTGGTTTGAATTTCTTGGTTTTATTTTCAGATTTTTATAATTTATAAATTATTATTTTTTTTTGGTAATAAAAGGGCTGGTGGTGTTTGATTATTTTCTAAAAAAATGTATTCCTCTTCTTCTTTTTGTTTATTTATATTTGTATTTAAAAAAAAGAAAACTATATACACACTTGTTTTTGTAGTTATTATAAAATTTATTGAAATTAAGTTGTTTTTTAATTCGTTTAATATTTTTATATATTTTTTTAATTTGTTTTCTTGTGGTATAAACTAAAACGTTATGAAAACCAACTTTTCTTATTGTTGTTGTTCTTATTTATATAGACTCTTTTTTTAATAAAGGTCATTCATTCATTATCAGCTTTAACTAAAGTTTATTTTAAAATAAAATTAAAAACGACATTTATTTTTCTTTAAAATTTACCAAAAAATATAAGTGAAACATTAAAACTCATGCCTAAACTATTAATTCGCTATTTGTTTAAAGGTAAAAAGTTTTTTTTTATTAATTAATGTTTATATTATATTTATATATATGCTACAATTCACCAAAATAGTTAAAATTAAATAAAAAAGAAATTAATTTAAAAATAAAAAATGAAAATTATATTTAAAAAAATCCTTAAAACAACTGAGAAAATAGTAGTACTAATAAAAGTAGAGGCTAAAAGTGAAAAACGTGCTTTTTTAATTTTTCTTTTAACTCATTTAATGCTATTTGTAGTTTTCTTTCTTTTTGTTTGTTTATATTAAGTTATAAATATTTAATTTTAAATATTAACGTTTTAACTATATATGCAAATGTCTAACTGTAGGTTTTTTAACTATATAATGAATATGTCTGTAGTAGTTTAAATTTTAATTTAATTTAATTTAATTTGTTTTTATAAATGTAATCCATTGTGATATACTAAAAATCTAATAGTTTTACATGCAGACACATCTGTGTTTTCTTTGCTTTTTAACATTAAAAGTTACCTTGTAATTAAAAAATAAATAAAGAGAACATTTTTTAGCTAAAAATTAATTTTGAAATTATTTTAATTATTAAAAAAACATATATTAACTTATACACGCCTTTTTGAAAAGCTGTAAATATATGCTCTCTTATCTAGAAACTTTCCATGGATAGTTTCAACAAACCAAAGATAACAATAATAATTGTTAATCTTTTTCGTTTGGTTGACACACTCCTTTTCAAGCTTATGATATTGTGTTAAGCATAATATTATCCTCTCTTCATTATAGGACGTGTGTTGTAATATAAAGTAATAATGTTATTCTAAAATGATTTTATAACTTTTTAAACCCCTATTTTTAATGTTTTGTTTTTTATCTTTTGTGTGTTACTTTATCCTAAAACATGTTTGTTGTGTTTCTTTTTTTAGTTTTTTTTCTTTTCCATTTTTTTCTTTAACTTTAGTTTTTTTTAGCAGTTGGTTTACATCATAATTAACTAATTTTGTATTTTCTCGTATTGTTAATTATTATAAATTAATGTTTTCATAAAATTACTCTCCGTTTTTGCAACTGTTGTTTTAGTGGTAGTATATAGTAGTAATATAGTAAAGTTTATGTATATATATAAAAAAATTACTTTTTTAGATGTTTTTAAAAAAATCTGTTATCCATTCATTCATTCATGTTTTTTCTATTTATATATAAGTATGTATATAAACTTGGTTTCTGAAGAGTTTCATATATAGTTTCATTTTTTTGTTTTTTTTTTCTTTTTTAAGATCTTTTTTTTATAATTAATTAGTTATTAATATTATAATAATATATATTAAAGTTAATATTTAACAACTGTACGAAACAGACGACGCTATAGCTTAAAATATGTTCGTTCACCTTGTTTAATTTTGATGATGTTCTGTTGTTACGGTTATTGTAATTTTCTTTGTATTTATTTTAGTAGCAGTAGATGGATGTTTTTATTGTTATTTTTTCTTACTTTCGTAGTTTTTTATTTATTGGTTGAATAACAGCAGCAGCATTATCAATTTAGCAGCAGGTATTAAATTTAGGCATTAAATTTATTTAGACTGCCTGGGATGCAGCGTATGGTGGTTGTGTTGAACTGTCATTACCATACGCTGATCGTGGACCGGCTCCGTAATTAGAGGCACCACCTTCTGGTTTAACATAATTTGAATAATCGTAGTCATAGCCAGAGCCGTAACCGCCATAATCATATTCTGAACCAGACTTTGAAGCTGAATTACCAGGTCCAGTACGCGGCATACCGCCAACAGGCCCTGTTGTAGAGGGACCACCTGTTGCCCAAGTTTGAGCTCTACTATACATATCTGTAGCTGTACCAGCACCGGCGCCAGGAGCACCAGTAGGACCAGCAGAATTTGGTGGCATATTCCAAGCATTCCAACTACCACCACCCGAGGGACCAGAAGGACCACCAGTTGATGTGGAGTTGTACATGTCATAACCACCGTAACCTTGTGTTTGTTGAGGTCCAGCATAATTTGACCATTGTGGTGGTGGTCCTTGAGGACCAGGTGGTGCACCCCAACCTTGATACGAACCAGGTCCACTGTTACCATACCCATAACCACCCTGCTGAGGAGAAGTTCCCCATCCTTGATAGCCGGGCATCATGTTTGGAGCGCCAATTGGCATATTCAATGGTGGTCCTCCCATTTGTCCATTTTGTCCTTGCATCATATTGATCGGTGCATGGGGTGGGCCCCAGTGACTACATTCATTGCCAAGTTTGCCATAAGCTCCTCCAACAGTGCTGTTATTAGCATTTTGGGAGCTTGATCCATCGCGTGGTTCAGCTTTTTTAATTTCCACCTTTGATAAAAAAATAATAATAAAATCAAATATCAAACGTTGATAATTTTTAATTTAAATTAAGTTTATCTTTAGAAAATCACAGCTGTAATATTTTCTTAGAACTTTTTTTATTCACAACCATGAAGAGACATAAAAAAATCGAACTTATATAACCTAATTTCATAGATATTTGAAAAATGTAGCTTCCAATGAAACTGTAAAATATAAATACTCAGATGAACAAAAATCACCATCATTTGTCGACTGTTAACATGGTGCTGGTGTCATGGATATGAGTTCATACTAAAATTATTTATTTTACCAAAATTCAAATTGGTCCTACAAAAAGTTGGCCAAGAATTCAAAGGACTACAGTTAAACTATTTCCACTGTGATAAAAGGAATGGTTCACATGAAGTTTTTAATAAAAAGCATTTTCAATATATCCCAAAAAGACACCCTGTAAGAAAACAGCCCTATTAAATCTGTGCTCAGACCATTTGGTACAAAAAGTTAAAGTTAATACAGGTTTAAGAATATATAGAGGCAAAAAACTGAGCACCGAAATTGAAGTAAAAAGACATTGAAGAAAGTGCTGAAATTTAAATAAAATAATGTTTACAAAAAAGGCTGCTTCCATTTTGGAAAGATATTGGATTCTTGTTGAAAATAATTGAAGAGCACAAAAGTGTGGTAGATATTAAAAGGATATAAACTACCTGTTATAGCACAGTGACGGAAGGAAAACACTATGAAAACGTTAAAGAAAGATTTTTTCGGAAGAGGATAACAATTTCATCATTAGTGATTAAAACTATAAACATTTTTTGTAATAATAATTTCAATCAAATGGAAAGAAGTCTTAACTGTAAGATTATTAGTTTCATTTTTATTAACATATATGAACAGCTGCGTTCAATAATAGGAGTGTTGGTAATACATGTTTTACTAAGCTAAAATGCTTAGCAGCATCGCAACTGTAAATACTGCTATTTTTGTTTTTGGTATTAATAGCAGGGAGTACTACATAAAATGCAAAAGAACTAATTTTAATAACTATTACATTTTCGTTGTAATTTGTCGAATTATTTTTTTACATTGTATAAACCAAAATTATAGGAGTAAAAATAGAATTTCAGTATTTAATGCAATTAAGTTTAAAAATAATACAATAAATTAAATATTGAGTATGAAAAGTTTATGAAGAAGAATCCTACTGAATTTTCTTATTAAGTCTCATTTGCAAGGGCATATAATGCTACCTAAAGCAAAATATCAAAATAAATTGAGGATATATGAAAAGAACTCTGTTTTATTTAATAGATCTTGACCCAAACAATATTTTCGGCCCAATCTGAGTATATAATTTTAAAACTTATGTATAGTTTAACGATAGGATTTTAAAGGTATGAGTTGGTCTATTATATTAAGTAAAATGGTCATCAATCATCAATGTTTACATAAAAGCAATAAAGATTCTCCATTCCGAATAGAATATGCCTTTTAAACTTATTTAACTATATGCCTTGAAGATGTGTACCAAACATAAAATTATGAATAGCCAAATTTGAAATGCATTCAAATTAGTTCACTTATTTTTTGTTAATTGTATCATTAAGTTCTTGTATATTTGTTTTATAAACGTATAATTATTCAGTTTTAATATTAAAAACGAAATATTTAAACAAAATGAAGTTTTTAGTAAAAAATATACATTGATATATTTTTTACACATTGATTGTTAAAAAATTTTTGAACTCATTCTTTTATATTTAATTTAGAAAGTATACAATATGTTATTAATTGTATGTTTTCTAACTACACTTCAAATATGAATAAAATAATTCAGAATTCAGAAATTAGATAAAACTTAGTTAAGGGAATTTTTACTCAATATATTGAGATATGATTATGATTTTATAAATATTTACAAGATTATTTAATTCTGAAACTCCATTCATAAAGACATGATACATTTTAACAACTTTATATGTATAAAATACAAAAGAAAAGAAAAGCAAACTCACCTGTTTACCATTAAGATTAATATAACGTTCATTTGTCACATGCTCAACAGATGATTCCTCTTCGAAAGAAAGAAAACCAAAACCACGTGATTTTTTCTTTTCCTGATCATACATTATAACGACTTCTGTCACCTTGCCATAGCGTCCAAAGAATGTTCGCAAATCAGTTTCGGTAACGTTAGAGGGTAAACCGCCAAGGAATACCTTGTAACCACCACCTTTTTTGGGTTTTTGCAATGTACGTGGATTGCAAGGTTTAGGATCGATTGTACGACCATCTAATGTATGAGGACCACTTTGTAGAACATGTTGAACATTAGCTGGATCGGCAAATGTAACAAAACCGAAACCACGTGAACGTCCACTTTCATTGTTTTTCATTACAACGCAATCAATAATTTCGCCAAAACGACAGAAATAACGAGAAAGATTCTCTTGTGTGGTTTCCCAGGAAAGACCACCAACGAAAAGTTTACCCCTCTCATCTTCCTCCATGATTTTTTGAGGATTTTGTTTAATTGACTTTAAATTATCCAAAACGAATTATTTTTATAATAACTGCCGCTCTCTAATGCTCTGCAACTGCTAGTTGTTGTTGGTTGAAGATGATTGTTTTTTTTTTATTTTTTATGCCTTGTTTATCTTATGGTTTGTTGGTTGGTGTCCTGTTTGTTTTTTTGTTAAATAAAAAGGAAACGAAAAAATAATTTGAACATGTTTTTAAATTATTTCATATTAGTCAATTGCAAAAAAATCTTACAAATTTAGGTAGATTTTAACTTTGTTGGTCTGTTTTGTTGTTGTATTTATTAAAATGTTTGTTGGTTATTTGATGAAACCAAAGCCACGACGACGTCGACACGTAACTTTCTAAATATAAAATAACCAAACAACATCAACAAAGAGAAGAAATACAAAAAAGATTTTTTAAAGAGAGAAATACAATCTAAAGCAAGTAATAATGCTAAATTCGACTATACCGAATCTTTAGTACCCTCCACCACCAATGCCTGTGAAGTAAATACGTTATGTTTTGTACATACACTTATATATACATACACTCACAGACATAGAAAAGTTTTTTTAAATATAATATGGCACACTTAATGGATCATAAAATTAGTTATATTTTTTGCTATAACTTTTTTTCTACTGAGCCGATTTTTAATGGAATGGTAATAATGTACAAATACCTTATTATTTCAAAATTTTATTTTATTTTGTCAATTTATAATTGAACTTAGATATCGGTCTATATCTTTTAATACACTGAACAATTTTGCTGGTTTTAAATAAGGAAACTTCTCAAGCCAAATTTCATTGAGCTCTGCAAATTCTTCTGGATGTGACAACAGACATAGATAAATGGACTCAATTTTGATTTGATGCAGGAATATTTAAATTATGGGGTCTGAGATGATTCCTCTAAGCGTTACACACGGAAAAACAAAATTAATATACCCTCTTCACCACTTGTGGTAGTGGAGGGTATAAAACACAAAGTAAAAAAGGAAAATATGAAATAAACAAGAAAGTTTCTTATTTCTCGGCCGATATTTTAAGATGGTGTTGTAAATAAAAATAACTTTGTTGGCAATGAATGGCGGCAAAATGTAGTCAAGAAAAATCACAAACCCGTAAAATATAAGCAATTGTGTAACAAACTGCTTTAGGCAACTACATACATATGTAAACTTCCTATAACCATATATGTTAAGAAAATATTATTTTTTAGCATTTATTAATGTCGATTTTATATACGATTTTCTAATGGCAATAAAATATTTTTTTTTAAATAAAACAAAAGTGATTCACACACATCTATTCCGTTCTATATGTTCAAAATACAATACATATGAACTATCTATATAATATTTATTTGCACAAGAAGTTACGAACAATCGACTTGTGTTATTTTGTCAGTTTTTCTTTGGTTAGACAAGCAAAAAATGATTAAAAAAAACAATACATACTTCAACCTTCTATAGATAGTCCAAAAATACTTTTAAAGGAAAAAAACATAAAATAATAAAAAGAGAATAAGCAAAAGAAAAGAGAATACGGAAAAAACGCCGGTTAAATAATATTCACCACCAATGAATTTTGTTGCTTTCTTATTTGACTGGTGAACGTTAACTCAACACACTTGTTAAACGTTGCCACTGTTTTGTAAACAAATATTTTACTGCACGAGGAGTTTTGTTTATAATCAAATATATGTACATACATATGTACATATGTTGTATTTCTTTCTGTAAATTCCTTTGTTTTGTTTTACTTATACACGCGAATTTAGGTTAACAAGGTATTAAAAAATATACATGATATTAGACACATTTATAAATACAAGAAAATCTTCAAGAACCAGTAAGACCCATTTTCTACTATACACCAACACAATTGGTTATAAAGAATATATTAACTTTGTCATTCTGTGTGAACCGCTAGGAAGAAATCAATTAAGCTCCCATAAAGTGTATACACAGATGGACAAAAGTCACCGTATTTTTCGTTATATAATTTCAAATGGTCCATACGCCCATAAAACAAATGATATATAATAATGCAAAAATAAGCATGTTTATTTAAAGTTCATATTTCTAGTAAGCAAAAGTCATCCTCAGTTCATCCTAAATATTTAATAAATGCACTTATCAACACTTCTGTCCAAATTCGTGTAATATGTCTACTTTAAGAGCAACCTGTCAAAATTTAATAACGGTACTTTATTTAAAAAATATACTAACGCCACTTCTATTAAAAGTGAATGAAAATGGAAAAGAAGCTACAATTAATGAAAGAAAAATTATTTTAAGTATATACTAACAAAACGATCCGGAAAAGTATTTTATGCTATAAACTAAATAATAACCATTTCCATGATTTGTTAAATGACTTAACAAAAGTAACAACAATGTTCAAAAATTTTTAGATAAGTTTACGTGAGGTAATATATTCAAATGTGTGTTTAATATTAAATTATTCTTGTTCCTAAATTCTTTTATCATTATTTTTTCATCACAACTTTTCAAATATACCATAATACTAAAAGCAGATATTTTCTAATTTCGAAAACTGGGTAACTTCTGAATTAAAAACATCCAAAAGCCGGCTAAAGTTTGTTTATTCTGTGAATTTAACTAACAATAAGAACAATCAAAATTAACCACAACAAAATGCCGACAAATTTGTTACTTATATTATTATTTATATTTTATCTTCAGAATGATTTTTTATATGATGTAATATGAAGAAATGCCCCTTTCATCGAATAATTTAACAAAACTTATCTGAATTTAATATTTTACTTTTAATATAACATTTAAATTAATATAATTCATTTTGTACTCAAACAATAAATTTTGTTCTACTGGCTTATAGTTATTGAGAAAAGTGTACCTACCTATAGTTTTGATATAAAATAATTTACAATAAGGGTATCATTGAAAGAATTTTCGAATAACATTTAAAATGAATCACATCGTTAACCCTTTCAGAAATAAGATTCATTTCTATAATTACTTAATGACAATGACTTTTTCACAAAAGTTTCGATATCTAAAAAATTGAGTTATAACGTTTTTATTCTTTTTAATACTTGTAGAAAACCCTTCAAACTTTCATTTAATATCTGTATCATACCCTAAAACACATTAAATGTCAAATTACCAACAGCAAGAAAATTTTAATTTGTTAAATACTTTTTATACTCTCCACAACTACGAATGTCGGTGAGAGTATATTAACTTTGTAATTCCGTATGTTACACCAAGAACGAATCATCTAAAACTCAATAATGTATATATTCTTCAATCAAATCAAAATCTGAGCCGACTTGCTTTAACAGAGCTCAATGAAATTTGACCTGACTATTTGTTATAGTTCTGGTTCTGATAAGTTTCCTATAAAGACCAACAAAATTGGTTTAGTAAATTGAATGATGTAGAAAGATATCAGAAGCTGCCTCTGAGTTCAAGCGAATAACTTTTGTAAAATTGTGAATTATAAATTTTCAAATTAAAATGGAATTTCTCCATAATGTAAAGAAACAGGAAAACATGAGCGCATATGTGTGCGAAACACAAAGTATTTACCTCACACGCATTTGTGGTGAGGCGCATTGAAGATTCGATGTAGGGGAATTTAGCATTCTAATGTTATTAGTTTTTTTTATTAAGTGGGTTCATAGAATATGGTTCCAATTCATAGCTAGAATTTTTGTCTCAGAGATTTAATAAAAATATTTTTATATCTTGACATTTTTGAAATAAAGCAATTGTTGAGTCATCATAAGAATGGTCTTAACAAACTCGAAACCAAATATTGAACTTCTAACTCTATCGAAGAACGGAAGATTTTGACTTTTTTATTTATTTTTATATTAACATATTGACTTTAATAAACCATTACTCAAATCATCGGATTTAGAAATTATAAAGTTATTTTGATTATTAAACTTTATTGTTTTATTAAAACAAAAGCATATATTCAAAACCTTCATCTGGCAACTTCTATTCAAATTCACCATACCAATTCAATTGGAAAAAGGTAAAACAACAACACATACAAACAAAAACAAGTACCGAAAAAAAACAAAATGGATGACGACCAAAGAATGCGATCCGAAACATATTTTAACTAATTTTGACGGAATTTTAAAATTTAAATAAAATTAAATTGAAATGATATCGCCAATTTAACAATACCGGCATATTTATGTAAATTTAGAAAAAATCATTTCAGACAGAGACAACAAAGAAAACGGTTTTCGCCATCATTATTTCATGACGTACAATTAGACACCACACTTTTTTGTATCGTTCGAAGCTTTTGTGCCACCAATAAAGTATTTACGCAGTAGATATTTTTGTGCCATTTCACGTAAACACATTATTGACTGGCTCTCGCTGCTGCTACTAATGCTTGTTGTCATAAAAATGTGAATGAACCAAAGGATGGATAGATATGACAACGATAATTAGAAATGACAGAAAATTGGATGGACGGACCGACAATCCTATGGCATTTTTGGAGCGAGGCAACAATCCCTTTTCAAAAGATATTATACATGTATTGGAGAAGCAAACAGCAATACAAACGCGTGCGTTCACTGCGCGCTTCTTATATTGTTTGTGTAGAGGTTTGTGCGCGTTTACAAATGCCTGTTTGTATGTATTCGCCTCATTTTTTCCATCTTTTTTTTTAATTTTTCATACTAACGAAAAGAAGACTACGACGACGACTACAAGTAGATTTCTTCATTTTGGCATGTGTATGTACTATGTAAACCAATGTGGTTATACACATAGCATTTTGTATGTATAAAATGTGAAAAATTTTCACTTTTCACACACAAACCTAAAATTAATTTGGAGCTTTATCATCATTATGCCATAGAATTTTTATGTTTTCACAATGTTTGATGAATATTTATTGGTTTCTTTTTGTTTCATCTGTATGAATATTTCCTTAAATATGTTCTGTATTCTTTTGTTCAAAAGTAAAAAAAAGTCGTGTTTTTTCCACTTAAGCCGCATTTAGACTTTGTCATTTAAATTAATGCCAACACTACCACCACCATGTTTTCATTGTAAATTGTTCATATATTATCATATAAATGATTTAAAAACTTTTGGATTTTCACTTATATATGTATGCATATTTGACCCAACGACCGATCGACCGACCGCACGGTTGCAAACAACGTTATGTAAATTAATATGTAGATTTTATGGAAAATAAATAAATAATTTAAGCTCACCGCTCTCGCCAAGTGTTCGTCTGAGGAAATCTCAAAAATTTTCGCACTGCAAATTCACTAAATTTAAGTTTTTCCTTAAAAAACTAGCTTATAAATAATTTTATGATTTGACGATATAACCTAACTTAACCATGATAAAATGAATTTCGACAAATGCTCTGAAAACTGAAAAGGCTACTTTTTTACAGCAAATGGTGAATAAAAACCCGCTTATACACGATGGTGAATTTTATCTATTCTATGCGAATATGCATCTAAATAAGACAATTCTATAAAAATTTTATATATTCCTTCTTTTCTCACTAATGGAGATTAAATGGAAAAATAAAGTATGCCACGTTTGATGAATTTAGTGACAGTGTTGCCGGTAGAATATCTTTAAGCTAATTGATTGTGGTGAATTTTTAATAAACATATAAATTTTTTATTAAAGAAAAATATTTTAAATGTTTATATTTACTATATAAAATATTTTTATAGTTTAAATTAAGATCCATACGCTATTAAGTTCAAACATTTTTTCAATATTATGAAAGCTCTTCACACAAAAACTAAAACCACCTACAAATTTAGTTTTACTCTCTTATAGTTTTCGAGATATAGTATACCAAAGTTTTGAGTTACAGATCAATTTTTCCCGTTTGATAGTTATATATAGATATGGGTATCAATGATATATAAAAGGTATCATTTTATTAACTCATATTAGTTAGCAATTTTTATAATTTTTTACCATAAGTTTTTTCTATAAAAATCTTGTATATAGAAAGTTTATAGAGAAATTTGTCTTAAAGAGAGAAACTGTAAATTTAGTGCTGGGTATTTAAAGTAGCTAATATAAGTTAATTTCAAAACTTATTTAAATAACTCTTAACATAACTATAAGATAAATGAACAGTAGTTACCGTTGCTGTTGAAGTGGTGTCAACTAAAAAGATCAGAGATGGAGGTGGTTGAATTTAGCTGTGATTACACATTTATTTGCACAGATAAATAAAAGTCACCGTGACATGCTCTTTTGTAAGTTAACAAAAATAAGTATTCATTTATTTATGTTCACATTTCTTGTTAACAAAAGTCACCATCACTTCATCTAAATACTGAAGAAACTTAAAAACATTTTTCAACAACACTTCTGTTTTAATTCGTGTAATATGCTAACTTCAAGACCGATCTCTCAAAATTTAATTAAAAAAATTAGTAGAAAAAACACTTTTTAAGTGCTTACAAATAAACAAAACGATACGGGTAATATGTTTATTGGTTAACCGTCCACTTTAAACCATTAATGGAATTTTAAAAAATTTAAAGATGAAGCTTTCGCAAAGGAGCATATTAATTAGGAAATTGACTTTTGGAATAATGTAATATTCTCTAATGTTTTCCATATAAAAATCAGACGGCCGTATTTAGAAGAAGAAAGGGGATTTGCAACAAAAAATATATTTAGTAGACTGTTTTTATTGACAACTTTTTGATGGAGGTTGTTGTCAGATCTTTGCCCAAATTTATCCCGATTTATTAAACCTTTCTTATATTAGTCCTTCTCGTACCTAAGAACTTAACCTTCTAATACTGAACAAATATTAACCACATATTCTCTTATTAAATTTCTGATCTCTCTAGTTTCTATCAGATCTGATGTCAGCAGATCTTTCGTCACTAGTTCTCTGCACCGGTACCTTTCCCAAACCTTCAACTATCGGTTAAGACTGACTAGACATTTGAAAGTCTACCCCATTTTGGCTTTCATTTCAATTCATTTCAGCTTCAATTTTAAATTTTTATAATTTTGTCAAAGAAATTTATTAATCGAAAAACTATATAAGTTTGTTGTTTAAATTTTGAACTTCTTTAAGACATTGGTCTACAATTTTTTCTACTGAATCCTTTTTGCTCTGATGTATATAAAATACAATAAATTTTTACATTAACATAAAAACATATGGGAAATTTTTACAATATCTAAAAAATGCTCAAAAGATTGTAAGAGAAGTAATGATTCAACGCCGGCTTATAGTCAAACATTAATCAGTTGCAATAAATATTACAAAAGCTGCAGTTGAAAATAATGAGTTCTGAATTCGCATTATTTTTTGCGTTTTAAAGTGGCAGGAATAAAAATACAACTCTGTATAAACGTTGCAGCGCCAGTACTGTTTGAAGTTTGTTTGACGTCAAGCTTTGATAGCAGAGCTTATACCAAGTACATGACATGCTTGACTGCTTCAAAACACCCGGTCTTCTTATAGCTTCAAACTCGTATGAAATATATTACGAAGTGCTTGAAGCGTTTTGAAGCCCTCTGCTGAGAAAATCTGCTCACTGTGCTGCAGCTGCAAATTGCAAAAAAAAAAAAAAAATACAAATTGTAAACTGACTACTGCTAAAAGTAGAAGAAGAAAAAGAAGCAGGACAAAAATTTTCATTTTCTGATTTTTTCATTTGTGAGCATGTTTTAAGAATTTAATAATAAAGTCAAAAGCATAACATAAATTAATTATTGAATTAATAATAAATCCAACCAATAAATTACAAAAATGGTAAGATAATATAATTTAAATTTATTTTCATTAAAGGGAATCGATTTTTTATCACTGTTTTTTAACCCTTGTTAATTTTTTACGGGGGTATTGGCAGCAGACAAAAGAATAGATAAAAAAATTGTGTTTACTCGTTTTGTTTTTACTTCAAATATGAAATTGTGTGTTCAATTTTCTTTGCATTTTTCTCTTTTCATTATTTTAGTCGAAGAAAATGTCTCGTTATCCCAGTGATCGTAAAGTTTATATTGGCGATCTGGGGAATAGTGCACGAAAAAATGAATTGGAATATGCATTTGGTGCGTATGGTCCTCTACGAAGTGTTTGGATTGCTCGCTCACCGCCCGGTTTTGCATTTGTTGAATTTGAAGATGCACGAGACGCTGCAGATGCTGTAAAAGGTTTAGATGGGCGTACTATATGTGGACGCAGAGCTCGTGTAGAATTGTCAACCGGCAAGAGTACAAAAACCGGTGGTGGTCGTAGTGGTGGTGGTGGAGGAGGGGATCGTAGAGGTGGTGATCGTTATGGTGGCAGTGGTGGTAGAGGATTGGGTGGAGGCAGAAATGGAGGTGGCGGCGGCGCTGGAGGTGGTGGAGGCGGCGATAGCAAATGCTACGATTGTGGCGACCGTGGACATTATGCACGTGATTGTCATCGTCATGGTCGCAGCAGAAGGCGGTAAGTTAAATTTTATTTTTATACTACAAAGTTTTATTCATAAAAACGAAAAGTTGTTACATTTGATATCTATTTTTTATTTATATGGATTTCTAATAAACAACTCTGGTGGAAATCATATCACCACAATGATCTTTTCAAAAGTTTTGTGGACCAATCATTCATGTTGATCTCTTTTTTAGCTTCTATATACCTCTGATACCTTTGTGTAGTTTTTATATTACACATCTAATAATTTACCTCTACCTATTGCACCCAATGGTCATTACCAAAATTCAAAAAGCTTGCCTTGACAGAAATACAATTTTGTAGAATTATTTCTAAAAAACGCAAAATTATTTATTCCGGTATTATCAAATGTCTTGACTCCAAAAATCAGATTTTTCAAACGGCAGATTTTATTTTATTTGACAGAAACATTACTTGGAATCCATGACAGTAATCTTGAAATGTGAAATTAATATACTTATATGTATATTCTAATGTAAACTGGTTCTACTCATTATATGGACAAATTATATTGTTATAAAAGCAATAAAAACAAGTTAATTAATTGCTATGATTCACCTTCTGGTCTAACTCTAGAGCAAGAAATTATGCCACTTCTATAGGTCTTCTGGACTAAAAGTGGTCCTTGGCTACATGCTGGATATATGTTGCAGACGACACGAATAATACGAGACCAGTTCTATCTATCTTTTGTTCTATCCTTATTGTAGATTTGCTAGAAATACTCTTGTAGACCTTAACAGATTCTGTTCAATGTCTGCGATACTCCAATAAGCGAAAGAGCAGCATAATGTACCATTGACTGATAGCTAATAAGGTTTCTTTATGTATACCTCAATAACTGCCGGTTAGTGCTACTGCGAAATTTTTGTGCGATTCCAGTAGCATGAGCTGAAGAGATGAATAGGCTAATATAAGCCCTAGGATCATCGGATGATTGACAGTAGTTTTTTGGATTCCATCGACTATGAAGCCTGAATTTGTGTTTACCTCATTAGTCCAGGTGGTGAAGAGTGCTGCTGTCGACTTCGCTGGTGAAAGTTTCCAGTTAAGTGCTGTGAATTAAAACACGACATCTCTTCAAGTAGATTGGTAATGAGAACTGCAAGATGTCCCGGAAAGGAACTCTTTGGCTGATAGTGTCAATGGCTTTTGATAGGTCAAGTGTAACAAGGATCACATGGTCTCTGCTGATTCTCTGCTGATGAAGGATCACATGGTCTCTGCTGATTCAAAACATATGCGATTTAAGTAGATACGGCTGTTAATGCTGTCGTTGTACTATGCATTGTGCTGGTGACGAGGAGCTATGATATTACATTTTAGATTGGGTAGGATTGGCCTTGAGAATTCTCCCTCGTTGGCGTGTTTCCTAGGTATGATTCTACCCATTTTTTGGTCATTGGGTATTACAAGACTTCCGATTGAAACCATAGTCCAATACTCAATTCCGCGCTCGTCAAGGTTCTTCAATTGAAATTAACTTGAAATGCAGCTTTGATGATTCAATTATTGTGGGACAGTTATAATTTATATGGTTTAGAATGGTTTTATGTTAGGTTATGAATAGTAGATGTCGATATCCATGATAACTAAGAAAAGAAAAACATTTGGACGCGGCCACTTGAGGAAATTATCTAATTATCCCCGAATATGCCGTTATTAAATCTGTATCCTTAGGGTTAAGTTGTGGCCTTAAAGTCCTTGATGAAACCTATTTTGGTTTGCTAATTCCCCTTAGTCATCAGGTCCATCCCCGACCCAGCTCTTGAAAGTTCATTCGCAACTTCATTGTCAGCAATATTCCTATTAAGTGCACCCTGAATGGTTCTCTATTTTACACTAGATAGATTTCTAGACGTCGCTATCTTATTTGAGTATTTTGTTTCGAAAGGATGCCATTAAAAATAGTTGTTGAGTTAAAAGAATCATTCACCTTATAGTTCCACTCTGTCCCTTCTGTACCATTTGTTTCGACCGAAGCGAAATGCTTTAACAGGAATGGGCATCGCATCAGAAGAAAATGTCATAAATTTGTTTGAATGATATTTATGAAATTTTAGTTGATAAGTAATTTGAAACTAAAGAAAAACGATTTTGTGACTTATCTAAAGAGTGAGATCGAAATATTTTTGTAGTTTTAATTACAAGAGATGAAGTTTCTTATAGTGCTTTTTGTCACTTTGCACGAACA
The DNA here is from genome assembly GCA_004302925.2 of Cochliomyia hominivorax. NCBI lineage: Eukaryota > Metazoa > Arthropoda > Insecta > Diptera > Calliphoridae > Cochliomyia > Cochliomyia hominivorax. The sequence goes on along the minus strand of PYHX02000158.1, from coordinate 73,015,002 downwards.
GGTTGCCCACATTTTTATGCTTTTTAATTCTTTTTAACAAGAGCTCTAATATCTCTCAACTCCGTGCATTTTGGAGGATTTCCTTCTCTTGGTACAAATACACATTATTGTTCTTGTACCACTGAAAACTTATTTAACATAGTGACAGGATGTCAAGTCAGGCCAAAAGTAAGTGGACCCATGAAAGCAGCATTTTTTAGTAAATTCCCTTTTGAGAAATTTTTACTGCTTTTGGATCATCAACTTTTCTTCAACATTCCCTTGAGCACCAGCAACATAAAATTTTGGATCAAGAAGTTGCGAAATCTGCCAGCAAGAATATTTTTTTGAAACCTTGATATTTGTTCATGAGACCATCTCCGTGCTTTCAGGAACTTTTTGGTACTTGTTCATTTTAAAAATGCGAGAACTGTGTTATCTTGGCAGCTTTCCTACCGGTTGTGTTGGGAGCTCTTTTGAAAATGCTTTCTATTTTTTGGCTTTTGAAAAATTATATGGACCTTTTCTTCTACCTGTGCCAGGCTTAAAACTGAGCTTATAAATTGTGTGTATGTGTTTTTTTATTAAAATGTTCACTCTTTCGTTATAAAGGTCATCCGACAGGAAATACATATTTGTATATACTTTACATATGTTATTTATTATAAAAGTTATTTTGTAATATTATTATATTCGGATAGGGACAGTGAGTACATCTTTGCCTTAAGGCTTCTTAAGATTGTATTTTAGAAAATTTTTTACGAAATGAAATTAAATTATTATATCGCATTTATGAATATTAAAGAATATTCATAAATGCGAACAGAGATCAAATATGTGCAAGATCTATTAGATCAAAATTTGTATATGACGGTTTTGAAAGATATTCACAGAGATGCCACAAATTATGCGGTTTAAAGTTATGTGTCAATTCGTGTTTGGAGGATATTTTTTTCAATTGAAAATATATTAAAGATAGTTAGAAAATTAAATGTGCCAAATATTAATAGAATCGGTCTATATTTGAAAGTTATTCGTCAAATTTGTTATCTATATTGAAGACAGTCCAAAAAATTACTGTGCCGAATTTTAACAGAATTTCTCCATATTTAAACGTTTTATAAGCTTATAAATTGAAGCTAAACTTTGTCTTTTATATGTTACATATATAAATCATTGTTACAGCAACATAAAATGAATATCAGCAACATAAAATTTTGGACCAAGAAGTTGCGAAAAAATATTTTTTCTAAACCTTGATATTTTTTATAAAAGCCAATAACTTTCCTACTGTAATCCGATTTGGATTTTCGGTATGATGATTAATAGGGAATAGCTTTAAATAACGATTAAATTTTGTCGATTTTGATTAAGTTTAATTAAAATATTACAAAAGTTTTTCATCAGAATTTTGAGGTTATCTAAAATATTGATCTATAACTTACTTGCTATGAGACCGATATTGCTGGTTTGAAATACGAAACTGCTTGCTTAGTACAATAATAAACAAAACTACCCAAATTTCATTGAATTCGGGCAATTATTATAAGCATCAGGATGTTTCCAAAAAACAGGCGGACAATTGGACATAGCTCGACTCTGATTTTGATGTAATATAAAAATAAGGAATGAGATCGAAAAATTTTTTACATTTATAATTGTTAATAAAAACGAAACCACTAATTTTACAGTTATATGTTTTTGATTAAAATTATTATTTAAATTTACATAAAAAATATAGTTTTAATCACTCGTGATGAAATTTTGAACTTTTATCGGAAACCATTTCTTTAATGTTTTCATAGTGCTTTCTGTCACTTTGCTCTAACATCTCCTTTAACAGTATATCTCCTTTGACCTTAGCTCCGGGCAATTTGCATGATTTTTCTTTCTTGGTACAAATATCACATTGGTTTTGGTACCACTTTAGGACTTGTTTACCATATTGAAAGGATTCTAAATCTGGCCAAAAATATGTGGGCACATTACAAAGCCTTATGAATGAATGCAGCCTTTTTGTAAAAATATTTCTTGATGTAAATCTCGGTATTTATAGGGCCATTTGCAACAAATTATTGGCTTCTTTAGACGAACGTGCACATATTGCTTACCTTACCAAAAATTTTTAGGAACTTTTATTCAATAAACATTTTCTATCAACCAACAAGTTCATGGTACTGTTTTAATAACATTGGAAACGGTTTGACTGCAGACCTTTGTTTGCTTGGAAAATTTTTAGAGGGACCAAGTTGGGTTTTGTTAAAAATATTAATTTTCGTACGCATTTGTTCTGGTTTTAATTAAAATATTCATTTGTTTGACATTAAACATAATAACTGACATGTTTTCCAAAGGTAACTCTTCACTAAAAAAGGAAATCAAATAGTATTTGGGTTAAAAGTTTTAACGAAAAACGTGTTTTAAGAATTTTTCGATCTCACCTCTTATATGACTCACTGATTCTTTAAAAACTATTAAAATATAGCTTTTTCTATTGATCAGATTGAAATTTTTGGATATTCAAACGAAATTATTTGAAAATTAATCGTGGTGGAAGGATATAAAAGATTTAGTATTTATAAAAAAAACTATCAAAAAATTTTTATACACGTAAATAAATCATTTTATTGGAGTAAATATTAATTTTTTCTAATTCAAATATAAAATATTTGGAACTTATATTGACCCCTACGTTATTTAATTCACACATTTTGTTACCATATTATGTAAGTATATGGACCAGAATTTTGATATACAGATTTATTTTTCTAGTTTTATATCGAATTTATGGTAACAGTAATTGATATTATTTGAAAGGTCTTAAGAAGTCGTACAAAAGTGAATCTGTGTATCAAAACTTCAGGTCCTTAGATTTCGAAAACTATCGTAGATCGAATGAAAGTTCTACTTTATTTTATTTTAGAAATATTTATTGTATTATAAAATAAATGAGTAAAAAGTCTCAAAAATATAGAACTGGCTAAATAATAAGAATTAAGATATCAAATATTTAATATAGCAACTCTGTTAATTTATAATACGACAATCATATGCTTGAAAATCTTTCGCGTTGTAGTAAATGACAACCAGAGGGCGTTGTAAAGCTTATTAAAAATTCATCTACACACGTGTTTTCCGTATATCTGCCTTCATTTTGGATTTTCAACGAAAGCGCGTGGACTTATTTTTTTCCACGATTGCATGTTGAATTGAAAAATAAAATAGATTTTTTAAAATTGTGAAAAGTTATTATTGAAAAGTGTGAATTAAAGTAAATAACAAAAAATGTTTGTGCTTTATGAAACGCCGGCGGGCTACGCAATTTTTAAATTAATGGATGAAAAGAAAATGCAAGAAGTGGATAACCTCTATTTGGAATTTCAAACGCCAGACAAAGCCAATAAATTGTTGAAACTGAAACATTTTGAGAAATTTAATGATACTACAGAAGCTTTGGCCGCCGCCACTGCAGCTGTGGAGGGGAAAATCTCAAAACCACTTAAGAAAACTTTGAAGAAATTGCTTGGTGATGAAGTTCAGGAATCATTGCTGGTTGCCGATGCCAAGTTAGGTAATGCGATAAAAGATAAATTTTCGGTACAATGTGTCTACAATACAGGTGTTCAAGAGTTGATGAGATGCATCAGACAACAAGCCGATAGTCTTTTGGGTGGATTACCCAAGAAAGAAATGACAGCCATGGCTTTAGGTTTGGCTCATTCCCTTTCCCGTTATAAGTTAAAGTTCTCCCCCGATAAGATTGATACTATGATTGTGCAGGCACAATGTTTATTGGATGATTTGGATAAAGAACTAAACAACTATATGATGAGAGCACGTGAGTGGTATGGTTGGCATTTTCCCGAATTGGGTAAAATCATTACCGATAATATCGCATTTGTGAAGACAATTAAACTCGTGGGTACTAGAGAAAATATGGCTGCATCGGACTTATCAGACATTTTGCCTGAGGATGTTGAGGAGAAAGTGAAAGAGGCTGCTGAAATTTCCATGGGTACTGAAATTTCTGAAGAAGATATTATGAATATACAATGTTTGTGTGATGAAATTTTATCCATAAATGATTATCGGACACATTTGTATGATTACCTTAAGACACGTATGATGGCTATGGCTCCAAATCTAACAGTTTTGGTTGGTGAAACAGTTGGTGCTCGTTTAATTGCCCATGCAGGTTCCTTAATAAATCTCGCCAAACATCCTTCATCTACAGTTCAAATTCTTGGTGCTGAAAAGGCTTTGTTCCGTGCTCTCAAGACTAAAAAAGATACCCCTAAGTATGGTTTAATATTCAATGCTCAATTGGTGGGTCAAGCTAGTATAAAGAACAAAGGGAAAATGTCACGTTCTTTAGCTGCCAAAGCATCATTGGCAACACGTGTTGATGCTTTTGGTGAAGAAGCCACATTTGAATTAGGTGCAGCTCACAAAGTCAAATTGGAATCCAGACTGCGATTACTTGAAGAAGGAAACTTACGAAAATTGTCAGGAACTGGCAAAGCCAAAGCTAAATTTGAAAAATATCAAGCGAAGAGGTTAGTATTGAAAAATATGGAAAACAAATTATCAAATTGTTATTTTTTACATGATGATACCAAAAAGGTTTCGCATTTTTCTGAAGATATAAATTGCAATGATGATAAACCTTGGCTGTCTGATAAATCATTATAACAATTGATAAATCTTTTTCAAAACATTATCTTTGTTTAGCAAAATATTGTATCATTTTCGTTTATTCTGTTTTATAGCGAGGTATTTACTTACCAACCTGATGCTGATAGTACTTTATCGGTAAAGAAACGTAAACACTCAGAGTCGGCTGCAGATGTGTCCACCCCCGTTAAAAAAGAAAAAATAGAAGGAGAAGTAGCGGAAGAAGAGGTGACTGAAACACCATCAACATCTGAAGTTAAATCAGAAAAGAAAAAGAAGAAGAAAAAGAATAAAAATAAGGATCAAGAAGCTCCCGCAGCGTCTACTGAGGAAACACCTTCAAAGAAAAAATCAAAAAAACAAAAAGAAGAAACAATTGATTCAGATTAAATATAATTAATTTGTTTTGTTTACTTTTTTAGTTTTTTTTTAGCCATTAGATTTTTTATCTTAATATATAACTTCCTTTAGATTTAAGTTATTGAGTCCTTTTTTTAATATACATTAAGTTTATGTATTATTTTTCTAATACAAAATTTTGTAAAATAAAACAAATGTATAAAAGAAAAGAAAATATAAAATGTAACAAAAATTTGTTTTATTATTAGTGCATAAAAGTTTTGGACTTTATATAATGTTTATGTATAATGTTTTCTGGTTGCATAAACCTTGAACAATACTGACATTCTTTGAGTTTTGTGCACTTAAAATTGGTTTTCGGAATCGTGTTCATATGGTAGCTACAATAATTTTTGAACCGATTAAGTGGGTAAGATCTAATACTAAATCTATTTGAGGTAAAATTTTTTGCTCTCTAAAAAATGCGAAATTTAAAAAAATATATAAAATAGCTTGAATGAAAAAGCACATCATCTGGGTCGAACGGTACACGTTAAACATACATTATTCTCATATATTACAAATATCAGCACCAACGCATGAAAACCCAACCATCTCTGTGGTGCAGAGTATAAATTAAAAGCAGCAATTTTTATGTATGAAATTTAGAATTAACTTAATTAACTTATTATTAGAATTAACTTGTTTTTCTTCACAAAAAAAATTTATTGTAAAAGTCATTTTATCATGATTTTATAAACTTTTGTTCTTAAGTTTGTAACGGGATGACAGAACTGTGCTACTACCATTTTAAAGTATACCGCTCGACTCAGAAGCACTCTCTGAGTCGATTTAATAATGTCTATTTGGAGGTTTGGCAGGAAGTATGTCAAAAAGAAGGTGCCTATTGCAATTGGTTATAATGAGTTCATTATTTCACCTAGCCACAATAAAAATGTTATTCCCGGAATGAAGTTTTAAGCTAAATAACGAAATTTGTCAGGTACAGGTATGATGTTATTTTAAAACAATGTGCCAATTTATACAATGTCATGAACAATAAAGTGTGGTGTGAATAACGCTATCACTAGTAATTAAAATTATACAAATATTTTGTTGTAATAATTCAATCAAATAAGAAAAATTATAATTGTAAGTTTAGTAGTTTCGTTTTTATTAACATATATGTATGTTAAGAACTGCTTATTATAATCTTACTTGTTTTAACATTAACTTTATTTGTAGAAGATTTATGAATACTAATTTGAGATAATTTCATTTAATTTACTTACAGTCACTCACGCAGTCGTTCACGTAGTGCATCACGTGGGCGTAATAGGTCTCATTCAAGATCAGCATCAAGATCACACAGTCGTTCTGTTTCTGCCACAAGAGAGACATCACGCAAAGCTAGAGAAACTTATGGTCGCACTAGGGAAAATGGACGTGGTGAAAATGGTGATTCTTACCGATATAGTGATGATGAACGTAATGGGGGAGCAGGAGCAGCTGCTGTTGATTCACCATCGCCCAAGAGACGTTACGAAGACGATTCACCATCACCGAAACGAAGCACTCATTCTAAACGTAGTCGCACAGAATCTCGTAGACATGGAGGTGGTGGTTCTTCGATTTCACGTTCACGCTCAAACTCACACAGAGATTAGCAATTACTGAGCAAAAATCAATTAGCAGCTTATATAAAGTAAAACAATATTTACATATTTAAAATTCCCAAAAAAAAATACATTTCGATTTTCAAATTTTTACTTATTTAAGGATATAAATTAATATTAAAAACAAAAATTAAAATTAAAAACAGCTGCTAATGAAGCATAGAGTTTAGAATAGATGTTACACTACTAAAAAATGAAACACTGAAGAAAATATATATTTTTTTTTGAAAATACCTTGTGTAGAAGTATTTGAAACTTTTATGCCAGTATTTAGTGAAAAGACTTTAAATTTGCAAAATAACTTTTATATTTTTTATTTAAATTTTATTTTAAGTTTATTCCTTATTTATATGTCTTTTTTAATTATTTATTTTCGGACAAAGCTGCTTCTATTTATGAGTTTTATTTATTTAAAGCTAAAACACCATTTAGAACAGCAGCAGCCAAAAACTAAGTCATATATTAAAGTCATTAAAAAAAGGAACTCTACAATATTTAGGTTTTTCGTAATATATTTGAAGCATTTTACATCTCTCATTCAATCATTAAATTTTAGAATTTTAGTTCAAAACTTTGAAAACATAGAGAAAAGTTCAAAATCTTCCTATTCTTAACACTTCCATGTTAACAAAAATTAAAAAAAAAATACATTTAAATTATTCATTATTTGAATCGTATTGTATTATAAAATATTTATAATTATTAAAAAAGAAAACATTAAATGAATATGTATTTTTCCCATATATTTTTCTCAAATTCTTATTACATTTATCACATCTTCATTAACATCTATTTAATATAAAAATAAATATTGATTGAACATAATTATGATTATAAATAAATCAATATATCCACACATAATTTATATTTCATATATATATTTTTTGATTTATTTAAAATTAAGTCTACTTTTTTTAATATAAAATAAATAAAAGAAAAACATTTTAAGAGATAATAGAAATACAGTAAAACCCAACACATAACCTTCCTAAGAAAAAAATGTCATTTTAATTTGTAACCATTAAGCATAATTTTTTGATCAATAAATGATAATGAGTAAAAAATCCATGTATAGTTGAATTGTTTTAATAAACTGAAAGAAGAAAGTTCATTATAAACGATACATAGTGTTTTTTCCAATAACTATGTTACTTTTAGCAAAATTTCACTTGGACATGTTTTCCAATTTCTGTAAGACCTGGGGTCGTGAAGATCTTCAAAAAGGATACCTTTTTATGCTTTTCAAATCTCCTGTAACAAAAGCCCAATGTCTCACCACTGGTTTTTGCCTCTCTTGGTGCAAATATCACATTATGGTTCTTGTACCACTCAAATTATTGTTTATCATAGTGAAGGGATGTCAAGTCATTCTTATGAATGGAAGCAGCCTTTTTTTATAAACATATCATGATTAGTGTATTCGAAAAATGGGCTTTTAAAAGAAACGTTTTCAAATACGTTTAACCGATTTTGTTTGAAATGTATAGAAAAAAATTATTATTTAATATATATTTAGAGTTTAACAAATAAAAAACATATATCGAGAAATGATCTTTATATGGAAACAATGGTTCTATCATAATCAAAATATTTATGATCTTTTCTTATATCAAAATATTCATTTTTAACAAATTTTTTCAAGTTTTTCTTTGGATATAAAAAGCCGTAAATTAGTGGGGCATAACATCTCTTTGTTTGTGAGTTTTTGGTATCGTATTTAAATTAATGTGTCTAGATTTCATATATAATTTTTCCTTTACCAAAAAATCTTGTAGAAACTCATTAAATTATTTTTATTGATGTGATTATGTCTAAAACAGACGGACATAGCAAAATCGACTTGGAATATAATGTCCGAGAGTATGCACACGGAATAAAAAATTTTAAATGTTGTAAGTCATGGCGAAATATACAAAAATGAAATTAAATATTTTAGTTTAAAGCTTTAAAAGTCTGTTAACCGACTGAAAACCCCCGGCATGTCAAATAAATTGAAAAAGAGTCGGTTTTCTGAAATGCAAAAAACCGGTTAACCGGTTGTAACAAATGATTGTCGTTTTTAGTTGCAATTGCATATTGCTTGTCATACCAAAATCTTTTTGTAAAAATTTAACTACTTTCTATTTTTCTATTTTGCCTTTAGAAACATCATTGGCACCATTCCTTATATATATATAAAATTGTGCACCACCATTTAAAAACTGTTACGTTACGTTTCTTAAGGCAGCACTTATCAAAGGCATTACATACTGGAGCAGGATCGGACCGACTACCAATCGGCCAAAGATTGTAAACTTAGAAACTGCTGTATCAATATTTTGTTAAATTATGAAAAAAGTATATGAAAAAATTACTACTGATAATAAGGAACCTAAATATAATATAATAAAAGATAAAAGTATTTAGAGTATTTATTTATGTAAAAAAGTTGCTTAGGTTTCGAACAATATAATTTATATTATAGTGCAACAGCATGCAATTTTGTTATTGTTTTTTTAATCGCTGCTTTACTCACCTCACCGTTTTCATATTTAATATCTATATCATAAATAGGATGTGTGTATGCATGAATGTAATGTATAGATTTCAATATACCTGAAATTTACATAGGCTATAAAAGATGCCGATAGGACTAGGAGGAGGGGTACCACCCATACAAAGTTAATTTAGATTATCTAATATCAAAACAACAACTTTCTCAAGCAACTGTTTTACCGGACAAAACGTAGGACCAGGTAAGACCAGGGAGAGGGGTATCGTCAAGGAAGAGTTTTACTGGGAAAATGTAGGACGAATAGGAACAGTACAAAGCAAATATTGATTATCGAATATAACAGTGAGAGTTTGAAAATTTTGTTCCAGCGACTTTCTTAAGGCACTGTTTTTTTTACTGTAGAGTACGTTGAAAGGATAGGACCAGGGGGAAGGGTACCCCCATACAAATAACTAATGATCTATTGAAACCGTATAAAAACACAACACTAATTTTTGCTTAGGGCCAGCAACGCCCTTAATTTTTTGCAAAACGAAGTTTTAAATAAAACGCAACATTTCAGTGTGAATTAAACATTTTTTCTTTATTTTCAAATTATTATTTAATATACTTAACGCAGGCAACAAATGTCTATAAGTTTTTTTGTTTTCGTTTTAATATTTTATTTAAAATACGTTAAAAAATGTTTTATTTAAATTTAACAAAAGATATTTTTTAATATATTATTTCAGCATGTTTGTTCGTTAATTCATTAAAGCTGAATTTTAAATTAACTAATTTAATTTGCGACTTGTGGTTTTTTATTTTAAATTACATTATTATTTTTTTATAAATTTAGGAAAACAATTTTTTTGTAAATTAAACATTAAACTAATAATGCAGAGTTTTTTAAGTAGCTTTTCATTTTCTTTTTCTTCTTTTTTAATTCGTTATAAATTTAGATGATATTTTAACAAAATAAACAATAATAATAATAAAAATTAAATTATAATAAAATATATAAATATAAGATTTATAATCTTATAGTAACAATGATTAGTGATATTAATAATAATAATTATATTTTAGCAAACACAAGACACAAAGTTAAAGGCATATGGGCTTAAAACTAAGGAAAATATAATAGAAATACCAGGATAATAACATAAAAAAGATTATAAAAAAATAAAGACATTAGTATATTTGCCGTTAATATAAATTTTAATAAGGATTTGTAAAATGTTTAGAATAAACTTTTTAGAGAGAAAAACATTTACTGCCCGATTCTCTATAAATTGAAAACTATCCTTGGTACAGTGTGGCCAAAGAGATTTATTTATGGATATAATACCGTAACTTTTGAACTATTAACACTGTGATTACAAAACGCCTTTTGGAATCTCGAGTTGTTCTTCTATTGATTTAGAAAAATACATGTTTCTAGTGAGTCCTGGGGTCGGGAAGTGGATATCTAAAGGTGGTAACCTCGGTTAAGAAGAATTTTCAAAAATTATATACATATAGCTCTTATAATTCTCTATAGAAATACACTTACATGTATAAGATATCTCAAATAGTTAAAGATATATTTAGACTTAAATAAAAGTTTGACTTATTCTGGACATGTTTTTTTTTAATCTGTGTTCCCTTTTGGGTAAATTTTTTTAATATTGTCTGAATTCTCTACAAAATTATAAACAATAGAATTTTAGAAACAAATATTTCTTTTGATTTGTTCATTAGGGGAAACACTTTCCCTTACGGTACTATCGTAATCGTATGTCCAAATTAATTTTTTACGGAAATGGAAATAATTCAATAACTTTTGAACTATTTACACTGTGATTCCTTTTTTTAAAACATGGACATTTAAGAAGTGTTTTTCTATTGATTTGGAGAAAGACATGTTTCTAGTGAGTCTTGGGGTCATTAACTTTTTTCGGAAATGTGTTTTTTTACTTGATGCTCTCTTTTTTATCTCCATTTTTCATATTGTCTGAAATCTCTACAAAATTCTAAATATTTTTTGTGCATGAATCATAAACTTATGTGGATTTAATAAAAAGTTATATTCATTCGAAATAGAATTTAAGAAAAAAAGCTATTTTCTGATTTGTTCATTAAGGGAAACACCTTCCTTATCGGTATTGTCGGAATTCAGTTACTTTTCTAATTTGCAAAGTTTTTTTTTGAAGGAGAAAAAAATGACCCAGCTAAAATTATCTCTATTCACTCAAAAATTCTTTAATGGACTAAGCCTCTAAAACGACAGATAAGAAATAATCTACAAATATTTTTTAGGACTCTCTACCGAGGTGGCCAACTATTGAGAGTCAGAGACTACGGCTCAGACCATATAGTCTGTGGAACTACTCCAGATTAACGCCAAAATAGTTCACCTCTTTCCATTTAACATTTTATTCAGATGTCTCAAACTATTTCCAAGAATGGAAAATGGATTTGGACACACATAGCTCAGCTTCAGTTCAGCTTTTTGAACAAGCGTTTTTGTCATAGAGAAACGGACAGTTATTTTTAAATTCATATCAAGATATAATTTTTTCTCTCTCTCATGAAATTGATGGTTTCATATTTCAGACCAAATATATTAATGTATTTTTAACTTTTATAAAAAAAACATACAAAACTTTTAAAAAAGTTTGTTTTGTGAATAGAAAAATAAATATTAAATAAAAAATAAAATTTATAACAGTTGTGGGTTTTCGTACTTGTCGAAATTAAATAAAATTTAGTAGAGAAAATATTCAATAATTATCATCAACATTTTATTTCCGGTCACGAAGCGAGTGAGGGAAAAAGAATTTAGTAAAAAATATAGAAAAAATAATTTTGCATTTAATTCTTATAAACTTTTTTTAAGATTAATTCAAGAAAGACATACGATTTTTTATAGTCCTCAAGCCATAGTGAAATGTTCTCATCACATTGTTTCACCTAATGTAGGTGGTTGCGGTATTATGTGTTTGTGTAGATGTTTATAGTGGGCAGAAAAATAGTCCTATCACCACTTTTAAATATACCGTTTGAAATAGAATCACTTCCTTAGTCGACCGTATGAAATTTGACACGAGGTGTTATTTTGGCTTAAGGACAATGCCTATTGAAAGATTGACGTACCAAATTATACACGGAATGGTCCATAATTTTTCATAGTTCCCATACAACCCCCTTCTAAATATCACTTTGAAATGCATAAATTTCACGTATATGTAGGTATTGCAATAATATTTGTTCAAATTAAGATAAGATTAGTTCATAATTCTTTCTAATTCCCCTATAACCCTTCAGTAAAATCCTTTTAAAACATATTTATTTCACATAAACTCTTGTAGAGAGATGCAGATTCCGATCATTGTTATCGCGGGCGGCCTCTAAGTATGACATTCATACGCAAGCCTTGGAATTTTTGGCGTTTCTGGAAGATGTCGTTTAAAGCTGACATATACGAATCCCGATCAAAAGGATATTGCACATACCTGAGTATGTTCTGTATATATATTCGAAGATCTTTTCTGGTATGTCTCGTTTAGTTAGGACAATGACTCTGATAATATCCAAGAAGTTCATGTTTACGGAGCAATTCCAATTATCATATTGATTCCTGTCTAAAATTCTCAAATGTTATTTCAATAAAATAATAAAAAAAAACAAAACCAATGTAAAGGTGAGACTTTTGCACTTTACAGTAAAGTAATTTATGAAAGTGGGTTTTGTATGGCAGCTATAAGAAAAAATTGTACGTTCTTTAAGAAGATTACAAATCATATTTGTGGAAAAAACGAGCCTTTTCTCTAAGGAATTCTTAATTCAATAAGTAGAACGATTTAGACATTAATTCAGTTATTCTTCTTGGGGAAAAAAACTTCCTTTTAGTACAGTGGTTGCTTGTTTGATAATCTTTGACAGAGTGTGAACAGGTCATTTGAGAACGGAGATGCAATGGGAACAACCCTATGAAATAAATATGATTGCTTTTTCGTCATTAACACCCTAAGAAATGTTATTATTGCAACAGTTATCTCCGATAATACTTTTTTGAAACAGTTGTCCCTGGATTGAATATCTTTGTCCGATTGTGAAAGGATCGTTTAGGAAAGAACAATATGACTGTTTTTTCGTCATTAACACCTTAAGAAACATCGTTGTGCGATAATTCTTCTAGGGGAAAAACTTCCTTTTGATGCAGCTGTCGCCGGATTAAATTTTTTTGGCCGAATGTGAATGGGTCGTTTGGGAATGGAGATGTAATTGTTGTGATAATATAATCGTCGTGAAAACGACCCTAAGAAATCAATATGACAACTTTTGTCACATAATGGTACAACGCTTATGCAGGTATTTATACCGGTAATAAAAGATACAAAGATGACGATATTCTAATTAATAGTTTTAAAACTTATGTTCTTGGACAATCTGGTTTTTATTTAAATAAGCTTTTCAATTTAAATCTAAAAAAATTATGAAAATTTAATTTATCTTATAATTGTTCTACAATTTTTGTTTTTTTTTCTTCAGAAATTCGAAAATTTTTAAAATTCCAACAAGTACGAATAGATTTAATAACGAAGTAGAAAAATAAAGTATTAAAAAAATAATAATTTAATTTAATTATTTCATAAATAACTAACATTTTAACAAAATAAAGACAAAATTTATTTGATAACAGTGAAAATAAAACGAAATTAACGAAAATTAAATCTGTTTCAAAAAATGAACAATTAATATTTTTGTTTTTAAATATGTACGTATTTATATTAATTATTTTTATAATAATAGTAATAATAGTTGTGTATATGCTTAAGTACATAAATAAGTATTTTTGTTTTGCAAACACGTACAAATTTTATATACTTTCTTTTAGTGTATTATTATTTTTTTAATGTATGTATGGTGTGTGTGAGTGTTTTTTTGTATATATTTTATAAAAAAGAAACGTTGTTGTACGCAATGAGGTATTAAATTTGAAATAAGATATTATATTAATTAGTATATATTTTTATTTAAAATGTCATAATTATTATCATAAATTTTATGTTTTTTATTATTTATTTTTATTTTTTTCATATTTTTGATTTTCAAATTTCGTTTAATTTTATTTTTCTTTGTGTTTTTCTAAAAAGTATATTTATATTTTTTTAAACAAAAATAAATCACATATTTTTTTCTAACTTAAAAACAGGAAGTCCTAGTTTTAAACGATTGCTTTATAGATATTTTTACTTTAAAAAGAGAAAAAGAGAGTTAATAAAGGGGAGGCGGGGTTTATTTTTGTTCTGGGGAAAATTTAATAATTAAAGATTAAATATGAAGACTTTTGTTACACATTCTTTAACACACTACTTTTTAATTTTAAATTAATTACATTTTAAAATTATTAAATTTTCATTTAAGTTAAAGTTTTCTAAAATTATTTAGACCGATTATTGGTTTTAATTATAATAGATAAGAGGGGTAGGAGGGGAAAGTTTCTTTAAGTTTGAAGTGCATAACTGGTTTGGCTTGAGTATATATTATTCTCCTTTTTAAGCAAAACTAATTATATAAAATATTTAATACAAATTATTAACAGCATTCTAGGATGCTGTTAAATTGGCTCCTGTTATTTTGAATTGGTATTATTGTGCTTAAGATCTGTTTTGGGCAACAGTGGTGTGGTTACAACATCATTATTATTATTTACCTTTTCCCCACTCTGTCTTTCAGTATTATGTTCAATGGTATTATAATCAACAGCCGCTGCCTCTGAAGTCATAAGACTACTTAGAGATACCACATCATTATTACTGCCCTGTGAGTTGTGTTGGGCTGTGGCGGCGGCTATACTGCGACTTTGTTGTGAAAAGTCCTATTTATAAAAGCAACATTTAATTATAATTATAAATAGTTGATAAATTCAAAACTTACATTAAATGAAGGTGATGCTGTATTACTACCAACAGCAGTAGAAGCTTTGCGTATACTTTGGCTACCTCGTATATGATTCGCTCTTTCATCTTCGTGCAATGAATGTAGTAACTGCAATTAAAAATATTCATTTTATTCTATTATCAATAGTTTTTTTTATACTTTTATCTTAAGTTATTAAATATAATGTAAATATCAGGATTTGGTAAGGAGTAAAATCGAAAAATTCTTAACACTAACACGCGGTTTTATTAGAATGAATATGATGTTAATCTGAATTAGTGCGCACTAAAATTATTAAATATTTTTAACAAAACACAACTTGGTTCTGTAAAAAGTTGGCCAAGAATTCAAAGGTCTGCCGTCAAACAGTTTTCAAACATTTTAACTAAGAACCGAAATAGAAGGAGAATTTTCACATGATGTTCTAACGCCAAAAAATAGTAAGCATTTTCAAAATATCCTCAACACATCCGGTAGATGCGAAAAATTAAAGCTAATGCAGGTTTAAAAACATACAAGGCCTAAAAAGTTTCTGACAGTTAAAAAATTAGAAACCAAAAGCATAGCCTGCAAGTTAAAGTCAAGTTTTCTGTAAAAATATTCTTGTTGACTAATGGTGGCTGAAATTTTTCATATTTCCTGGTAAGAAATTTTAAGTTACGGATGCAGTCAAAATTTACCCAAAAAGTTTTTGGCATGACAAACATTATGCAGCTGTGGCAAAGCGAAAACAATCAAATAATAAATTTTACAACAAGGAACGTTATCCAAAAAGGCTGTTTCCATTCATATTCCACTTATTTTTAGTCTGACTTGGTACTGTCACTTCGCTTAACAAGCTCGTGAGTGGTAAAAGAACAATAATTTGGTATTTGTACCTTCAAACTGCCCGAAGTTTAGGCCAATGGAGAGATATTGCAAAAATAAAATTGAAGATCACAAAAAAGGTGTGCAAAACTGTGGTAGATTTTAAACGGAGATGGACTACTTTTTGGAGAAAGCACTATAAATAAATGGAATGGTTTCGGATAAAAGATTCAAAATTTCATCACTAGTGCTTAAAACTGTAGAACTATTTATTTGTAAATTGTAATAATAATTTCAATCAATAAAAAATTAAAACTGTTAGTTTAGTAGTTTCGTTTTTATAAATATATATGTATGTTAAGAATTTTTTGCTCTCACAATATAATATTTAAATAAAATATACTTTTCGGTTTTCAGCAAACAAATTTTATATTTCAATTATTTTCTGATTATGTGGAGCCTTCAAACATTGTACATGATAAATGAGGGTGATTTTTGTCCATGTGTGTACATGAAATAAACTTAAATCAATATTTTGATTTAACTTTTATGCAATATGTTTAAAAAAAATATAAGGATTCTTGAATTTTCGCCCTTGCAAGGTATTTATATTGTTTTCTTAATTGGTTTCAATAAGCTAAAATAAATATTAATACTTATGATTTTAAAGAATTAAAAAAAAAAAAAACAAAAAAACAAAACAAAAAATTACCTTTTCAACTTCATCATCAATATCAACGCTATTAGGTTCGGTGCCAGCTTTACGAGTTTTTTCAAGTAAAGTAGCCTTTTTGGCAGTCAAATATAAACTACGCTTAATGGCTATATAAACAAGATCACAAACAGCACGTACTGAATAATCAGGAATAAATGTTTGACGAGTTTTTGAGTCCAAGTTAAGGGACTGTAATGAACCCATCTGTGAGGGAGAATCTGAAAATATAAAAATTTTCTTATAAATAAATTAATTAATAAATAAATATTAAGTTAACACTTACCCACAACCACATTGGGAATTAAAGCTTGAGTACCAAAATAAGTGAAAGGGCCACTTTCGAAGAGTAGACTTTCTTTGCCTACTGTTACCTCTACACGACCCTCCAAAATAAGTACAAAGAAATCAACAGGTTTGCCCTGTTGAAATATGAAAAGACTAGGATCATCTTTCTCTTTACCTTTACATTTTATACTGTGAACAATATCTTGATTAAGTAAACGACGCAAGATTTGTTCCGATATAACTTCTTTTTTAAAAGCATCAATAGCTGTAGGATAAAATATAACATATTAAAATGTAATCATTATGTTATTAATGTCATACTTACAAGTACTTAAGTACTGATAAGTTGCTAAAGTTAATTGTGGTGATATATGTATAGTTTGATTTTCACGACGTTCAGCAAAAACAGTAAAATCTTGTTTTTTATTACGATTACGTTTAACTTTAGTACGATTATCTACAAATACATCGGTTTCATCAACAATTTCTGCTTGAATTAATTCCTCAATTACATCCTCTAATGTAACTAAACCAATTGTCTCATAGAATGGATCACCATCACCTTCATTATTAACACGATGCACAAAAGCTAAATGACCAATTGTACCATCTTTAAATTGATTAAACATTACATCTAATGTATAATCTTCGAAAACAAAATGTACAGGATTTTGATAGAATTCACATAATGTCCTTAATGGCGTATTATCATCGGGATCAACGAATGCTAAATCTTTAATATACAATAATGTAACTATATTTTTACGATCACCCTCGTAAACAGGTATACGTGAGAAACCGGATTTCATAATTTCTGAAACTGTTTCAAAATCTAATGTAGCATCTAGAGGTAACATGAAAGCATCATCGATATGTGTCATTACATCGGCAACAGTCTTTTTACGTAGTTCCAAAGCACCTGATATAATGTTGACTTCATTTTTATCCAAGTCATTAATACCAGTAGTTACCTATAAAGAGAATTTATATATAAACAGTAAAAGTCTATAGGTTTCAATATCTTATATTAATTTTAGAAATTAAATTTGGAAACTATTTTAAATTATTATGATTATCTATATGTAAGGAAAACACCCAAAACGAAACTTTTTCAGTCATTCTTTTTAACATCAGATAATGAAAAGAGTACATTTTTTGAAACATATCTTATAAAGCAATGGATGATCTGCTCTATTTCCATCATTTTCTGGATATGTGATTTGCGTAAAAGAGATTTCTTTGTATTTCAAGTAGTAATAACGAAGAATAATCTAGAACTTAGTATGATTAAATTTTAAAATTTGGAAAAATATAAATATAAAAGAAGGCGCGTAGATGGACGAATCCAATCCATTAAAAAAAAGAATGCTGCTTGAATAAAATAATATGGATTGAGTGCTGAAAAAATATACAATCCAGATGAATCTGAACTTTTTTGGAAGATGTTGCCGGAAAAAAACATACGTTAGCTGCATTGAAAAACGCCACCAGGAAGAAAAAATCAAAAAGAAAGAGTAAAATTTTTGGCAAGTGCTAACGCTACAGGCCTATAGAAGTTGAAATCATTGATAATTTGTAATACCAAAAAACAAAAAAGGCGTTTAAAATACGCCTGGGTGACATCAATATTTAAGGAATGGTTCCAAGCATCATTCGTTCCATCAGGTTTGTAATTTGAGCTTTATATTTTACACATTTTAACTTTTTAATTTTTGGTTAAATCAAATTTACAGCTAAAAGTTTTACCAACTAATGCCATTTAGTTCCTGGACTTCATTTTTAGAAAATTGATCTATTTTCGTGATATACATGCTCTGAAATTATCCAAACGAAGGATCAAAATTTTATACGTTTAACAGTGGGCCGCTAGAAAGAAAAACATTCAACATTTTTATGTTGTCTTGGGCAAAGTTAAAAAGAAGTGTTGGGTTCGTTTATTAAGTGGCTGTGTAATTGCAGAAAATAGTGAAGATGAAGCAGGAAATATGCCTTTATATATATTGAGACATACTCTTAAAGAACTACACTATGAAGTAGTAATTTTGGATATGTAAGAAAATATTAATTCGGATGTAACATTTACATTACATTAATTTCACAACACTGCAGATGCTAAATTATTTTCTTAAATGGGCGGCAATATACTGCAGAGAACATTCGAAAATGAAACAATTTTGAATCTGTAATTCCCGATACAGGTAAAGAGAATCTTAGTATTAGCACAGATAATGATAATAATGATGTAAAGGTTCTATTGGAAAACGAATATATTCCAGTTACTCAAACTGTGGAAATGTTTAAAAATGCCATTGAATGGGCTGAGAATAATTCTATTAATTACGAAAACTTCCTGATTTTACATAAGTTACGCGATCAAAAAATATGTATTTTTAATAAAAATTTAATTAATTTTTTATTTATTTTCCAATCTTGATCAAGTAAATTTTAGAGATAAAGCGAACAGGCCTTGCACTTATTAGTTTACTCTCCCGAGTTTTTGTTTTGACCAAATTTTTCCCAAAATAATAAAAATTTTTATTGAATACACATAGGTATATGATTCCCGCACAAATATTGATTGGAATTTTGTACAGAAATTTTTTTTGGATCCAAATAGAATGCACGGTTCAATTTTTTACTTTTTTCTTAAACTATAAAAGATATAACGCACATGTTATTTAATTTTTCTAGAGAATTATGTATGTATATATGTATGTATGTATGTATGTATGTATGTATGTATGTATGTATGTATGTATGTATGTATGTATGTGTGTATGTATGTTTATAACGTATAGACCTAAAAACGGCTGGACCAATTTTGATACAATTTTTACATAATGATCCTAATATACCCGAAAGTAACAGAGGCTATAAAAAATTCCTATAGAGCCCCAGGGTGATTTTGAGTATTTAAAGAACTATAAGAGTGAAAGTTCTCAAATTTGATCCCAACTACTTCATTAATGAATTTCGAATATGTGAGACATCATCACTGAAAAATATATAGGATCAGCAACGCCCTAAAAACTTATTTTGGTCTGCTAGTAGGCTATAAAAATTCTGATATTGATTATCGAATATCTAAAAAGCTATAACAGCAAGAGTTTTAAAATTGTGCAGCAATTATGCTATTGTGAGATACCATCCCTGGAAAAAAATATGGTACTTATAGGATCAGGGGGATAAGTATCTCCATACAAAGCTAATTTAAATTTCGAATAATCTATTTAAATCGTATTACAATACAACACAAATGTTTGCATAGGATCAGCAAAACGATAACAAATTTGTTTTAACAAAACGATATTTGCCGGTACTGCTGGTTATTAATAAAATTTTAGCAATTAAAAAAAAATTGTATTCCAGATGACTTTGAATATAATTTTTTCGAAGCGAGGACATACTAAGAACATGTCTTCTTCAAATCAATGGGATAACACCAAAGTCGCAGAATTATTTTCAAAAAAGCTATTTGTAACCGCTATCCATCGTTAAATCATTTTGAAAAGAACAAAAAATAAACGGGTTTTTAAGATTTGTACGATATCATTCTTTGTGTAAACAACAATTTGGAAATAATAAAAATGTTTAAAAACTTACCTTAACTAATTCTTTTAAACGTTCACGATTATAAACATTACCAATTTCTTCACCTAATAAGATGTCCAAAATTTTCGATGTTGGATACGATAAAGGAAAAGTAATTATCATAATCATTTTCGTTATTAAAATTGTTTTTGCTCCTACAGCTAAACCATGACGCGAACAGATTGCCTAAATTTTGTGAAAAAATGCATAAAAAATTAAAAAAAAATTAAATAATTTCATTGCTGATAACATGAATAGTAAATATAAAATGTCAAATAACCTGTGGTGTAATTTCACCAAAAATAACGATAGCGATTGTAGAGAACACCACAGCAATAAGACCAGAAGTTAAGCCATCCAAGAGAATGGTAAATGTTGAGTTAACCAACACATTACCCAACAGTATACTGCACAACAGGTAATTACCTTGATCTCTAACGGGTTGAATTTTCTTAGCATATTCACGTTCCTTATCGGAGCCGGTATTACGTAAAATCTGAAAACAATAAATTTGTTAAAATTTTAAATTGTATATTGAAGAAGGAAATATAGGTTTATATATACCTTTAATTCTGTACGATCTAGGGCCATGAGACCTAAATTCAAACCCGAAAATAAAGCCGAAAAACACAAACACACCAATATTATAATAATTGAAACCCATAATGGTAAAAAACTCTCATGACTACGTATAACGCACCATGAATCTTTGCACTGATGTTGCAGCGGTATGGGTTCTTCAAGAGCATCATCTCTAAATGCATTTGGATCAATTTTCGCACATAAATAAAAATCTTTTTTCGATTTTGGCAATGATGCCTCATAGAGGCCAGTATTCTCATTTGCTGTACCAGGCACGATTCTGTGCAGCAATGTTGCTGGAAATTGACAATATGTACCCGCTTCTTTGGGTTCTGTTGTAAAGGCTATAACGGTATCATTATTGATACCTTTACCAAAAATTCGTATCGTAAATGGTGTTTCACTCATAACACTGGGTATACCATCTTCATATTCAACCTCATGGGTACTGGACTCTAATCTAAAGCCGGTAATAATCAATGGATTTACATGGCGTGGAGTAATACTGAAATGAAAATTAAGCAAATATATGTAAATATTAATAATGATATATAGATATGAATAATTAAAATAAAAAATCTGTTTATTATCGAATATTCCAAGAACTAGGAAAATAACTATTATTAGGTCTTTGAATTCTAAAATTTTTACTTTGTATTTTTGAGAAAAATATTAATATTTGAACTTAAATTCGACATTTGCAGATATGCGAATATGAGTTGGATACAGTTTAACATTCACTTTGTTAATGTCCTAGACTCCAGCTTACGAAGTTGAAATATTTTTGTTAGCTGTTTCCAGGTGGGTTAGAGTATTCGGCAGTCAATGATTTGTTACCTTTTATTACATTTATTCTCAGAATGCGATGACTATTAGAAACACAAATTAGATGGAAATTGTAATTTGGATCCCCGCTTTCCTATTTCTCTCTCTTTCTTTCTTCTCTCTTTATTAACAGGTCATTACCCTGCCTACCGATACAGTGGTGCCGGTTTATATGCACCTACCTAAATAAAATTTATATAAAAAGGCTATACAAATTATCCTTAATACAGAACTCTAAAAAGAGTTCAACATTTTGGTTTCAAAATTCCAATTCAGACAAAACTTGTTGCAAAAATTGTGTTTTCAGTAAATTGGTGACACTGTAGTTGTAAATGGTTTAGCCAATTCGAGATATTTTGTGTATATAGCAAATCTAAAGATAAAAATTAAATTAGAAAATTTTGATAGCGTTTGCAGGAAGAAAGCTTTCCCTATTCGTATTTGCCCTGAATTTGATTATTGCTCATTTTTTTCAATAAAAGTAGATAAAATTTGTTGATTTAAAATATTAGAATACACTCTAACACCTCAGTTAGATCCAATAGCTCTTCTACATGTTGATCAGTTCACAGATCCTTCATCACTCTTGACAAAAGATGTTGTCTTAATTAAAGTTTCCTATCGAGTACAAAATATTTTACCGGACTGTAGTTAACAATGTCTTTGTAAGCAAATCGAGGATGATTGTTTTAATAGTTTGGCTGCATCTAATCGTTCTTTCTTGAGAAACAACCTTGTTGACAATTGTCAACAAGGGTTGACAATTTTTGGTGGAGTTGTACTTGGATCGTTTCCCAAAAGAGATCCAAATGTCTCAAAAACGATTGAGAATGTAGTGGCAATTTTTGAAAATTTCGGTTTCGGGAATGACATTTATTCTCCTTGATCATCCACAACTAAATGATATGTTTGAATATAAGTGGTTTAGATTCTTTTCCCTCAGACCACAATGTTGATATAAAAATGCGTTTTTAAATAGCCGAATTTATTTACCACTAACAAAAATTTCATATAAATTAGATTCGCTTCAAGTCTTATGATTTCAGACGTTTTTTAACTAGATTTTTTAAGGGTTATCGCAAATAAAACGCCTTAATAAAATATATGATTTATGATCACGAATATACTTTATATGTATTACATACATATATAAACTAACTACCTAGCTAGTTAATTGACTTACACTTAAGGGCCTTATCACCTACTACAACAACTTTTTTTTAAACTTTAATTTAGTACCTTTATTTTATCGGTTGCTATAGATACGTGTTTATTACAGTTTTTGTTTTTTGCCCAAACCAAGTGATAGAATTATTTACTATTTTGTTTATTTACATTTTTATTTATTTGAAAATTAAAAATAAAATCATATATTTTTTGTTTTTAGCCCTGATTGTACGTCATAAAAGCGTCAATGAAATTTAGCACGTTCTGATAGATCAATAATCAACGAGATTTATTTCCGATTTTTTTCCTTTTTGCTGGGATTATTTGCAATGTGAAATTTTTATTATACAATTGAATGGATATGTACACAAGAATAGTTTGAAATAAGATTTGAACAATGAACAGTCGTGGACATAAGTATAGACACAAAATGAAAATTTACAAAAAATTCAAATATAAAAGTATAGCGAAATTTAGAATTAAATTAAATAATCGATTTAACTAAAAAATAAAATAATAAAAAATATATATTAAATAATAACATATTTTGGGCATCTGTCAACTTTTAATGATAACTGCAATGAGTCCCAAATAAAGTGAAACAACTGAAGTTCAATCAATGAATATTAACACTTTTAACATGCATAAATAGTACGAAAAGTATAAGTTGATATGAAAATAGCATCCACAGCTTGATACATCTATTAAGGAAGACTTTGGTAAGGAAGCGCACGATATAACTGGTTGGAGACTGTTACATAATGCTGATTACAATTTATGGGGAAGCTAGAAGAAAATCATTGATATCTGCTATAAAACGGCTGAAAAGAATGTGCTATTCAAAGTAATTTGAAAATAAGCCATGTTGTTTGTGTGTGAGATGAGAGTAAATTTAACACTTTCCGATCTTCTTCCTCCAGAGTATAGAGGAAGCCTAATACTGCATATGTAAAAAAAGTTTTAAAGCAACTATAAAATATAGTGACAGAAGGGCAATAGTCAGGGGCTACATGTCCACTCCGGGGTTAGAGAATTTATCTTTATTGAAGGAATAATGAAAAAATGTTTTTCTTTATATTTTTAATGAAAACGTTAAGAAGCAAACGTTACCGCAATCATTCACATTTCCGCGCGATAATGTTGCATAACATACTGCTGATGATATATTTGCTATATCCTTAGTTATGGCAAAACTAAAAATCATCTAGCACTTGTGGGAAGAAGTATATCGAATTAATTAAATTTTTGAATAATTTATAATTCATGTAAATTTCCATTTAGTTCCCATACTTATCTCAGTGACTGTATATGAAATTATTTATTAATTATTCTCTTTTTTAATAAATATTTTTTTGAAAAAACTAGGTTAAAATCATACAAACAAAAACTGTGTCCTCTTGATAAATTAACGATATATAATGTTATTGCAGAGTCGTTGAGGCAAATAAATCAAAAAAACCTTAACGCAGATTAAAATTTACAAATAAAAAAGATTAATTTATGATCATTGACAGAATATTTGTTTACAAACATTTTTATTTTGAATGGATCATTTTTTGTCTGTTAAGGAAAAAGTAAGTTCTTGTTTTGTAATTTTACTTCGATACGAGATTTTTGTAGTTCTAGTGTTTTTTCGTAAGCTCTTAATGGATTATTTGTACACATTTTGGAAAAATCTTTAATCTGCTAAATTATACAGAGCTAAAAAGGACAGGAAATTACTAAAAGCATATAAGAGATCAGGTAAGGAGAGTCACTTTAAAATAACGGAAGGAAGGATCGAATGAATTAACGGATATGTGTGAGAAATTAAATCTAATGCCTAAAGATTAGCGATTTTGAAGATATCTTAATGAAATTTGGTCATTATTTTATATAGGTCCCACACAAATTTCTCCCGGAATGGGGCTTTTGGCCCATAAGATTATATTTTATTTCTATATTAATTTTTTTATCAAATTCTGCGGAAGTAAGTCTTATAATATTTAAAATATTGCGTTCTTTGTCACTGTTTTAAAGAAATGTGATTAAGAAATAACTTTCACTGAGAACAACGTTATTTAAAAATCATGGTATCGCTCATCTCGAGATCAAATAAGATGGATAGAGACACTGCCCGTAAAAAGTAAATATTCTAATGAGTATCTAAAGAACTCTAACAATTAGAGAAATATTAAACTTTTGATCCGATAATTGATCTATAAATCTGATTCAGTAAAAAATCAAGGGCGGATAGGATTATATAAGATATATTTCAATAGAGATTTAAGATTTTATACTATGTTTTTAGAAAAAATCAATTATGGATAAGGCCAGAATAAGTGGAAGTACTTCCATGCAAAACTAGAGATGTTTCCCGTAGTAATAAAATATTAAAATTAAGTATCTAAAGAACTCTTACAAAGAGTGAAATATTAAAATTTTTATCCGATAATTGATCTATAAATCTGATTCGTTAGAAAAAATCGAGGGCGAATAGGAATTTAGAGATAGGTATTCCCACGAAGCAATTTATGAATTATTTGAATAGAGATTTGAGATTTTATACCACTTTCGTGCAAAATATGTTTCGAAAAAAATCAATTATGGATAAGGTCAGAATAAGAGGAGGTACTTCAATGCGAAGCTAGAAAACTATTTGATAGTAATTTTAATTTTAAATTAAAATAAATATAACTTTTTATTTAGAAAGTAGAAGCCACTTATATTTGACATGTACCTCCATTTATTTAAATTCACTTTTGAAAATAATTTTTAAATTTGTAAATAAATTAAAAAAAAAGACATAAATTTTAATGATCTTGCATGGTGCTGTGTTGTTGTACATAATAAGAAAATTAATAAAAGTAATAAAATAATAAAAAGAGGCAAATTGTTTTATGATTTATTTGTAAATTGTGAAATAAGTTTTGTTTTGTTACAATTGAAATTAATTGACTTTAATATTTTTGTGGACAATTTTCAATTTGTAATGACTTTTCTTTTTTTTTCAAAATAAACATAAACAAATAAACATTTTTCAGAATATTTATAAATATTTAAACAATTGAAAAGTTTAAATAAAATTAATTATATATTTAATAATTAATAAATATAAAATAATTATTAATATTAACTCTCTCTAAATTATAAATTTGATCTAAAATTTAATCAGATGTTTATGATTCATCGTAATATTGAAATCTGTTAATATTGATTCTTTGGAAAAAATTTATACACCGATACTTTGTACATCTTTATCATACTATTCCGTTTAACAACAAGAAAGAATCATTTAAGATTTCATATTAATGTGCTTCTTTCAGTGCATCTGCTTAGATTTTTTAAAAGTTCACGATTAAACGAAAGTTAATATATTATTGCCACAAAACTCAAAAACTGTTATAGGTGAAATATCTCTAAAACTAGTGCGATCCACAGTGTGGTCAAATCGTTACTTTCTTGGAAATAATTCTGTAACTTTTGAACTGTTAGGGAAATCTGAATGAAATTTCACACAGTTTGGTTATCGGATATGTTAATCGCAAAAATTCATTTATCGTTTAAGGCAAATATTATTTTGTGTATTGAATGTCCTTGTAAATCTCTATAAAATATACGCCTTTTTGTTATCTCTTATAATTTCAGAGATATTCAAGTCGCAAAATATTTTAAAAATATGGACCAGATTCCTTACAAAATTCTAAAAAATATTGCTACCAAAATCATACAAATATATAGTTTCATAGATCCAATAAAAATTTATTTTAACCGAAAAAGTTGGCAGCAAATGATAAAACATTGTTTTTGTTCTGAACTTTATACATTTTTATGGGAGCTATTATCAGTATAGTGTATTCAAAACAATTAGACGAATAATTGTGTCAAATTTCAATAAAATTGGTTTATATATAACAATTTTATAAAATCAAATCATTAATTCGGGAAGGGAGCTTATATGGGAGTTATAGATAGATATGGACCGATATTTGTCAAATTAGTAACATATATTATATAATATAATTGTATCATTGTGTCGATTTTCACTCATCCGAATGTCGTAGGTAATATTACCGAACATTTTTCGTAACACTTTAGGAAAAAAAGGTGTTAAATAAACAGATTTTTATTCTAATTAACATAATAATTTTTTCTTTAAATTGAAGAATTTTCTTCAAATATACCAAAAAAATTAATCAAAAAAGTGTTTGTAAAAGACGTTCAATTGAATGTATTGAGGCTACTTATCCCCTGATCCTATCCGTCTTACATTTTGTCCAGTAAAACAGTTCCATGAGGAAGTCATTAGGACCAAATTTGAAAATTCTCGCTGTAACAGTTCTTAAGATATTCTAAAATCAATATTTGCTTTGTATGGGGAGTACTCCTTTCCTTGGTCCTTAATAGTTTATGTATTAATTTATTACAACAATATATTATATAATTCTATATAATTATATTATATAATTCTTTCCTAAATTTAACTTAAATATGGTATTTAAATTGAATAATATTCATCAATATAAAGAATATATTTGTCAATTTGAATAATGAATTATTCAAATTGAATAACATTTATTCATATTAACCCCATTTTTATTAACGAATTAAAATAGTCATATTGACAATTTTTCGCTAAATTGAAGAATTTACGAAAAATTAACGAAAAGTTTCGTTACTTGTTATTTAACCTATTTTTCTTCAATTCTACACCTTTTTTTCGTTATATTTACCTTTTTTGGTTCAGTGTAAAATTGGTCTACATTTTTGATTATTATAAGAACAAAACCTTATTCAGGAAAGGGGTCTTATATGGGAGCTAGTTGAAATAATAGTAATTTTTTGGCATTATTATATAATTAAATAATAAATATTATTATATATGCGACCTATAGACATATTAATTGTGGGATATTTTTTTGATAATCTAAATTCTGTAAATTCTATTTAAATCCAATTATATCTGATTGTAAATTTTAGAAAAGATTTCATTTTGTATTTTAAATCTATATCAGATATCGGTCTATGACTTTTTCCTTGCTGAAATAATATTATCCGGAGAGGATTATAACGCATATTCAGTCTAGATCTCCTAAGAATCCTCCTTTTTACTGAAACATAAAATTTAATCGTCGCATGTATACTTTTCAGTTATGACGCTACGAATCTTCTCATCTTTCTTTCAACATTTAACTTTCTTTCTTTTAACTTTTAACTATTTTTATTTTAATTTTTTATTTAGTATTAAGCAACTTTCTAGAAAAAAGTAGCTGACTAATAAATGTTTTTTTGTAGAGACAACTTTTTGTTATCATTTTCTATTATCAAAAAAAATTTAATGTATTTTCTAGAATAAATACATAATTTTATTTAATTAGTTAGTGTTATTACGCTTAATGTAACATTTTAAATGAATAAATTATATTCTTGTATTTACTGAGCTTATTTTGTTTCTCCTGAAATGATAAAAATAATGAGACAGAATTATGAATCATAATAGATTCAGACTTTTGAAGAAAAACAACATGTGAATTGTTAAAAAATTCACAACAAAAATAATGAAATAACGATTATTATTTTTAATTGTAATAAAAAAAATAATTTACAATAAATTAATAAAATGTTCATGATCAGAATGGGGGAAATACAATTCTAACATGTTGGAATGCTTTATTCCCCTATGCCGAATCTTCAATACCCTCCACCACAAATGCATGTGAAGTAAATATGTAAGGTTTTTCACATACACTCACAAACGTTTAAAATATATAAAATTTCTTTTTAAAATAACACAGGAACACCTAATGAGTCGTAAAATCAATTATATTTTTGGCTATAACCTTTTTTCAACTGAAGCGATTTTGATAACTTCAATTATGGCAAAATTTCATTCGAATTTGTCGTTTATAATTGACAATTTTACAAAAGTTCTTTGCTTGAATTTAGAGGTTGCCTCAGATATCGCCCAATATCTTTTAATGAACTGTACCGATTCTGTTGGTTTTAAATAGGAAACTTCTGAGGACAATAACAAATAATTGGGCCAAATTTAATTAAGCTCCGATAATTATAGTGGATGTGAGCGTGTCAACAATGCAAGAATATATGTATTATAGGGTCTGAGATAATTCCCTTTTAACACACCACTTTTATTTGATTCCATCACAATTAACTATGTAAAGTTGAGATTAAGTAAAACAGTCTCCCCATATTGCTATAGCCCAATATCTATGTAGTTTAGTAAAATCCTATCTAAAACAAAAAATAAAGTTGAAGAAATCAAAGGTAACGTTGCATTAAATTATAATAATAGATTCCTAAAAAGGCATGGAACTTCAGAAATTTTGTTCCAGTAAGCTTTTTCTTTTAGTATAGAAACTAATTTGGAATTTAAATTTAATAATTTTTTGAAGAAACGAAGTGATTATTTAAACTAACAACATATTCGGTAGAAAAGCAGACCGGTGCTCGGAATATTTGGCATGAAAAGTTAAAGCTCAAAAAGTTCCAAACAGGAACAGTGCTTAAAATTTAGAGGTCAAAACAGGGCATGAAATTGAAGTAAAGATTTTAAAAAAGTATTTGCGCTGCATAATGAATGACGAAACATATGTTCTGGCAGATTTTTGAGAAAAATTTGGTCAAAATGTTATTCGTTCAGCAAGCAACATGCATTTGTGACGAAAGTACCCAATCATTTGTTACAACGGGCTTTATAAACATCGAAATTCACATAAATAAATGTTTACAAAAATAAAAAAGGCTGCTTCCATTCATAAAACCTAATAATGTGTCCACATATATTTGGCCTGTCTTGGCATTCTGTCACTATGGTAAACAAGCTCTTTAGCGGTACAAGAACTTTAATGTGGTATTTGTACCAAGAGAGGAAAATTCCCCAAACTGCCCGGATCTAAGACCAGTGGAGATATATTGGCTGTTTTGTCATAAGAGAATTGTGCTCCAAAGGTGTGATAGATGTTAAAGAAAATGGTATTTTTACCAAGAGAGGCAAATCTTCTAAACTTTCCGGAGCTAAGGAAAGTGGAGAGATTTTAGACTTTGGATAGTTGAGAGCACAAAAAAGTATTCAAAAGTATGATAAATTCCAAACGGAAATGGACTTTCTGTTCGAGTAATGTGTTGGAAAGCACTATATAAATGTTAATGGAAGGGTTTCTCAAAAAGGTTCAATTTTTTAACATTGTAACAATAAATTCAACCCTTCCCTCCAAATGCGTATGAAGCAAATTGGTTATGTATATATACAATTTACGTTCACATATACCCACAAACGCATATGATATTGTTGTAATATATCAATCTATAATTGAAAATTATACATAAGTTCTTCGCTTGAATTTGGAGGCTGCTTCAGATATAAGTCTATATCTTTTTATGTAATAAACTGATTTTGTTGGTTTTAAATAGGAAGCTTCTCAGGACTTTAACAAATTCTTAACAAGCATGTCAAAACCAGACAGAAAGGTATAAATAAATCGACTCAGATTTTGATTTGGTGCAAGAATATGCATTATGTCACGCAGCACAAATATTTGAAATTTCAATCGAAATTTTACCGAGAAAATAAAGAAAAATGCAGGACAAAACTGTTATCATATTTTTTTGTCCATAACTGTATTTAGTTCAAATAATGGATTACAAAACTCTTAAGTACGATTTCAAAATTGAACAAAAAGCAATTATGAGACTCCAATCTGTTACATAATAAATCTCAATATCAAAATCTCCCTTTAAAATTAAAAATATATTTTATAATATTATTAAACCATCTTTTGGATTTATCTTTTTGTTTTTACTGACAGACTTTTCGGTATATTGCGGACATTTTATTAATATATTTATTTAAAAAAATGCTATCGTATTTTCATATGAGAACATATAAATAATAGAATAAAACACTAATAACACAATATATTATTAATTTACGACTCAATTGATAAAACGATTAGCACATACGATAGATACATTTAATATACAATTATATACATATGTTTATATATAAATACACGTGATTGATATACAATACTTTACTAACTTCTCATACAAGTATAAACATATACATACATACATACATACATACATACATACATACATACATACATACATACATACATACATACATACATACATACATACATATATATATATTTGGGCAAAAAAAATTAAATTAGAAAAAGAAAATAGAGCGAGATAGAGAGAGATCGAGAGAAATAAAACTTATTTATATATTAAAAAGATTAACTTTTGCTGTGATTTAATCAAATGATAATAAACTTTTAAAAGCGACAAACGTACAATGATAATAAATGTATATATGTTTGAATATATAATGAATGAACTGATATACTTTTTTTAATATGTAATGTAATTTTTATTATATATCGAAGAAAGTCAAATGTTGAATCTTTTTTGCCTTCATACCATATTAACCTAACTTTTTCGATGTAGAAAAATATATATGTTTTAGGAAATATCGCACAAAATTAATAATTAAGAAATCAGCATTGAGGTTAACTGGTTACGTAGCAGCTTTTAAATTCAAAATTATTAAGCAAATTTAAGTCTCGGATTTGTTTCCCAAATCATTTAAATGTTAATAAATTAACTGGGAAAACAATAGAAGCGAATATAGGTGCGCAACCTCGTAAAACTTCTTGACTATAGCAAAATTTTTATTTAGAAGTGATCTATTTAACTTATTTTATTTAGAGGTCATGCGTCGTGAAGGAAAACCAAATGAAACGGATCTATTTCTTGGCCTTTATTTCATTGTAAAAATCTAAACAATTTTTAGAGATATTTTGGGCATTCATATGTTACATAATGCCCAGTGAAAGAATTTATTTGGATGGGAATTTCAGTACGACAAGTCATATATTGACCATTACTGTTTGCAGAATCCCATAGGGAACCACGTTGGCAGTTTAATATAAATTAAAAAGAAATTAACAGCAAATATGTACTACTTAGGTTTAGAATTATATTTAATATGTAGCGGTAATTGGTGATCAATTAATTCACAAACAATCGCTAATACAATTGTACTGGACGATTAAACGGATTACAAATCATGATTAGTACGGCAAAGAGGAATAAATTTTCGAAAAGTATGAAGCAGTTTAAGTGTCCTTTTAAGAAACTTAAACTAAAGATCATATCAAATGACTATTAATAGGTTTAGTGTTCTGAGTCGATTTAGCTGTATCCGTTTGTCTGTCTGTTGTTAGTACGCCTACATACACAATAATTGACGGAGCTTAATAAAAATATTAGGCCGATATCTGAGACAAGCAAAAACATAATGCCATAATATAAAATTATATGTTACTCATTCCAAAAATTATCAAAATCGGTTCAGTTGAAAAAAGTTATACTTAAAAATATAACTAATTTTATGACTCATTAAGAGTTCCCGTGTTATATTTAGAAAAACAGTTATATATTGTATGCGTTTATAAGTGTATATATGAGGGTGTATGTACTACTACTTTCCTCTGGACTAAAAAATTTTTTACGTTAATGCATGAAAAGCGAAGGACTATACAGTAAACACTTCCCCGCTAGCCCTGCCGGAATTTCGTTATTTTTCAAAAAGCTTTATTTTATTTTTGGGAAAAAATGACAAAGCTAAAATTGCAAAGAAGCACATTGGTTATATACCCAAATGCGTAAGCTATTTACTCAAAAAATCTATAAGGGGTCAAAACCTTTCTAGTAATTTCTAAATTGTTGTATGTACTGTAAAATAACGCTTTCATTGTGAATTATTATATATATTTATTGATAAGATATTGTGAATTATTACATAAAATCCTATTTTTCACGAAGAGCCGGATATCAGAAAAAAAGATGGATATAACAAAAGCCTTTTCAAGTCATGCAAATGTTTGCATATGTAAGTGGTGGAGGCTATTCAAATTTCGGCACAGTCGGCATTTTTATTTGTTTCACTACAAAATCAACTACTTTCCTCTGGTAACATCACGTGAATTAGCCTTAATTGTTATTAATTTTTATTACTTTCATCATATGAAAGTAAACGAATAATTTCACTAAATAAATAATATTATTCAGGACGAATAAGTAATTTAATGGAAAAAGTATATTTTTCAAAGGTATTTTTAACTTAAGCTTTGATATGGAATTAGTTGAAAAGTTTTATGCGGAATATTTCAAACTTTAATCATTTTCGATAGGAGCAAGGTACGTTTATTTAATGATATCGATCTTTAAAGTGAACTTTACAAAACTCTAAAGAGAAATAAAATTATGTATTTTATTCTTATTATTATGGAGTAACCGATATATGTAAGAGATCGCAAAAAAAAGAACTTTTTATTTATAGAATAACAAGTTTTATGAGTCATTCAAATGTTGAATTTATACTTAAAAATTTATTACCCAAATAAAATAAAACGTTTCTGTATTGAGATCACAAAATTTTATCAAATATATGTTTGTTATATAAATTATCGAAACATTTTTTAAAATGCATTTTATTGTTAAATTTTTTATAATTAAAAAAAATAAATAAAGCAATATTAACTTTGAACAAAGTTAATTTGAAATGTTTTTACGTCTGTGGTTACATAATATTGCACATATTGGAATCTTTCAATATTAATATATAAAATTATACAACGATAAATTTTTATACCCTGTACCACGACAAGAATCATCTCAGACCCTACAATGTATATATATTATTTCATCAAATCAAAATCTCAGTCGATTTAGCTATGTCCGTCTATTGGAAACATTCCCACGCCTAGAATACTTGTCCGAATTCAATGATTTTTGGCCACATCATTTGTTTTTGTCCTAAAAAGTTTGCAATTTAAAACCAGCTATATCAGTTAATAAGCAAGGAAGTTATAGACCGATATCTGAAACAACCACAAAATTACGAAAAATAACTCTTATAATTTCGTCTAAAAAATGTAATTGGACTTAAACAAAACATTAATTTTAACAAACAATTATACGTGCTCCATCATCATGCAAAAGATCATCAAAAAATGATTAACTGATTTTTTGCATATTATAAGCTATAATATGTAAAATTTTGCTATACCTCAAACTCTGTGTGTCATACGGGACGCAATTTTTAAGATAATTTACTAAAATTTGTCATATATACTTATTTTAATACAATTATAAAATCAAAGAAGTCATATTGACCTAATTCCCATATAAGGATTCTTCCCGGAATAAGATTTATAGCTTATAAAAATCTTAATTTCTATTGAAATTTGGCGCTATTAATTTTTTAACTATTTATTTTATTAACTTGGGTTATAAAACTAGTAAATAAAGGTAAATATTTCAAAAATTTTCTAAAGAAACAATGTTAAATTAACATTTTTTATTTATAAAGCAAAATCATAACTGAAAAATGCTAAATTATTTATTTTTTAATTAATTTTACATTGATTTTTTTCTATGTGTATAAAATATAAGTTGTTTATTAAAATATGGATATTAAATACTTTTTTTTTATCAGATTTATTATAAAAAATTAAAGTTTTTTTTAGAATTTTAACTCGTACGTAATATTTTATCAGTAAATATAATTATTATTTAGTTGTGCTAAAAATATGTATATAATATATTTTTGTTAAGTATTCCCGAGTATAATATTTATTTTAGACAAAATAAATAATAATAATCATTATTTATATATTTTTTGTTAACAATCTTATCGATAAGAATGTCTCAAGTAATCAAGGTGGTCTTGTCTACTAACTCTTCATTTAATTATAATAAAAATAAATTATAATACTTACAGTGAAAAACATTTATGATTATAAATTGAATTTTTATAAAATTATATTTAATTATAAGATATTACAAATCAGCCCAATTTGAAACCTCTTAGAAGTGGCTGAATGATAATATTTATGAATGCATTCATGATGAAAATGTTACCAAAATATAAAATTCATACTAAAAAAACCGATGTTGGTTCACTAAATGGTAAATATTTTGGAATCCCCCCATGATCCCATTCTCAATGGCAGAACCTTTAGAACTATCTGGTGTCAAAAATGGCAAATAACTTTTAAGTTTGACAATACGTTTGGTAGCATGAGAATAGTGAAGCTCTGACAAATCAAAATGTTTGTGCAGCTTTTCAGGGAATTAATTTTGAATACCCTTCAACGCTTTTTCAAGATGATTAATTCAAAAGCGGAAAATCATAGAAAATACCGCGTAAATCATAAGTCTAGGTACTCTAATTGAGTAAGTAATTTTATAAATCTTAATTCAACTTATCTAAAAAAATATAATTTTAATAATTTATTAATTTATTTCTATTTTATAATAAAATAATATCAAATAAAAGAGATAAAATAAAATAAAAATTTTATGTATTCAATAATATAAAAGAAAAATAAGAAAACTTTCTGGTAACTCTATATTTTT
This sequence comes from Cochliomyia hominivorax, assembly GCA_004302925.2. Taxonomy (NCBI): domain Eukaryota; kingdom Metazoa; phylum Arthropoda; class Insecta; order Diptera; family Calliphoridae; genus Cochliomyia; species Cochliomyia hominivorax. The sequence goes on along the minus strand of PYHX02000158.1, from coordinate 72,979,532 downwards.
CAATGCAAAAGTGTTGGAACCCCCAAAAATATTTTACGAAAACGCATTGGAAATTTCGCAATTTTTATTAATATTGGTTACGACAAATTGCAAATATCATTAAAATAATTTATGTGCGCATACCGCACGTAGAACTGTAAACGAAAAAATAGGAAAAACGAATGATTTTTGAGAAAAAAGGCGATTTTTTCAAATGAAACAATATATAACACAGTTGGATCGGATGAACATTCTTTAGTATAAAAAATCAAGTGTTTAATTTAAAGAACACTCGAAAAACAATAAAGTTGTATGTGGGGGATGTATGTTGGCACAAGGTGTGGGCAATTTGGAATTTATATAAGAAACAATGAACCAGACAGTTTATTGAAATATTCTTTAGAACAACCTCAATGAAAGTAACGAAAAATTAAAAATTCTTGTTAATTATTACTTCCAGTACGATAATGATCCTAAACATACTGGCGTTGATGTGAAGATGTGCTTACTTAGAATACCCCTACATGCTTAATAGTTCACCTTAAATATCCTATATAAATACAATTGAGCAATTGTGGGATCATTTGTAAATATCGACCGAGTATAACAAATTAACTTAAATTAAATTATTTGATTTTTAAATAGTACCTACACTTTTGCAGTGTAAAAAAAAGAGTTACAAGATAGTTTTTCTTGTTTTTATTTTATTTTGTAGAAGTATAAAAATAAAAATTAGAAATAAATGAATAAAATACGTAAAAAATATTATATTTTCAAAATAGTTTTGTTTTGTTTTTTTTTTTTTTTTTTTTTTTTTTTTTAATTAGAGAACCAAGACTTATGCTTTACACTGTATATAATTTGAGACGTCTTAGATGATTCGTTCTGGCTATAAAAAGCAACTGAAAAACTTTGAGTAAAATATATTCCTCCATTTGTTATATTTTATTAGTGACTAAAAATTGCCGCTCACTGTAAATAATAACCTAACGTGAGGTTTGTAATAAAAAAAATTAAACACTTTAAAACAAATATAAAAATCATATTATTTTCATAACAAATCATAAAGATATCTATAAAGTGATATTTATAGATGTAAATATAGTTAAAATAATTAAAATTAATATATAAATATAAGATATATCTTATCTTAATTGTAATAGCAATAACGTCAGAAGAATTTTTTTAAAAATATAATATAATACGTTAGTACTTTTTCAGAAAAACAAAATATGCCTTAAAAAATCACCATGAATCAGTGTTGCCAATTTAGCTATTTAGACTCGTTTAGCCACCAAAAATTTAATTTTGCAATTAAATAATTTTTAGCGATTTTTATTTACACTTAGCCATTTTCATCTATTATTAACATATTTAAATTTAAAATATCTATATAAAATCGCTATTTATATAAAATAACGCATCTAAGTTTCCATAAAGCACTTATTATATTTTGGCTAAATGCCTCTAAAGGATTTTTTATGAAATAAATTAAGAATAATTATAAAAGCAATTAAAAATATCTGTTGAAAAGTTAGTTTCCATGATTTTGGATTTAAAGGATAATTTTTGAAAAGCGTATAATGACGAAAAAGGCCATAAAGCTAATATTTTTTAGGAAATAATTGAAGACTAATATATTACATCATTTTTGACAAATCTGATTTTATAGATGATTTTTTTAAATATGAATTTATAATTTTTTGAAAAATAATAGTAGTTTTGTTTATATAGTTCAATTAATAACCTCTTTTCAACAAATGTTGAAATGTAAATGAATTATTTTTGTTTTTACTTTAAATTGTGTTTTAGCCATTTCTAAAAATTTTAAGCCAATATTTTATTACGATTTAGCCACTAATGCTCCTCAAGAATTGGCAACACTGCCATAAATTTGATGTAAAATTAATTTGAAATTTTCAATACTATAAAAATCAATTAAGTGACGTATGAATATTTTGAATATTTATGATACTGTATGCATTCCGTGTTGAAAAAATAAAATTCCCCTTAAATGAAGTATTAAAATTTCGATTTTTTCTGTTAATTTAATACCGAAAAGTTTAGACATTTTATGACATCATTTGAAGTTGAAATGTAAAAGCGCAAAACAGTGAAAAAACGGAATTTATTGTTTATGTACAAAACGTCTGAAAGCGTTCATATGTGAACAAAAATACTAATATTCAACAAGGTTACCCAAATCTTTAAAATGAATGAAATTTGTTGGTAAAAAAAAGAAGAATAAGAACAAGTGCAAAAAAAAGACTCAATATTTTGCACACATTTGATTTTAATCGTTATGACAAAGAAATATTTAAAAGAAATGTTTATTCGTACGTATATAATTACGAGGGATGTTACAAAAGTCTCAAGATAATAAATGAACTTTAATAAATTTAAAAAATATAAAACAGAATGAAGAATAATAATTAAAATTGCAAAAAAATCATACCTTGATTAACAGATAATAAAAATTCATTACTGAACTTTTATTATCGCATTTATCATACATATGTATTCAATAAATAAAATACAATGAATTCAGCGTGTGGGTAACGTACTCATAAATACTCTCACCTTTAAAACATGTCTTTTTTTGGAATTTATTTAAAAATAATTACAGTTGTGGACAAAAGAAATTCGCTCAACTGCTTTGCATTGATTTTTCAAAAATTCGAGAAAGATTAGATTGATATTGTTATAATAGCATGAAAGTAAGAAGTGAGATTGAAAAATTCTTAACATACATATATGTTTATAAAAACGAAGTTTTATTTTGTATTGAAATTGAAATTACTTTAACGATCTACACAAAAAATATTTATATAATTTAAATCACTAGTGATGAACTTTTGAAACTTTTTCGAAAAGCCTTCCATTAATGTTTTTAAAGTGCTTTCTGTCACTTTGTTCGACAAAGTGTTTAAGTTTAAAATAACAACACCCTTTTGTGCTCCTCAATTCTCTCTCAAGAGCCCAATATCACTCCTCTTGCCTTAACTTCACACAGTTTGGAGAATTTGTCTCTCGTGGTACAATTTATTTATTGCTTATAGTGGTACATATTATTGCTTATGTACCACTCAAAGGCTTGTTTACCATAGTGACAGGATGCCAAGTCAGACCGAAAATATGTGGACACTTTATAAAGTCTTATGAATGTAAGTAACATTTTTTGTACATATTTCTTAAGAAAATTTCGGTATTTATAAACCCGTAGTAATAACTACATATTGCCTACCATACCAACAACTTTTTTGAAAATTTTAACTGTCTTTGAGTTCTAAACTTTTCCTCAACATACCCTCTAACATGAGCAACATACAACTGTGACCAGGATCTTGCGAGAAATGTGTCAGATCATACGTTTCTTCATACATTAAGCAGGATGAATATGTTTTTTTAAGAAAACTTGATTTCATTTTAAGTACTCTGTTTTTAATCTATAAATTTTTAGAAGTGTTCCTGCCGGGAATCTTTTAAACCTTGATTGTTTTTAAATCTGCATTAGAAAAGTTTTGACGGCAGTCCTTTAAGTGCTTGGCAAACTTTTTGTAAGACCAAGTTTAATTTATGTTAAATAATAATTTAAATGAGTGACCAGAAAAAGGACGTACAGTTATGGACAAAATAAAGTCACTCGACTACTTTACATTGATTTTTTAAAATTTCGAGAAAGATCAGATTGAAAGGGTCACTCATATTGTTATAATGAAAGTAAGAAGTGAGATCGAAAGAATTCTTAACATACACAAACCATATAATAAATAATACTTGAGTTAAAAGTTTTAATGAAGAACTTGTGTTAAAATTTTTCGTTCTCACTCAATATATACTAAGAATATTATAGTTCTTACAAAATTTAAATTCACAAAATTGTTTACCTAAATTATGATACCTTAACTTATGCTTCACACAGTACTTAGCAGGGACATTAATACACACAATTAATGGTATAAAATTAAATATAATGGATGCTTTTGATTCAAATGTATGCAAATATGAAATAAATAATGAAAATGTGCGCTTAAAGATTTTTAAATCAGAAATATCCAAAAAGAGAGATATAAAAAACAAATGATGTGATTGTATTAGTACCTTACGTTCAATTAATTGTAATATGTCTCTTAATACACAAAACGAAATTTATGTATGATGTTGTTATTAATTTTGTATTTTAAATATATACGAATCAGACACTCAGCTTCATTAAAACAATTCATAGAAAATAAATATTATTGTTCTAATTCTATATTCCAGATTTTTTGTAAATGTTATTTATTTTTGCAGTGTACAATAACCCGCTTTGTTGAAATTTAGCATGCGACAGAATAATTTTTTTTTGTTTAATTTACTAAGTCAAGAGTTTTGTTGATGATCGTGCAATAGCCGAACAACTGAATATACCGGTGTATTGTTTGGTTACCTCTGCTGTTTACTTAGTTTCATCATCAGATAGCGTAGGTTCCTTTAAAAAAGTGTGTGAAGTTAGCTACGACAGTTAGCTACTTTTTTCAAAATTCTGTTAATTAACATTTCTCTTGCTCAGAGAGTGAAAAGTTAACAGAATTCAATTTTAATAACATTTTTGGAAATGTTAATGACGTATACTTAATAGAACCAATGCGTAACGACTTTTGAAAATTTTTGTTCTTATATTTTAATAATATTTTTACAATTTTTTAATATAGTTATAAACAATATAAAGGAACCTACTAATATCAAGGATCTTACATATAATATCAAAAATAAACCAAAACTAAAGAAGGTGCTCTAATGGAGCCTAACATGAAGGAATGCTATAATTTTGGTATCAAAATATGGGCCAAACAAAAAAAGGTGCGCTATTGGGGCCTAGTACGAAGGAAAGTTACACTCCTATAGAATTCAGAACAGAAAAGAGAATATTGAAAATTAATAATGATTTTGAGAAAAAGAAATTTGAAAATTTTCAAAATTTCTTTATTTTCATATAAGGGTCCAAATTGGTATCAAATATGGGCCAAACGAAAAAAGGTGCGCTATTGGGGCTTAGTACGAAGGAAAGCCATAAACCTATGGAATTCAGAACAGAAAAGAGAATATTGAAAATTAATCATGATTTGAGAAATTGAACTTTGAAAATTTTCAAAATTTCAATATTTCATATAAGGGTCCAAATTGGTATCAAAATATGGGCCAAAAGAAAAAAGGTGCGCTATTGGGGCTTAGTACGAAGGAAAGCCATAAACCTATGGAATTCAGAACAGAAAAGAGAATATTGAAAATTAATCATGATTTTGAGAAATTGAACTTTGAAAATTTTCAAAATTTCAATATTTCATATAAGGGTCCAAATTGGTATCAAAATATGGGCCAAACGAAAAAAGGTGCGCTATTGGGACCTAGTACCGAGGAAAGCTACACTCCTATAGAATTCGGGACAGAAAAGAGAATATTAAAAATTAATCATGATTTTGAGAAATTGAACTTTGAAAATTTTCAAAATTTCTATATTTTCATATAAGGGTCCAAATTGGTATCAAAATATGGGCCAAACGAAAAAAGGTGCGCTATTGGGGCTTAGTACGAAGGAAAGCTATAAACCTATGGAATTCAGAACAGAAAAGAGAATATTGAAAATTAATCATGATTTTGAGAAATTGAACTTTGAAAATTTTCAAAATTTCAATATTTCATATAAGGGTCCAAATTGGTATCAAAATATGGGCCAAAGGAAAAAAGGTGCGCTATTGGGGCCTAGTACGAAGGAAAACTACGCTCCTATAGAATTCAGAACAGAAAAGAGATTATTGAAAATTAATCATGATTTTGAGAAAAAGAACTTTCAATAATCTCTTTTCTGTTCTGAATTCTATAGGAGCGTAGCTTTCCTCCGCACTGGGTCCCAATAGCGCACCTTTTTTCGTTTGGCCCATATTTTGATACCAATTTGGACCCTTATATGAAAATATTGAAATTTTGAAAATTTTCAAAGTTCAATTTCTCAAAATCATGATTAATTTTCAATATTCTCTTTTCAGTTCTGAATTCTATAGGTTTATAGCTTTCCTTCGTACTAAGCCCCAATAGCGCACCTTTTTTCGTTTGGCCCGTATTTTGATACCAATTTGGACCCTTATATGAAATATTGAAATTTTGAAAATTTTCAAAGTTCTTTTTCTCAAAATCATGATTAATTTTTAATTTTCTCTTTTCTGTTCTGAATTCTATAGAAGTGTAGCTTTCCTTCGTACTAGGCCCCTATAGCGCACCTTTTTTCGTTTGGCCCATATTTTGATACCAATTTGGACCCTTATATGAAATATTGAAATTTTGAAAATTTTCAAAATTCAATTTCTCAAAATTATGATTAATTTTTAATTTTCTCTTTTCTGTTCTGAATTCTATAGGTTTATAGCTTTCCTTCGTACTAGGCCCCTATAGCGCACCTTTTTTCGTTTGGCCCATATTTTGATACCAATTTGGACCCTTATATGAAATATTGAAATTTTGAAAATTTTCAAAGTTCTTTTTCTCAAAATCATGATTAATTTTTAATATCCTCTTTTCTGTCCCGAATTCTATAGGAGTGTAGCTTTCCTCCGTACTAGGTCCCAATAGCGCACCTTTTTTCGTTTGGCCCATATTTTATACCAATTTGGACCCTTATATGAAATATAGAAATTTTGAAAATTTTCAAAGTTCTTTTTCTCAAAATCATGATTAATTTTTAATATTCTCTTTTCAGTTCTGAATTCTATAGGTTTATAGCTTTCCTTCGTACTAAGCCCCAATAGCGCACCTTTTTTCGTTTGGCCCGTATTTTGATACCAATTTGGACCCTTATATGAAATATTGAAATTTTGAAAATTTTCAAAGTTCTTTTTCTCAAAATCATGATTAATTTTTAATATCCTCTTTTCTGTCCCGAATTCTATAGGAGTGTAGCTTTCCTCCGTACTAGGTCCCAATAGCGCACCTTTTTTCGTTTGGCCCATATTTTGATACCAATTTGGACCCTTATATGAAATATAGAAATTTTGAAAATTTTCAAAGTTCTTTTTCTCAAAATCATGATTAATTTTTAATATCCTCTTTTCTGTCCCGAATTCTATAGGAGTGTAGCTTTCCTCCGTACTAGGTCCCAATAGCGCACCTTTTTTCGTTTGGCCCATATTTTGATACCAATTTGGACCCTTATATGAAATATAGAAATTTTGAAAATTTTCAAAGTTCTTTTTCTCAAAATCATGATTAATTTTTAATATTCTCTTTTCAGTTCTGAATTCTATAGGTTTATAGCTTTCCTTCGTACTAAGCCCCAATAGCGCACCTTTTTTCGTTTGGCCCGTATTTTGATACCAATTTGGACCCTTATATGAAATATTGAAATTTTGAAAATTTTCAAAGTTCTTTTTCTCAAAATCATGATTAATTTTTAATATCCTCTTTTCTGTCCCGAATTCTATAGGAGTGTAGCTTTCCTCCGTACTAGGTCCCAATAGCGCACCTTTTTTCGTTTGGCCCATATTTTGATACCAATTTGGACCCTTATATGAAATATAGAAATTTTGAAAATTTTCAAAGTTCTTTTTCTCAAAATCATGATTAATTTTTAATATTCTCTTTTCAGTTCTGAATTCTATAGGTTTATAGCTTTCCTCCGTACTAGGTCCCAATAGCGCACCTTTTTTCGTTTGGCCCATATTTTGATACCAATTTGGACCCTTATATGAAATATTGAAATTTTGAAAATTTTCAAAGTTCTTTTTCTCAAAATCATGATTAATTTTTAATATCCTCTTTTCTGTTCTGAATTCTATAGGAGCGTAGCTTTCCTCCGCACTGGGTCCCAATAGCGCACCTTTTTTCGTTTGGCCCATATTTTGATACCAATTTGGACCCTTATATGAAAATATTGAAATTTTGAAAATTTTCAAAGTTCAATTTCTCAAAATCATGATTAATTTTCAATATTCTCTTTTCAGTTCTGAATTCTATAGGTTTATAGCTTTCCTTCGTACTAAGCCCCAATAGCGCACCTTTTTTCGTTTGGCCCGTATTTTGATACCAATTTGGACCCTTATATGAAAATATAGAAATTTTGAAAATTTTCAAAGTTCAATTTCTCAAAATCATGATTAATTTTCAATATTCTCTTTTCTGTTCTGAATTCCATAGGTTTATGGCTTTCCTTCGTACTAAGCCCCAATAGCGCACCTTTTTTCGTTTGGCCCATATTTTGATACCAATTTGGACCCTTATATGAAAATATAGAAATTTTGAAAATTTTCAAAGTTCAATTTCTCAAAATCATGATTAATTTTCAATAATCTCTTTTCTGTTCTGAATTCTATAGGAGCGTAGCTTTCCTTCGTACTAGGCCCCTATAGCGCACCTTTTTTCGTTTGGCCCATATTTTGATACCAATTTGGACCCTTATATGAAATATTGAAATTTTGAAAATTTTCAAAGTTCAATTTCTCAAAATCATGATTAATTTTCAATATTCTCTTTTCTGTTCTGAATTCCATAGGTTTATGGCTTTCCTTCGTACTAAGCCCCAATAGCGCACCTTTTTTCGTTTGGCCCATATTTTGATACCAATTTGGACCCTTATATGAAATATTGAAATTTTGAAAATTTTCAAAGTTCAATTTCTCAAAATCATGATTAATTTTCAATATTCTCTTTTCTGTTCTGAATTCTATAGGAATGTAGCTTTCCTTCGTACTAGGCCCCACTAGCGCACCTTTTTTCGTTTGGCCCATATTTGATACCAATTTGGACCCTTATATGAAAATATTGAAATTTTGAAAATTTTCAAAGTTCTTTTTCTCAAAATCATGATTAATTTTCAATATTCCCTTTTCTGTTCTGAATTCTATAGGAGTGTAGCTTTCCTTCGTACTAGGCCCCAATAGCGCACCTTTTTTTGTTTGGCCCATATTTTGATACCAAGATTATAGCATTCCTTCATGTTAGGCTCCATTAGAGCACCTTCTTTAGTTTTGGTTTATTTTTGATATTATATGTAAGATCCTTGATATTAGTAGGTTCCTTTATATTGTTTATAACTATATTAAAAAATTGTAAAAATATTATTAAAATATAAGAACAAAAATTTTCAAAAGTCGTTACGCATTGGTTCTATTAAGTATACGTCATTAACATTTCCAAAAATGTTATTAAAATTGAATTCTGTTAACTTTTCACTCTCTGAGCAAGAGAAATGTTAATTAACAGAATTTTGAAAAAAGTAGCTAACTGTCGTAGCTAACTTCACACACTTCCTTTAAAATTATAAAATTGGCTACAGCTCGAATTAAGGTTCGTTTACTGAATCAGTGTAAATTAACTTTTTTGAAAAATCATGTAAATTATATAGATTTTTTAGTGTTACAAGTTTAAGTTGGACAACTTGCCGGTAAATTATTTTGAAATAGCTTTACCGGTACTTGTAATAATGTGTAATATTCAAGAGATTTCAAATCAGGATCTTTGTAAATGGGCCTGATTTGGAATACTTTTTAATAAATACCTTTCTTTTGTGACAAACCTATAAACCAGGGCTGCAAGGTGCCATTTCCGGAAACCATTTTGGAGAATGAAATATGTAAATAGCTTTCCTTAGTAAATTTTGATGATATTTTGAGTTCTAATTAACTGATATTATTTTTTTTAATAAAAAACTGATTTTTCTGAAGAATGTTGTTTCAGGAGCAGATTTAAGTTGGTACAGAATAGAATGCTACGTTTAAGCGGTTAAATAAAGTAATTCAAAATAAATTTGGTCGACATTTCCACTCCTAGTTTATTTAGTTTACAAGTTGATATAGGTGAAATAATTGAATGAAGTCGTAAGAAGCGGAACTAAAAGTTTTAAAGGAGAATAAGGTCTCCAAACACACTAAAAATGAAAATCTTTCAAAATCCATTAAAAGCCGAATGGTCATATACTTCCGTGGAGACAGGATTTTGAATTAGGGGAATAAACGTTAATTAGTTCTTTTACACATTTCTTGCAATATGTAAGAGAACTAATCTTTTGTCCACTACTGTAAAAGGCATTAGACTTTTAATTATATATTACATGCTCACTTTGGCGTGTGTATGTGTGTGATATATATGAAATTGAAAAAAGTATTTTTGTTTGACACACAAAATGAAAAGTGTGAGTGAAATGTTTAGACCTTGAGTTTATGTCTAGAAGAAATGCTTTCTATCATTCATATACTTATAGACCTACTTAAATTAGTACAAACAAACAAATATTGTCTAAGTTGATAATTAATCGAATTAGTAAAGCTTTATTTTATTGTATATATGTATACGCAATTATAATGTCTATAAATATAATATTGAGACTACCTCAAAGTCCAGAGTTTTACGAGCACATGTGTAATAAAAAACAACAATCATATCTATGTATTTGTAGGTAGGTATACTAATGTAAAGCATATATTCAAATATATTGTTTTTAGTAATGAAGTAAAAGTGTTTGTAAGGAATTATTCTACTATATATTATATATTAATTGTTGTTTATTTTTGATATGAATAAAGGAAAAGTAGGTTTCAAAATCAAATGAAGAAAAAAAATATTTCAAATTATCTGCCAACACAATAAGAGTTGCCAAATATCAAATTAAATGATTTGAAAGAAATCAAAAATGATAAATTTTTTTTCATTTCTGGAATAAACCCTACAACTTCATATATAAAAACCTTTACACTTTGGCTTCTTTGAATATGCAACAGTAATGAAACCAGCGATATCGGTTTTTTTGTATTTGTCAAAATATCTCTTCATACAAGTAATGTCGATATAACAGTCTGGATGTTACAATTGGAAAAGGTTGGATTTGTTAGATTGTTAAAGTTTTCGGTCATTGGAAAAAATCGGCTGCTGAATGTTAAGCTTGGCCAGTTGGCAAAATCATCAAAACCGTGTATCTATGATACCAAATAGTGATACATATCTAATGTGAATAGAAGAATGATTTGTATTATAAGTTTAAGATATCAAAAAAGACGTTAATCCGAATCGAAGTATATTAATTCGTTTGAAATGAACAATCAACTAAAACAGATATTAGATCAGATACCTGTCCATAACCTTATATATCAACATTAGGTCATGTTTTGTCAGAACTATTAGAAAAATAAAAACCTTGTTCTATTTAACTTGATGCGCTTTAGTTGGATAAAGTATAAGTTCATTAGCTTTAACCTCTCCGAAGATGAACTCAAAACATCGGCTATCAAAATTCCAGGATTTTGACCAGCATCCATCATCTCTGGGAAATAGTTTTGATAGCCCTGATCTGTACGCGTTATACAATAAATTTAAGAGAATATTAGAGGAGATATTTAACATCTTTAATTTGTTCGCCATAAATTTTCTTGGAAATTTTCAATTGTGCATCTTTTGTTCAACATGAAAGCAGGGTTAGAAACCTTAAAATTAAACCAGAAAAAGGGAAGAAAAAGGTGTACACAAATAATAGAGCGCCAAATTATAAGAGTGATATAAAAGAAAATCCTGCTTGCCCTTAAAATACCCTTAATAAGGTCTAGTAGCCCGATCGATATATCGATAGATCACCAAACACGTCCAGGAATTGCTGGCCTAACCACGTCATCTTTAACTGCTGAGTTCAGGACAGTTACAAAATAGGTGTTTCACCAACTCTAGCCCTTTCTCATCATTAAACTTTCTGTTGTCTTGATATATGATATCAACATAAATATGATATTCTTCTCCCAAACCAATTCTAGTCTCCCTAATATAGAAAAAAAGAAATTTCCAATCTTGAACCTCCTTATGAATAGGGCCAACACCGTCTGCGCATGATGTTTTTGACTGCGGGCAAGAACATCCTGGCAACCAGAATAACGACGTTATCTGTCTGTCTTTTGGTTTCAAACAGGAATGTTGTCAGTGTGTAAACCATAATTCTTATCCGATGTAGACCACCATGTCATGAAGTCCAATCTTAACAGTTTTAGATAAAAATCAAGCAGTATAACAACAAATATACAGACAAATTTTTTATTTGATTTAAAAATAGCGGCCTTTGCGTCACTGTTACTTCCATTTGGACCAGCTGAGTCAATCGTTAAGTCAACAATACAGTTGAGGTATACCGAGGTAGTTAGACAGTTTGAGAAAATGAAGCAAATATCGAGACAGCTATGGCGCCCATATGACTGTAATCATATTCGATTGGTAATGGCAACATTGTCACATAACACTTGTAAAAACTATCACAAGTATGGTAAGACTCTTATGCGTAAGAAACGGGAACAAATATGTATAAAAAAAAATATCTACGACATAAGCAAAAAATTGTTTTCATATTTTAGAAGTGGAAGAGTGAGTGTATTTATTTTACAAGGTTTTGTTTACATTTAATAATTTTTTGTATTCTCTTGCTCTTTCGTATAGAAAAATAAACTTAAAGAAAAAATTCCATGAAAAAAATTATAAAATATTTCTATAATCTATAAAAGTACTTTATACCCGATGTGCTTTGACGTATATTTATTTTAAATTTTTTAAAATGAATTTCAGTTGTTGGAAACCAGAAGTCTTATACTACATACTTTCCTGACTTATACTACATACTATTTGATAAATCTAGTGCTTAGGACCAGTGTCACGAGTTGTTTAAATAAGTCAAAATAGTGTCATTTAAACCTTAAGTATACTGAAAGTGATCAATTTTACGCCTAAACTGCAACTACGCTCAATCAAGTTCGAAGAGTATATAACAATATTCATGCGTGACTTCAATTGGATGATAGGAAATGTCAATTCTTTGAAACATTAGATCCAGTCTTTGAAACATTAGTTCAGAGAATGGCTAGCGACGCTAGAAAAGAGTGTCAAGTCTGAACAATATGAGGAATAGTAAGTCTACCTAAAACTTGGAAGATAGACATTAAGTTACTGAAAAGTACGTTAATTAGATTGTTTGATTTTTGTGAATTATAATTTTCCATTTTCCCACAAGACATCCAACATGCAAGCAGAATTAGAAATCTTGGGAAAGTATCGCGCAATATTGGGCTTAAGATAAATATTTAGAAAATCAAACAATGAGAACCAATAATGGAAAAACCATGTTGCAAGATCAACCAATCGAATGCGTAGATAACTCCTGATATTTGGATAATAAAGAGACTACAAACACTCAATGAAAAAGCGCAGAATATTCCATTCAAATTCAACTCTGTGCGCGCGGAACTGAAAACTGACTAGTGTCATAGATCTCTTAGGTTACCAACGATGAAATGCCAAGGGATTGAATAGAGATAACTAGAATGGCGATTTAATGGAATTCTTTAGGTTCAAAAAGCCGTAGTCGGACAAGAAACACCTTTAGATATTCAATATTCAAAGATCACAATTTTACATGTAAAGATGTAAAAACAACTATAGCAAAACGTATAAGATGGAAATGCTCTGAGGAGGTCATATAATACCAAGATGGTTAATGGAAAAAGTTATCTGTAACATAACAATTAATAAGATCTGTCTGAAAAAAAATAGAAAAAAGACATCTATTTAACCATTCTTGGACATTTTTGTTCATTCAAAGAAATTTCAAATTGCACATTTAGCAAAAAAGTCGCCACAATATAAACAAAAATCTGTGCGTGCGTAATCTTGAACAAAAATAAATAAATAAAAAAAATGCGATTCTTTTAATAAAATAGACAAATTTTATTTATTTATTAATTAAAAACGTTGTTCTTTTTCAAAATTTATTGGAAAATTGTCTAACTTCCGACCTCTTGCTCCCCCATGGCGTCTTTCTGCTATTCTCTCAATGTTTATGTTTTTTGTTTTATTTCACCAAATTAAAAATTAAATACAATTTTTTCTCTTTATTTTTAGATTTTGTATATATTTTTTTAAATTTATTTCTACAACAAATTAAAATAGAAAAAATATGTTGATGACGAAAGTGTTGGTATTTGCATTCATTGTGATTATTAAAAATAGGCCACAAAATAAGAATCATCAATATTTCATAAGAATAGATATATGGTTATCAGAATGTATAAGAAACATTTGAAAATGTTTGTATTTGAATTTATAATTAATAAAATAATTCATCAAAAGAAAGTTTATGATTCTTTTTTTAATTTTAAGCTTCAGATTTTATTTGCGTCATTTTTAGCATAATTATATTGTCAATTCTTTAACTAGTTGCGTTTTAAATGAAAACATTATTTTGTACATAAAGATTTGATGATTCATATCCGCTGTGATTTTTTTTAATCAATTTTATTTGCATATATTCGGATATCTATATTTGCAACAATTTTACATTATTAACAAATATTTCATTTTTACAGTATCTCTTCTAATCATGGTAGAATTTATGGGTCGATTACGTATAAAAACCGAACTTAAGTTGCCAAAATTATATTATAGATGGCAACTGGCAACTAAAGTTGTCAATTTCAGTTATCAAATAGTAAATATTTTGGCAACTGTGTTGTCTAGTATGTGTTACGTTCTGGTTTTCATTATAAAAAGTTGGACTTTTCTTTTATTTTAAGAATTATGCTTTTTTTCCAGTCATAAGGTACAAAATTATTCAAGTTGTAACAAGAGGTACTTTTTAAACAAAAGGAGTTAAATCCAATTATTGCTCGAAGTGTCCGTGCTTTGGTGATTGATATAAATGTCGGGTATTTTCTAGGTTCCATTATGCTTATGTTTGTTTTTTCGTACAAAATAATTTTCAATTTTAGTTGTTTATTCCTCGGTGATTTTGGAAACAGTTTATTGAGTATAAATTTCTTGTTCTATTGACTGCACTATTACCTTAAGTATACCTGACATCGTAGGCTGAGCAATCCCCAAATTAAAACCACTGCCGTAGGATTTTTGAAAGCTTGTATCAGCAAAAAAAGGAACACTTCCACTTAATTTTAGCAACGGTGTTATTGTTGTTAAAGAATAAACTCGTTCATCGTCTTTGTAAAGGGTATCAACTAAATACAACACTGTGTCATTCGAAATACGAAAATTTTTTTAAATATAAAACTTTTATATTTTATAAGGAAACGAAACACTAATTTTAAATTTCTATTTGATTGAAATTATTTTTACAAGTAACAAACAAATATTTTTATAGTTTTAATCACAAGGGATAAAATTTTGAAACTTTTCAGAAACTCTACCTTATATATTTATAGTGCTTTTTTTGGGGATGCCAAGTCAGTAATGAAATAAGACTCCAATTTTGTGAAGTTATTGCATTTTTGATTTGGTGCGTTATGTCTTGTTGCTGCTCGTTTCAGTTACTATCCAACTTCACCCAATTTTGAGTAGTTAACCTGTATTTATTTTTTGAACCTGATTACATTAATCTTTTGACTGCAAGTTGCAAACAACTTTGACTTTAATTTTCGAGACGGATAGTGAGGAATTTCTTATTAAAAGACTGGGACAAGATAATTTTTAGGAAGAGTTCTCCCCGTTTGTCTTTGAAAACAGGTGGGGATTTATAAGCTTATGCCTCTGATCTAGGAAAAAATTAAATTTTTTATATTTATATTATCGCATGACTCACGAGGTAACACTAA
This sequence comes from Cochliomyia hominivorax, assembly GCA_004302925.2. Taxonomy (NCBI): domain Eukaryota; kingdom Metazoa; phylum Arthropoda; class Insecta; order Diptera; family Calliphoridae; genus Cochliomyia; species Cochliomyia hominivorax. The sequence goes on along the minus strand of PYHX02000158.1, from coordinate 72,963,960 downwards.
AAATGTTGCTTTCTTACATTACTTACACTATAAAAGATTGCTGCTGCGATCAATTATTACCACTTGCGCTCTTATGAATAATTAGTGTGACGTCAGGTAACCATGACAGCAGAGTAATCAGACTTAATAATTTTTATTTTTAACATAAATACTTTACAAATAAATGCAAAATGCCAGAATATAAATGCATATGGAGGAAGTGAGGCCATATTGGTGGCACTAAAATTGCACACTAATAACATATACATGAAATAAAGCATTCAAAAACCTGATCCAAGTTTTCGCGAATGATGCATGTATTCATAAACACTATGAAAAGAACGCTACATCGGCTAAATGTTTAAAAAGCAATTTAAAGGGATCACAAGAATATATTACAATCTATTTTTAAAATATTTAAATTGCAATAACATATTTTTACGAAATATGTGAAAAAATCCCAAAATTGAATTTTTTTTGGATTTTGGTTTTATAAATCCATGTGTTGGATAACTCAAAATTGTACACGAAACTATGTTTTTTAAAGGTGTCAGGGAGCTATAAGATGATGAATATATTTTTGGAATTGAATCAGGAACCAAAATTCGACAAGCATTTAAAAATATTGATATTGATTCTGCCTCGCTATATAGCGAACAATTTTAAGCATAATTTCTTGTAATTAAAAAAAACATTTTTTCGCATCACCACACAAACAAATAATTTCGTTTTCAGTCTTTCATTTCCGGTTTAATGTTAATAATAATTATTTGTCTATATTCTCAACAAAAATGTATTACATTTTAATTAACGAAAAAAAATATTTTTTGTGTATGTATGTATGTATGTATGTATGTATGTATGTATGTATGTATGTATGTATGTATGTATGTATGTATGTATGTTTGTATGAATGAATGTAACGTAAAACGGATAGGCCAAATATGATGAAATTTTCTCAGAATGATCCCAATATACCCGAAAGTAACCTCCCCATCGAATATCTAAAGAACTATAACAGTGAGAGTTCTCAAATTTGTTCCCAACAACTTTCGTAAGGAAATGTTTTACTGGACAAAACGTAGGACCAGTGGTAGGGATGTCGCCAATACAAAGCAAATATTGATTGTAGAATATTTGGATCCAACTATTTACTCAAGGAACCGGTTTACTAGAAAACCAATGTAGGACGGATAAGACCATGGGGAGGAGTATCGCCAATACAAAGCAAATGTTGATTATCTCACTATAATAGTGAGAGTTCTCAAATTTTTTCCTGACAACTTTCTCAAGGAACTGTTTTATTGGACAAAACGTAGGATGGATAAGACCAGGAGGAGGGTTGTCGCCAATATACATTATGGAATTTATAAAGAATTTTAACAGCGAGAGCTTCAAATTAGGATCCAACTACTTACTCAAGAAATTGTTTAGTGAGAATTTCACATTTGTTCCTGACAACTTTCTCAAGGAACTGTTTTACTGGACAAAACGTAGAACAGATAAAACCAGGGGGAGGGGTGTCACCCATACAAAACAAATTTTTTTTTTTTAAACGAAGTCTGCCGGGTCCTTATCACTTTCACAAAGCTAATTTTACCAGACAAACCCTAGAACGGATAAGACCAGGGGATAATAATAAGTTTTTTAAATCGTATACAATACTAATGTTTACAACGACTTATTTTTTTGGCGAAACGAAGTTTGCCGGGTCTGCTAGAAATAAATAAAATAACTACAACAAAACCTAGTGATGAAATTATTAAATGACCAAAATGAAAAGAAAACAACCGAATTTTTATTGAACTTAAAGAAACTTGATCCAATTAATAAAGGAAAACCAAAATTCAAAACGTAAACAAAATATTATTTTAAGGGATTTTGATATCAAAACAACAACTTGTATGAATGTACAAAAACAAAAAACAAAAAAGAAATTAAGGAAAGAATTTATATTAATAATGAAAATAATAAATAAATATTTTAATTTACATACAGTACAAACAACAAAATAAGAAACATAAACAAAAAAGGAATAATAACAAATAATTGAGTCATCAATATAAATGAATCCAAAAAAATCGGAAAAACAAACTGAAGGGAATTTATGTGTCAATTAAAAAGTAAATAAATGAATTTTAAGAAGGAGGTCAAATTAATATTTAAATAATTAATCGATCATTATTCAGTTAATTGTCTACAATATAAATTTGAAGAATTAATATCATCAATCGATTAAAAAGTTTGTCATCATATTTGATCAGAGAAATCGTGGAAAAATCCATAACATCACAGCAGTTTTTCATAAAATTAATAAAACAAAATTTTCATCTTTCTAAATTTTAAAGAAAAACTATTAATGCCACCATTTTTATACCCTCCAGCACACAAGAAGTGGTTTTACATTCTTACATCAAATCTAAGTCGATTTAACTATGTCCATCTATCGGTGTAGTCTATGCTCAAGCAGAAATTTTAAAATGTTACTACAATTATTTTTAAAGAATTCGTACTTGTTAATAACACTTTCTGGGCTCTCATACAAGTTTCCTCCCAGATTGAGAGGAAAATTTCGAAGATATGAACACATTTCAATAACTGAATGTGTTGCTAACTTTACAAAAATGTTCGCAATGATTCACGATTTTTAGGCGGATCATTCCGGAACGAAGGTCCCACGATAAAGATAATTTATTTATTAATATTTCTCCGTCAGGCTGTCTCTTTCCATGTGCTATTGTGAACAACTCAATCAGTACAGTTGTCATTAAAAGGCGTTATGTTTTCAACTGACCGAAATGGTTTTAAAATATCACATCACTATTATTTTAAAATTTCATATTTTCCAACACTACACGTATTAAAATGGAAACTAAACTTAGACCTTTCAACTTGTTCCTAAAGGTTCATACATTATGTGTTTATAATCTATTAACGTTTTTAACTGTATATGCGCGAATTTAACAATCTGAACTTGTAAATTAAGGAGGAAATCCAATATTGTTCGCTACGACAATTCCCACTTCTGAAACAAAGACAAATTTCGAAATTAAATAGATTCAAAACCTACAGGTGGGAGTAATTAAAGCCCACAATTTTGAAAAGCCATATGATCGAGATGGTAATTCAATTAAAAAATAATTGCAAAGTTCGTAATAGAGAAATCAGAGAATCACTCCTAATTAAACTTTATGTAGATCGTGGGCGATTGTTGCTACAGCACAATATTGTTCTTCAAAAGGCACAACGCGCGAAGAAAAAAAGTACTTTCGAAGCCATAGAGAAATTGTTGAATTTGGTCGATACTTAAATTTTCATCGATATTCCAAAGACTTGACAGAGTCCAATAGAACACCGAGCACTGTATTGTATTGCAAAGAAGCATTTTACAAAAAGTTATCGTCAAAAATTTATAAAGGAGATAATTTCTCTTAGCTCCATAATGATGATATGTGATTTAGAAGCGAATGCCAAAAAGCTCCATGATTAATAATTTAAATGTTATTTTTAATATATAAATAAATTTATCTTGGGGTCGTTTTTTCGGTCTCATTACTTAACATTCTTATAATATTTATTTATTTAAAGCATTTTCATTAAGAATATAAAATTACTATTAAAAAATTCTATATAAAATGAAATCATCATTCATATCCTTCCATTTACTATATATAATTGTTGACAATAGGATAAAGATTATTTAAGTCAACTAACGGAAATTCTTTACAACTACATACAAATATATTTTTATATACATATATATGTATAGATGACATACACACAATAAAGTATAAAACAAGTAAGAATACTTGTTCAGCTATGACGAATTTTCAATATCCTTCACCACAAATGCGCGTGAAGTTACATTATATAAAAGATTTTCTTTAATATAGCAGGGGAACATTTATTGAGTCATAAAATTTATTCTATTTTTTGCTATAACTTTTTAATCAATTTTGATAATTTTTGGAATAGTAATGAAGTAAATATAACTTAATATAAAAATTTCATTATAATCTGACGATTTATGATTGACAATTTAACGAAAGTTGTTCCCTTGAAATAAGATATCGGTGAATATAGATTTTCTAGTTTTAAATAGATAACTTTTTGGGACTGCAACAAATAATCAGGGCAAATTTCATTTAGCTCTGTCTACAACTTTGAATTTGAGTGTGTTAACAACAGACAGGCGAACAGATAAAGCTAAATTGACTCAGATTTAGATTTGATGTAAGAATATATTTACATTAGAGTGTCTGAGATGATCCCTTCTTAGCGTTACACACAGAATGACAAAATTAATATAACCTCTTCACCACTTGTATGTGGAGGATATAACAAAAATAAACCAAATAAAATGAAATGACAGAAAGCGCGTAAAATGTAAAATAACGAAAAAGATAAAGAAAATGAATTGCTAAATATAAATAAAATTTAAAAACAAAATAAATAAGAAGAACATAAATTATTTCCAAGATTAAATGAAAAATTAAAACACATTCAAAAAAATTGCCGCCAATTGTTGTGTTTAGACAGTGGATTGTGTTGATGATGATGATGACGACGATGACGACGATGACGTGGTGATATATTTTACAACTATTTTTACAGGTCACACTGACCTTAACAGCGTAATGTAACCAGAATTTAAAAAAACGGGCGTGCGCCACATGTGAGATTGAAGAAAAGCATGCTGTGGGAGATTCATACTAATATGTTACCCTTTTGTTTACTTTATAGTTGCATGATCATTAAGGGGCTCAGGAGGAGCTAATCATTTTTTTAAATATTATTTTCAGTTGAATGCTTGAATGTCGTCTTTTTCTTTCTGCTTAAATTCTGATGGTTAAGAAACAGTTGGCATCTGTTTGTCTGTCATCGTATATTATAACAATGTTTATATGCAAATTCTTTCAAAGATTTATGAATTTAGCAAAACAAATATACAAACAATCAAACATATAAATGTATATACGTATATTTTATTTAAATAATGTGTTTACAAAATATAAAAGACCGGGTGCTGAGAGCTGGTTTAATGAATTTTAGTTTCTGTTCGTGATATTTTTAAAATTTTGAAAATTTGAAATGCGTTTGGTTGATTTATATAGAAATATTTTTTAGAATTATTTATTCACTTTAATTGTTAAAAAAAATAGTCATTTATGAAAATCGATAAGAATTATGAAAATATTCGCTAATATTTTTTTTAATTTTCTCTAAACTATTTTAGTTTAGAAATATTGCGAATATATTAATGCACTTTATTTAACAGGATCAGAAGATTGATTTTTTCAGTTAGAATATGACTGTGGGCCTGTATAGAAGAGAATCAATAAAAAACCTACCCGAATATTCGATTAAAAACAAAGTCTTAATCTTGACTTGTTACAGCTTTCAAAGATTAACATTGGATGAGATTTTGTTCATTTGCTTCGATCGATGCAGAACGTCTTAATTGGAATATACTTATTTTAAAAAACAGTATCAGACATTTAATTAACATTTTCAAAACAGGAGCAGTTTTGTGATGCAGAATTCATATGCAAACAGAAAGATAGAATTTTGAAACTTATGTACTTATAAATTTATATGATACGATTTAAATGGAAAATAATTTTTGACAAGGCTAAATACTATTATAAAGAAAATCATATAAGAAAAAACAATGAAAAAACATTAAATAAAGAACAGGATCAAGAAGACAATTCCTTGGCATATCTGGGTTAATGTAAAATTCTTCTGTTATAAAGCTTTTAGTTAGTTAGTTTCAAGAGCAGACATCTCACTTGGATCCATATATAATTGATACCGTTTTATAATTCTTAAAGAATATTCAACTGCAATTCAGAGGACTGTATGATAACTTCTCCAAATCAACCAATACCTAATAGGAAAGAAAGTACCGAACTCAGATTTACATTACAAAAATCATCTAGTTCTAGAGCATGTATTTCAATCATGATATTTCCAAGTTCTGAAAAATAACAGAGTAAGTGAAAAACCGTATCTTCGCCCTAATTTTTCATGACAACCACGACAACCAAATTACGCGGATAGTTCAACACGTTTACTTAGTTAACCAGTCATCTGTGCTATTCCATATAGCTTGATCTCAATGCTACTCCTAATCTTGAACATTTTAATTACAGCATGAGATATAATGGATCGATCCTCATAAAATTTTGCATGTTGTTTACAAATATCACAAAACTTTTTTATGCCAGATTTTGTTAGAATCGTTTATATTTAGAATTTTATTTGATAAATATTGATATGAAATCAGACCAAAGTAATATGAAATTTCATCGAGTTGCCTTCAAACCTATGACCTATATTTTGATAAAAAAAAAGTCAGCCGGACGAAAATGGTTAAATCGATTCAGGAAGAGTCTGATCCGAACGGCATAAGGTGGTAGCGTTATTTTTTCTGTCCGTTACAAACATCTGCACTAAACTATAATACCTATGGCGGTGTAGGTTAAAACAAGTTTGAAAATGGCTTAAAAATTTATTTCGACTTGAATATCTCCGAAACTTAAAGAGATAACCCACATACGTAAGCGTATATTTTACAGAGACTATCTTACTGAACTGAATTATTTTCCAGTTTAATTGCAAGATTACGTTTAATTCTATCAATTTAAGGTAAACAGAATTATTAAAAAATATTTGGTCACACTGAAGGCTGCTGTTCTTCCGACATTTGTATCTTGGCGACTTTTGTATTACATATTTGTTTTATATTTTTAATATTATATTAAACTCTTTTTATACATTTAAATACTATAGTAAATTTAAATATTATTTAAATTAAATGTCTGAAATAAAACATTTCAACATATTTAATTATTGTTTTTGTTATTTTGAAAATTTATATCTTTTGTTTTAATTAAAAATAAATATTACTTAATGTTGTCAGATAAGAAAATAAATATTTGCCAATTTTAATAGAAAAGAAAACATTTATGAAAGATATAATAAATGTTTTTCATAATAAAGTAATTAAGATCAGTACATATAAAATTATTTCCTGAATAATATAGATTTTAATATGATAAACAAGATTTATATATCTTAAAGAATATCTCCACATTTTATATATTAGATAGAATTATAGAAGGTAAGAGCATAATTTAATAAAAGATGTTAAGAGATTTATTGAAAATCTATTTTAATGTATTACATAACTGCAAATATTAATTATTGAAATTGAAAAATTCTTAATACACGATTTTTATAAAAACTTTTAACCCAGGTATTATTGAATTTTTTTTATCATATTCTTAATCTGGTTAAAATTAGTGACCAGAAAAAAGTGCGTACAAAAATTATTTAACATTTTAACAAAACCCAACTTGATTCTGTTGACTGTTTCCAATGTTATTAATCAGTACCCAGTTGGTAAAAAGCTGGTTCAGGTAAAAGGAATGACTTATATGAACAACACATTTGGTAGGAAAGCAGCCTGTTTAGTTCAATGCTGGGACTATTTGGTAAATGTTAAAGCCAATACAGGTTTAAAAACATATAAGACTCTAAAAGTTCCTGACAGGAAAGTTAGAATTTTACGGACCAAAAACAGAGCACGAAATTTAAGTCAAGTTTTTGAAATAAATATTCTGCTGTATGATGGATGACGAAACGTGTGTTCTGGAAGGTTTTCTAGAGGGAATGTTAAAGAAATATTAAGGTCAAATATCAAAATATTTAAAAATGTTCTTGGTATGAAAAACATTATGGGTTACTTACAATCATAAGACCTCATATGGTTATCAAAACTACCCGCAGCTAACGCCAGTGGGCTCATATTAAAAGAGAAGTAAAGAGCACAAAAAGGCGTGAAAAGTAAGTTAGATTGTAAACAAGGCTAAGTAACAGCAAGTATTTAAAAAACGTTAATAAAAAGATTTCCGAAAAGGGTTCAAAAAATCATAATTAGTGATTAAAACTACACATTTTTTGTAGAATGTAATAATAATTTCACAAAATTTAAAAATTAATAAGTGTAAATTTACTGGTTTCAATTTTATTAATGATCTCACTCCTTATTTTCTTGTTAAATTTTATATATATATTTTTTAATTAACTGCGTTTAAGGCATATTTACCAGTGTACATGACCTTTAGTAACCCTGTGAATATAAATTCCACCTTAAAGCCATTTCAATAAACTATAAAAAACTAAGTGAGAATGCCATATTCCGGTATGCCTAATCTTCAATACCCTCCTACCCGCTATAAATACGTATGGAGTAAATACGTTAAGTTTCATTCATACACACTCAACATACACACACAAACACTCACAAACGTATGCATTATATGAACTTTTTCTTAAATATAACACAAGAACACTTAATGAGTTATAAAATTAATTATATTTTTGGTTATAACTTTTTTTACTAAATCGATTTTCATAATTTTTGGAAAGGTAATAAAGTACACATAAGTTAATTCTAATCTGTCAATTTATAATTGACAATTTTAGGAAAGTAATTTGCTTCAACTAAGAGGTTGCTTCAGATATCGGTCTACAAATTTTAATATACTGAATCGATTTTGTTAGATTAATAAAGGAAATTTCTCAGTACTATAATACATTTTCAAGCTAAATTTCATAGAGTTCTGTCAATTATGGTGGATGTGAGCATGCCAACAACAGACGGTCACACGGACATAGCTTCTCTTCACCACTTGTGGTGGTGGAGAGTATAATAAATTTGCAAATTCCACAATTAATTGAATTTATGTTAATCACTTTTTCGAAACTTGATTTTTAAAAGATTTTTATAATCGTCATGTCTAATTCATTTCTTGTATTGTATACATACATTCATACATACATACATACATACATACATACATACATACATACATACATACATACATTCATGCATACATACAATATATGTACATATACATTATGTATATACGCAATATATACGGTATTTTTCTTTTTGTAAATATACAATACATACAGAAAATAATAGAGGGAGGGACATTCCAGACTCGATAACACAAATTTTATTTGGGTAGTTCTTTTCTTGTTTTCGTCTTCTTTTTCTATTTATTTGTTTATTTTGTTTATTTAATATGAAAACACAGTATGCGTAATTTTGTTTTCGTTTCCAATTTGTGTTCAATTAAATTCATGAAAAATAATAATTATTTTTTTAATAAGTTTGTACGAACAAATTATTAATTTGTACATTTATTTTAATTATTCTTTAAAAAATATAAGTAAGAAATATTGTTAGCAATTAATGGTAGCTACCAAAAATTAATGAACCACCCTCGCATAAAGGAATTTTGTAATTTATACTTAAGAGAGTAGTATATTGAAATGGTACTAAAATTCATATGAGATTTTTTCTGTGGGAGTTGTATGGGAGCTAGAAGAAACCATGGGCCAACCCTCGTAAAATTTCGCACATCGATTTTTGCTTAAATTTGTCTTGATTTGAGCAATTTTTAGTACAATAATAATGTATATGTGAGATTTTAATCCTTCAAAGTGATATTCGGAAGATTTTGAATGAATCGATCCTCGTATAATTTCGCACATCGACTTGGAAAATAAAAAACTAATTTGTATAAAATTTCATTAAATCGGTATTTTAGGACTGTTGTGACTATAAATCCCCAATCCGGGGGGAACATTTGTTTTTGAGCTAGATGAAATAATGGACCCATCACCATCAAAAAATGACACAAATAGGCATTGTGCTTGCGCCCAAAAAATGTCACAAGTCAAACTTCACATAAATAACTTTAAAAATGCGTTGGATTTTATTCACAAAGTTTTCATGGACAACCATCCAATCCGCCAAAAGATCATCTTGGTAAATCGACTCAGAAAGTGATTCCAAGTCGAACGGTATGCTTTTTGCACAAACACATAATAACCCAACCACCTATGGTGGTGTAGGGTATACAAATAAAAAAAAAAAACAATATTAAGACTCACCTTTTTTGTTGATTTGCCAATTGTGGCAATAATAAATTTTGAGTATCATTTAATTTGTTGGAGTTTTTATTATTATTATTGTTGTTATTATTATTAAATGTATTAAATTTAGTAGATGTTGTTGTTGTTGTGGTATCATCAAATATTGTATGTTGTGGTTGATTTATTAATGAATCACCACTGTTTGCTGCACTGCTAACGGCACAATAACCAAAATTGATTGCATTTGTAAATATGAAAATGAAAATCAATGCATTCAATACAAGTGGACATAATTGAGAACGACAACAACGAAGAAATGTACGTGACGCGAATAGGTTTAATGGTGTGGGGGAAACAACGCAGGTGCTGTTGAAGGGGTTTTTAAAACTTAAAAAAATAGGACCCGCCATTGATTTTCCGCTTTTCACTTTATGTTTACTACCACTTACACTTATTTCATTACTACTACAACGATTATTTTTTTTAATCGTCATTCTTATGATTGGTGAACATGATGATGATGGAGAACGTTTAGAATTTTTTCTAGGGGTCATCATCATAATTTTTTATTATTATTTTGATTTTTATATATTTTCTCAACATAATTATTTTCACTATTGGAATTTCTAGTCCGTTTATGGCAATTTTCTGAACGTGGCAGAGGTTCAATTTCCATCACTTGATTTATTCTTAATTTATAATCTTTTGTATTAATTATAGTTCTTTTACAATTTTTTCTTAAAAACTGTAATGATTTAATTAAAATTAGCACTTTTTCTTCTTTTTTATTTGATTTTTATCAAAACACACTCGCGAGGCAAAGAAAAATTACAAAAAGCAAATTATGTTCTAACCACAAAACGCACAAAAAATGTGTTTATTATTATTTTTTCTCTACTCCCGACTGGCACAACTTCTCTCTCTGCTGTCTTTTGTTTGACTAGTTTTTTTATTATTGTTTTTCACATTTTCTCATTTCTCATTCGGTGTTGTTGTTTTAGATGTTTTTAGAAGCGATTTTAAAGAAAATAAAATTTTTAATAAAAAGCAAAGCGATTTTGTAAAAAAGCGAAACTAATTGGATTCTGAATAAAAATCTAACTTCAAAATCTGTTGTCATAATTTTTGGAAAATAACAATAAAAATTAATTCAATTCGCCTTGATGTGATTAAAAAAATAGGGTAACGATATTTTCACTTCTTAACATACTATTTGGAGTTAAAACAAGTAACATTAATTGTTTTTCTCTTTCTCTTTTAATTTTTGAGATATAGAGTTCCAAAATTTCGACTTGCAAATCCATTTTTCCGTATAAACAATATGGACATCATGTGAAAGGTCTTGGAGAAACCTATTCTATAAAATATAAAAGGCGCAATTTTATTAAGCTATGAAATGACAAATCAATTTTTATAACTTTCACAATGACATTTTTGTCATCGATATAACGGTATGGACATCAATCATAATAAATGACATTTTCAAAAATCAAAAACTTGAGTTAAAAGTTGTCCTTGTACAGGACATGTTTGACGGCTCGATCAATGCGACACCAATAGGTGATGAACCTTTAGCTCCATTCTGATCTTATTTGTAGCAGAACTAGCATTGTAGACAGCGAAACATTCTGTTTATTGTCTCCAATGGGCAGTGCGCACTCTCTAAGCATGACAATCATAGGGAAACTTTAATGCCGTTCAAAGCTGCCATATACAAATTTCGATCTAAAGGATCTTTCACACATCATTTATTCTCTATTCGAAGATACGAAATTATTTCTTACGTACCTCGGTATCGACTTCCATTGTGTAATGTTGAAGTTGGAACTGCTTACTGAGTTTTTCATTATGACCCTTAAGTAGAAGGATCTTCAATTCCTCATGTAGATGGTGAATTGAGGACATTTGCATAAAGTGTGTTACGGTTTTCTTGGCAGCATTTTGAAAATTTAAATAATTTGCCACTGCGTATCATTAAGTGAAGGAGTACCTATTAGAGCAGCCTGATTCATCTCTAACAATGACAATCGCTTTCTAATAAGTTTTCTTTGTCCATACTACCATCTTAATCTTTAAGAAACATATTTTTGCTTAGCAATTTTGTCCGTGATTGTAGTGACATGTAACTACCTCTTTTGTCCAGTTAGTGAAGAGTTGCGGTTATCTTCGCTGGTGAAAACTTCGATGAGATATTTTTTCCAGACCTCAAAGGAGAGTTTTGAGAGGTAGAAGTTAAACGAAGGAACTCCTTGTTTTACTCTACGAAAAAAACGCAGTCTATGAAGATATGAACAAAAAGAGATAAATATTACGAGATATTTAACATCGTACTTATTATCAGTATGTTTTTAATATATTGATGTAACTCCTAAAATCTTTGGAAACATTATGTAAAAACTACACTTCATTTGCTTAAGTTTGTTTAGTTTTTTTTTATTCTTTAAAATTTTTACTTAAAATTAATATTTTAGTACAAACATAACATTAATTAAAAAACCAATTACAAAATTTCATAAAAATTACAATATAATCTCGGTATCTTTTCGATTCAAAAAAATATCTAACATAGTTTTACATCATTTGGTGTAATATGGAGCTGAACATTACATTCCTCATTAGCTAAACCATTACCAGTAATTGATTCACCATTGTCATTTAGAACTAAAGAAAAACGTTTTAACAGACAACATTTAGCATCACAAAGACTTAAAGATAAATCCAATTTAATATCCTCCTTTGGCACTTCCATTTTAAATTCATCCATACGTTGTAATTGTAAAACAAATTTGCCCTCACTTAATGAACCTTTAGTAATTAATGATTTCAAGGCACTATTGGTACTAACTATAGACCATTTTTGTGGAGCATCTGCCGTAAATTTCAATTGATCATCTAAGGAAATGGAAACAAGTAATTTCAATTGTTTATAACGTTTAAGAGGTAGACTTTTCAACACTTCTAAACTAGAACGTAAAGGACCATCAGTTACTGATACATCAGCATTATTAGCTTGATTAAAATTCAAATTGAAAGGTTCTGCTTTAAGAGTTTGCATATTAACACGTATTATTTGATGATTATTGGTGTCGGAGACAAACATATGTTGACCGGAAGCATCAAAGCAAAGACCTGCTGGTTCATTGAAATGTTGCAATTTTGAATCATCGTTTTGTTGTTTTATAGCTAAAGTTTCTATGGTACTGGATTCAATATCAATCACTTTAAGCTTGTGATTATAGGTATCAGCGACGTAAACTTTACCATTAATATGATTATATGTTACACCAAGAGGATGTTGAAGTTTAGCAGTGTATTGTTTACCATCAACATCACCAAAAGCAAACAGATTCTAGGGAAAAAATTAAACTATAATTTTATTATATAACTGCAATGGTACATATTGCTATAAAAATATCTTTTTTGGTTTAATTAGACAAAAATAATAATTTTTGGACAGTATGTTCTGGCAAGGATGAAAATTTAATACCAGCAAAACTATAAAGACATCTATGGGATTAGTATTTTAATCCAATATACTGTATTGTAACAACGTACTACGTCATGGCCAAATTTGGATGGACCTATACTCATCTATATCAACTTTAAATCCCCTCAGCTCTAAACATGTGGACCTTTATACTGTAAATTTGTGATTGCTTTCAAATCTTTAAGCGTTAAAGTCTGGGAACAAATTAAACGTGATTTTCTTGAAAATGTATTTTTGTCCTTCTAAGTAAGAAAGTTTATTGCAAAATGTACCAGTATTTATCTTCGTATAAAGGTTTTTTTCTTACCTGCGGATTACGATCGCCTCCAACCACTGCCAAAACTTTACCATCCACCATTGAGGCCTTGCGGATACTAGAACTTTCACTATCTGCTATAAACAAAAAATTATTAGCCATTGCCAGACCAGAAGGTTGTGCAAATGCCGCATTGTGAGGATATGAATTATTGCGATTCTCTTCCATGCCATTGCCAATTATGGAGACACAAGTTTTTGGATCAAATTTTTTAAATTTCCACCAAATCATGCCTTCCGGAAAGTAGGCCCATATTTGATGTGTCCCAGCCATTGATATGATAATAATAGTTTTTTCGGGAACATTTTGTTCATCCATATGAAATGACATATCCATATCACGTGTTCTGAAAACGGCCACATCCCAGGGTGAAGAAATCTGCTGCAGAGGACCAATTTTACCACCAATACGATCATGACCCTGTTGGCCAGTGCCAGCTAAAGTTTCTACAGATTTGGTGCTTAAATTGATTTGACGTATAGCATGATTTTCGGTATCGGCTACTATTAAAGTATCATTATTTAGAAATACTACACCCTGAGGACTATTAAAACGAGCAGATTCCAAATCTCCATCAGCCAAGCCAATCACACCACTTCCAATCTTATGTAATACCACACCTTTGTCATTAAACACCAATACACGATGATTACCAGCATCAGCTACAGCAAAATTACCCTGCTCGTTGCGAGCAATTTTGGCTGGAAATCTCAATTTAGAGGCAGGCAAAAGATCCACAGAAGGTTTCAAGGGTAGAGAGAAGTATTTTAGTTCTTCCTTTTGAGCAAAAAACCTCAAAGCCTGTTCAGTGAAACGTTCTAAGAATAAACCATGACCTTCACCCATCAACATCAGCAAAGGAGCTCCACTGGGTGCTAATACCATTAAAGTAGGCCAACAGCGTACACCTATGGCACGCCATAAAGACATACGAGGATCATTAACTATAGGATGTTCAATACCATAACGTTGGGCAGCAGCCAATATATTAGTTGCATCCTTTTCATTTTCAAATTTAGGACTATGTACACCCACAACTACTAGGCCACGTTGAATGGGATATAGCTTCTCTAACGCATTCAATTCCGGCAAAATGTGCATACAGTTAATGCAGCAATAAGTAAAGAAATCCAATATAACCAATTTTCCTTTCAATTCTGCCAAGCTCAAGGGTTGACTCACATTAAACCAATCAAGATCTATGACAATGAAATAAAATTAATAACAATTAAATAGAAATATATTAAATTTCTTTCACCCTTTTGAATTTCATAATTTTGATTTCTTAATACGTCCAGACCACTATCTGCTTCCCAGCGTATAAGAAAATCTTGAAAAACCTGAGCTTGAGCTGCAACATCTTTAGCTGCCCTATAACGTCCTTGTAGTTCTTCGGTGATGTAGGCCAACATGTCCATAGGTTCCAATTCATCGGTGTCCATGTTTGCAAATAGTTTTTGTAAAATTTTTTTCGATTTTGACCAAAATTTCATTAAAATACAGGAATTTCTTTTTAATAGAGAAAGTGATTTCCCTACATGATAAAAACAACTTTCGAACAGCTGATTGTTTAGTCAGTGATGTCAGAAATTGTGCAACTATTGTGAATTATCGAAGCGGTGATGTGAAAGTTTTATTAGGGCGAATTGATCTGAGGTTTTTTGATGAGGTACCTTATCCGTAGTACACGAATTAGTGGTGAAAATGCAAATATTTGAACCGTTGAATTAAAAAATGTTGCTTTACATACAGCGCAAAGGATCTAAAATTATTTTCTGGTAAAAATACTATAACTTTTGAATCATAATATATAATTATTATTAAATTCAAACAGTTTTTAAATATTATGAAAAAAATATCTCGATACTTGGCCACTATCGTTGACTATTTTCAGAAACGTAAGTTAAAGTTATCAAGTTCAAAATCATCAGTGTCACTCTTCTTTTCTTGAACGAAGGAAGTTAGAATGGAACTCAACATTTCTGTCGAAGGCAGACGTATCCCTACGATTCCAAAATCCCAAAATCTTACAGGTAGTCTTTGACAATCTCCTCCAATTCATTTCACATGTCACCCACATCAACCAAAAAGTGAAAACCAGAAATAAAGACCTTCAATCATTATATGACACCCCTTGAGACATGGATAAGGAGACAATCATATACATTTACGACGTACCGAGAATGCAACTGTATGTGTCAAAGTGACAAATATTGATTATTTACTAGGTTGCTCCTTGTCAGGCAACTTAATGAGTTTCCATCATCTGCCAAGTCATCTAGTCAACATGAGCTATTAATGAATAGCCCTTCCTCTCGTCACATACGGTCGGATTTTCTTTATTATATTACAGACATCCAAAATGTCATTCCACCCGACATAAATAGTTTGTCCGTAATATATTTAAAAAACAGTTGCACCAAATGGCAATCACTAATGACATTGATGGATACAGGTGCAATTAAGGGACAGCTAAGGAACGGTTGGAGCAGTATTATCAACTGCTTCTAAGAAGGAATTGTTCCAGGCATTCTTAACAGCAGCTCTGTCTGCCTTCAGAGCCACAGTGTATTTATTTAATTGTCACCATAGAACCACAAGATTGAGGGCCATTGACCCAACTATCTCTTGGCACAAATTAATTTAACTTGAATAATTGAAAGTTATTTTCAGCTAAAAACCGATAACGATTAATTTGTTCCCATTTTCGTTTTCGCACTGATAGTTTTTGAGATAAAAGGAATTAAAATACAGACATATAGATTCTTTTATCCGTTCTAAAATTGTTCACTAAAACCGTTTCATAGGAAAGTGACAAAATTTAGACAAATTATTATTTCGATAATTACTAATTGGTATACATTATTTTTGTATGGCCACATTTCCATCCATTTTCTCACGTTAATCTGTTTTACAGGAAAGTTATTTGGGCTAAATTTATGAATTTTAGCTGCAGAAGTTGTATAAACAGTACCATGGTCCTATTAGTCCTATATATTTTTAAATTGTTTAACTCTATCTGTTGCATTGCACTTTTGTACTTTTAATACTTTTGATATTCTATAACTTGTCTGGCAAAACAGATCCTCGAGAAAGTGATCCGGAAAAGGTATGAAAATTCTCGCAGTTATAGCTCTTTAGATATTAGATAATAAATATTTGCAGTGTACCCCCAATTTCCCTCTGGTCTATCCGACCTACATTTTGTCCAGTAAAGCAGTTCCTTGAGAAAATAGTTTGGACCAAATTTAAAAATCTCGCTGTTATAGTTCTTTAGATATTCGATAACCAATACTTACTTTGTTTTGGGGTCTTCTGGTCCTATCTCTTCTATGTTTTGTGAAGTAAAAAGTTTCTGAGAAGAAAGTTGGAACTTGAAAATATTTTTTAGCTTTTTAGCTTTTATTAGTTTTTTAGATATTAGATAATCAATATTAACTTTATATGAGGATTCCACTCCCCCTGGTCCTATCCGTCCAATGTTTTGTTCAGTTAAATAGTCCTTTTAAAGAGTGATTGGGACCAAACTTGAGAACTCTAGTTTTTATAGGTCTTTAGATACTCGATTATCAATATTAGCTTTGTGTGAAGGGTACTCCTCCAGTTTGAGAAGTCTTGCTTTTATATTTCTTTAAATATTCGATAGTCTATATTTGCTTTGTATGGGGGTATAGCTCCCCTGGTCTTATAGGAATTTTTTATAGCCTATGTTACTTTCGAGTATATTTGGAAAATTCTGCAAAAATTTCATCATGTAATCTTTCAACTCTTCCAAAAATATATTTTAAGTGCATAAATATAATAAAAAATATCAGAGTTGTGATAATATTTCTTATATTTAAGATTTAAATAACTGGGAAATATCTAAAAAGTCATAAAATTAAATTCTACAAGTGGTCACAATATTCCATGACACCGTTGTGTTGTGCTTTTAACAGTTGTCGTGATAGGATTGGCTTGGTAGTTAAACAAATGTTGTGTATCATGTGGTCAAATTTTAGGGAAGGTATGCTCAATATGAGCTTATTGCTCCATCTCGAACGTAGTTGTGTCACCCTTGTAGACCTCTGCAGATTTCTTTCTAAGTCTGCAATGATAGGTGGGCGGCCTCCAAGTATAACATTCTTACGGTAACATAAAACCGTGGAATTCGAAGCGTCTACTTAAAAACAACGTCGTGGTGTGGGGTATTATATAGTCGGTCTTAACCGATTATTGCACTCTTACTTATTAAAAAATACAATCTCTTTTATGTTTAAAAAGTATTATTTTTTAATATTTTAATTTATATAAAATAAATTTCTTTATAAATTTACAATTAAAAAAAATAAAAATTTTAAAATGAAATTTAATTTGTGTTCTATCGGATTTTAATTTTTGATCACTAGTAGTATAAAGAAACTACCTACAAAATTATAGAATAAAAATGACCAGAAGAAAATTGTTTGTTCTATAGACTAAAATTAGGAAAAAACATATATATTCCTATATCTTTGGATTTGTTTCAAATTCTCACGTTATCAAAATGTGGCAGGCTGATAATTTTACTTGTTGTGATAAGATTAATTTCTTAAAACGAAGAAAAAATATTAAATGCTTATATTTTTATAAAAAACGTTAATGTTGAATGTTTGAATATAAAACGCATCCAAAATAGAAAAAAAGGATTAATAGTTAATGGAATCTTCTTTTTAAAATTCACATTTAAATTAAATGTGTTTTCTGCATATTTCTTCGGCTTTTTCATTATCACCAGCTATTTTACAAATCTCTGTTAGGAGATTTTTTAAAATAGCTGCCTGACGTCCTTGAGAACCATCTAAGGTAATAGTGGGTATAAATGTAATGGTAGGTCTTAAAGCATGTGTAACATCGCCATTCAATTTAAGTAGTTCACTGCCATTGGAACTATCGAAACATTTCTGTATGAGATCAATATTTTCAATATTGTGCTGCTTGGCACACTGCGGGAGAAAAAACGATATTGATAATTTAAAAAATTACGTGCATAAATAACTTACCTTGTGAAAAGCTTCTTTGGGCGAACGATTATCACGTATCATACAGGATACTACCTCTAGACGCGCCAGCGCATCTTGTACAACTTCTATGACACAAGCATGATAGGTATTTGCTTCACACTCCATTGGTCCATGTTGACAATCAAAACGATAACTACCATCTGGATTTGTATACGTCGTGGCTTTGCCATAAGGTATCAACTGAACATCCATTAGCCCTCCCGCTACCTTGTAAGTGGGTAATAATTGTTTCGTTATAAAGTGTTTACTATCCGGGCATAAGGCTTCATAAAAAACAGCAACTATAACCGGAGCCCCTGGGGCTCTTCTATAACTCTGTGTTTCCTATAAAAAACAGAAACGTAGATAAAAAAGATCTATTTTCAATGACTCACAATCATAATGGTAATTTATGGCATTTTTTCAATACTAAACCTACGTGGCTAGTCTTGTGTTGTGCCAACTGTGCCTGTGGATACTGCATACTTACAGCCAATAGTGTTCCATTGTACAACAAATAGCGTATTAACAGAAATGTTAGTACAATAACAATCAATAATAGAAGAATACGTTTACGTGTTGCCGAAACCATTTGTATGAGTTTATATGTTTATATTTTTTCGTTTATTTAATTGTAATTTTCTTTGTTGTTTAATAATATTTTCATTTCTGTTTTCAGTTTAATGAAATTGGTTCTTACAATTTATACCCAACAACAATTATAAATGTAAATAAAAATTTGACAGTTTTCTTGCTGCTTTTTATGAGTGTCATCAAAGTCGCAGTAACGATTTTTGTCGGCAGAATTATTTAAATAGTTTCAAACATTTTGTATTGTAGTTGAGCTGTTTTAGACGATGCGAGATTTTTTTCATATTCTGTTTTGGTGAATCTTCGTAATTTTGTTTATACAAATATCTTTACAAATTTTATTAAAAAATTATTATAAAAAAATTGGGGTACATATTTTTGTGTTATATTACTTCAGGTTCATAGATATATGAATTCGGTTCTACGTTGTTTCAGAACGCTTGTTTACAATAGTCAACATAACAAAAAATTGAACAGTTAAATAACGCCGTCTGTATCACGAAAATATAGTAAAAGAAATCTGCCAGTAATTTTCAAAAATTGGTGGCAGGGAAAAGTTTTCATAACAAATAGCTTTTATTTAAATACTTCATAACAAACAGCTTTTTGAACTAAAAACAATTAAGAATGAAATATTCGACTTTATCTTATTTTAAAAACCCTTTACCATTTAAATTACTCAAACATTTGCGTGAGTTAAAAAAGGCTTGATATAATTATAAAAATCTTGAACAAAATCTCAATAAACTGTGTTCAAATTTTCCGGAAAGGGGCCTTAAATGAAAGTTATAGCAAAACATTTGCCGATATTCATGAGATATATAATATATATTATTAGAATTGTTTCATATTTAATCGTATTCCAGGGATGGGCCATATATTGGAGCTATATCAAAATATGGGCCGATATTCACCAAATCAGTATCGTATATAAAGGATGTAAGAAAAATAATTGTGCCAAATTTCAATGAAATTGGTTTTTATTTAAAACTTTTATAAGCTTAATACCGTTTTCCGGGAAGGGGTCTTATATGGAAGCTATATGGGTATAGGGTCCGATATCGGTAGAAATAATAAAATATATTCAAGGCAGTTTGAAAAATAATTGTGCCTAATTTTAATCAAGTTGATCTATACTTAAGAGTTTTATAAGCTTAAGATCATATTCCTTAAATGGGCCTTATATGGGAGCTGGAATAATGGTCCATCAAAATTTAGTTTCTTTGGATTGATTATTGCAAAAGATATATATATCAAATTTTATAAAATTGTCTTCAAAATTTTGTTGTATATTACACACAATTTTTGGGATGTACCAAAATATCGGTTAAACTAAGCAAACTATTTATAAAAGCAACAAACAATGTGGCCAAATTTCATTGAGAATGTTTCCAACAGACAGACAAATTGTGTGAATTCAATAGCATAAGGATCTATATTTGTTCCATTTGTTTTAACAATACTTTTTCTTTGTTTAGTTGAAAGAGTTTCATTAGAAAATTTAATTTGTTACTTTTCTTTCATTAATTACTAACATTTTCTTGTGAGCTTAACATGTCATAACATTGTCACAAACTGAACATACCCCATCATCATTTTGACATTTCTCGTTAACACATGTACAATGTGCTCATTGATTTTGGAATTTTTATAAGAAAATTTAATAAAAACTATATTTTTAATTGATAAACTAAATAAAAAGAATGGCTAAAAGGCTGCAGGAATATGTTAAATATACCACCAAGGAGTTGGATCAATATACAGAGACGGAAGGCTCTTGTGTACGTAAAATAAATACAAATTTACATCTGTCTCTGGGACCTTTTTGTTTGGATGATTTCAAACATGTTCTAATGGCCCATTTGGTACGAAGTAAAGTGGGTTTCTATGATATACACTTAGATGGTATAGTATTGGATTTGAAGAATATAAAAGTATTGGGTAACACAGGAGCTTTACGTGCTGATGATGCACGCATACATGTCAATATCAATGCCGATGTTTATGTCTTCAAACCTGAAGAAGGAGCTGAGCTTACAGGTGTAGTTAAGCATATAGGCCCTCATCAAGTCGGTGTTATATTATATCGCGTATTCAATGCAAATTTAAGAGTAACACATAAAGTTGACAAGGAGGAAGTACAAATGGATCAAGAAGTTAAATTCCGTATACGTAAATATAATTTACAAAATGTTTTCCCTTATATAGATGGAGAACTATTGACACCAGGCGCTCAAAAGGCATTAGCGAAGAATGTAAGTAAAATGAGCTTATTTGCTATATTTTTTATTTCATAAGATATTAAACTTTAATTACAGAAGAAAACGGTATTTAAACAAGAAGATAATGGTGATTCTGGTATTGAAGAAAAAGATGGAACACAAGAACTGGATAATCTTTTATCTGTTATTAAGACGGAAGCACCCTCAGAATTTGAAGAAGCCTTAGATACATGTAATAAAAAGAAATCTAAAAAGTCAAAGAAATTAAATACAAATTCTGAAGACTCAGCTACAGCTGAAAGTCCTGTCATCGAAACAACAACTAAAAAATCTGCCAAAAAACGTAAAAGTTCAAATTCATTTAACACTGAAGACAATACTTACAATAGCACAGAAGAAACCTCAGCATTAAATAAGAAAATTAAGCGAGAATTAACATATAGCGATGATTCTCTACCCTCTACACCTATAAAGATCAAAAAAGAAAAAGATTCAAGTCCTTCAAAAAAACGTAAAAGTAAAACAAGTTCCTCGTCATCTGCGGATGTAAAAGTAAAAGAAGAAATAGAAGATGATGATGACTGAAATTGATATTTTTATATTTGGAAATTTTTGTAGTTATTTGATTTAAAATATTTATCTTTTTAATTTTTATTAATTAAGAAGGTTTTTTAATTGTTTTTATGTGAAAAAACTCATATATTTTTCTACAATTTTAATGTAGTACAAATATATAAAAAGCATTTTACAGTGAGGAAAATAAATGTCTAAGTTAAAAAATTAAATTAAACATTTTATTTGCAAGAATTTTGTCAAAATATGATTCGGTTAAAAAATTATATAATTCTGAAATCGGATCTTTAAAAAACGAAAGAAAAGGTCTATTTTGATGAATGATAAAATTGCTTGGTTTCGAACTTTGTAATTTTTTATTACAAAGTATATCCGAATGAGGTTAGGGCCGGAAACCGGTTAATCGGTTTTCCATTTCAGAAAACCGACCTGTTTCGAATAATTTTTTTCAGTTTCTAATCGAAGCCACTTTTAAACGTTTAAATAATAAGAATTATTTGATAAAGTTACAACTGGTAATTTTGATAAGAAACCATTATTTCAACTTCATTTCATCTAGGAAAAATTACACGTTAAATGTTTTTATTGGTTAAACTCTAAAATTCTATTATATAATAATTTTTTTCTATAAATTTATAATAATCAAACAAAGCCCGCTTAACCCGTTTTTTAACATAAAACCGTATTCGAAACCGTTTTTTACAAAATTTTTATTTTCCGAATAACTCGAAAACCGGTTTTCTGAATATGTCGATTTTTTGAATACACTAGTTTTTAATTAACTAACTGTATTTAAACTATTTTGGATGTATTAGAATATGTGAAAATATTAAGCGAAGTAATGTTACCTTATAAGTCTGAAGAAATGCCACTGATTTGGGCCATGCAACAAAATAACAAGCTGAAAATACCAACAAAATGGCTTAAAACTGGTTTCATAATTATGGAGTCACTGTAATGAAATGACCTGCCCAGTCTCCCGATGTAAAACCACTCGATAATACAAACAAAGGTGAAGGATATAGAAAATTTGCACGGCCGAATTTACCATGTTGGTGCTATTTTTTGACCGCAGCTGTATGTATGTTCTTTCAATTAAAACACTTTCATTTGCTTTTTTTGTTATCACTGAATTTTTATTTTTATTATTTTTTTTAATTATTTAGTAATTTTTTTTCTGTCACATATCAAATAAAAATTCACACAGATAGAGACATTTTACACCCCTTTTTTCGCAGTGCATTATTATTAAATTAATTTTATTATTTTAATTTTTTATTAGTTTAGTTTTTAATTATATTATTTTATATAATTTTGATTTAGTTACTTAATAAAATAAAGTTTAAAATGAAAATAATTCTTAAAACTTAAGATTTTTTATAATAATTTTTAAATAATTATTAAATTTAATTATGCTAAAATTTAGTTTTTTTTTTATTTATTAATTTATTTAAGTTTTCTTTAAGTTTGTTTTGAAGTAAAGTTTTCAAAAATATTAACAATTTTATTTACAAAAATTAGTTTATTTGTAATTATTTTTTTAAATAAAATTTTAAATATATATTTTTAATATTAATAAAAATAAATATTTAAAATTTTACTAAAACTGTTTTTTATTATTTTTTAAATAAAATTGTAAATATTTTCCTTTTTGTTTTAAATTAATAATTTAATTATAATTTTTTGTAATTTTATATTTTTGTTTTATTTTATTAAATTTTTATTTTTATATTGCACAGTGGTGTCAAAACGCTTTTTTTGGGAAATAATTTTGTTACTTTGAAACTAATGAATATTTGTTAATTTTAAATGTTTTGTAAATGATTTGGAGTAGAACATGTTCCTAGTGAGTCCAGGGAGTCTAGGAGTGTAGCTCTAGCCAATTTCAATAAGCTTCGCTCTGATAAGCGCCAAATTTCACTGCGATAATTAAAAATTTGCGACCTGTAGACTATACACAATGGTTACATGAATTGGGCAGACGGGCAGACGGATGGACATTGTTAAATCGACTCAGAAAGTGATTTTGAGTACTTAACACCATTTTCCTGCGTATTGCAAACATCAGCACAAATACATAAAACTCTAACCATCTTCGGTGGTGTAGAGAATAATAAAAGCTCTTATGATTCTCTATAAAAAATACGTTTAAACGCGTGTTTTCTATCTCCTTATGGGGAGTACCATTTCGAATATTATTAAATCTGTGCACAATTCCGCAGGTATTCCCCAGGCTCCGAGAAGAACTAGAAACTAAAGCTCGAATAATACTTCACCAATAAATGTACGAAATTTCACTGAAATCAATTAAACGAATAAAAAGTTGCACAACGAATATTGACAAATTGGTCCTTAAATTGAACCATTTGAAAAATCTCTCTTTTTCACTTTAACATACCCTTTATTCCAATCCTTACAAAAAACATTAAAATTGGATTAATAGAAAAAAAGTTATAGGCTAAAATATGCAAAATTTTGATACACCCCAAAATTCGTGTTCTGTGTGCGTCCCAATATTTAAGATAATTCTCTGAAATTTGTCATATATATTTATTTTGATATAATCATAGGCCTAAAACTAGACAATGGGGTCATTATTTGACGTAGCTCCCATATAAGGACCCTTCCCGGATTATGATTTATATCTTATAAAATTCTTTATTTTGAACCGATTCTATTGGATTATTGCGGAATGAATTCCTTATGTTATTAATATTATTAATATCGGTTCATATTTTGATATAGCTCCCATATAACGTGCCTTACCGGAAAAGAAGTTTGAGCTTATATAACTATTAATTAAGGACAAATTATATTGAAATTCTTCACCACAAATGTACTGAAATTTGCAACTATTATTTTTCTATCTGTAATATATATTATAAATTTAGCCGATCTGGGCCCATATCTTCCTTTAAAACAGTTTAGGGCTTATAAAACTAGTAAATAATGACTAATTCTATTCATATTCGGCTCAATTATTATTCCAACTGTTTTCAATAGATGTTAATAATCTGATCAATATCGGTCCATTTTTTGCTAAAGCTGTCACATACGTATGTAATTTATTTTCACATTATATTTTCTAATAAAATGGTTCGTTAAAATCAATAGCTCGGTACCAATATTTGCAGCAATTTCAAGAAAAAGGGACCTTTTTCCGTTACCAGCGCACCAAGTTCAAAATAACTAAAAAACGTGTCAACAATTGGGTAACAATTTTACTTTAGTCGAAATAAATAATATGATGTAAATATGATGTAATGATGTACCTGAGGTGACCAATTTGAGAGGTCAAATCCGAGACCCTAGGACTCTTTAGGAATATGACCTTCTCCGAATTATTTGGAAATCATTTCAAGAATGTTCGTTAGAAATTTCGTTAAAAAAAGTTCAGTAGTTCTAAAGTTAAAGAATTATTTCTAAAAATAGCGTTTTGACACCTCTGTGATACTGTTTAAATAACATTTACATAAATACATACTTATACTTATAAAGGAAAGAAACATATACATATATATTAGTACATATACATTAATAATAATATACAGAAAATATAATTTTGATATTTATTTTTAATACATAAAATCTAGAAGTAAATTTAATTTATTTTATTTTAATATTAAAGTTTAACAAAAGGTACGCAACATTGAACCATTTAGTTTTTTTATATTTTTTTAATTATTATATTTTTTAATATTTTTTTAAGATTTAAGTTTTTATAATAAATAATTATAAGTTTCAAATTATAAAAATTAAATTATTATTTTTTTAATTTTAAATTATGTTTTTTTTTATATTAAAAAACTCAAATCACTTTCATTTTCTTTTTATTTTTTTAATTTAAATTTTTAACTTAATAAAATATTTTTTTCGAAATTATTAATTATTTAGTTAATAATTGTTTTTATAATTTTTATTATGTTAAAAGTTAAGTTACAATTTAAAAATAATTTGAAGCTGAAAGTAGTTTAATTTTTTATTTAATTTTTATTAATTAGTTTAAGTCTCTTTTTTTTCTTAACTATATAAATATTTTTTATTTAATAATTTATATTTATTTAACAAAAGGATTTAGTTTTTTCTTTAACAACTTAGTTTATTTTTAAGGGAAAATTAACAACATTTATACATTTACAAGTTAATTTATAATTAGTTTTTAGTTACATAAAATTTTCTTAATTAAAGCTTTTTTTAATATTAAAGAAATAATTTAAAAAATTAATATTTTTTAATAAAAATAAAGAAAAAGGAAAAATGAAAATTTATTTATTTTTCAGAATTTTTTTCTGAAGAGTGGAATTTAAATATATAAAATCTTTATGATACTACTTTGCCCTACTAAGGAACAGTAGTTCCAAAAAATTTTTTGGATATGGTTCCATAACAATTCAACCATTTTTTTACCCTCTACCACCACAAGTTGTGAAGAGGGTATATTATCTTTGTCATTCCGACCCCATTAATGTAAATATATTCTTGCATCAAATTAAAATCTGAGTCGAATTAGCTATATCCGTTTGTCTGTCTGTATTAATAAATTTTGGACTGAGAATTTTTTTAGTCCTGAGAAGTTTCTTATTTGAAATCAGCAAAATCGGTTCTGTATGTTAAAATAGATAAACTGATATCTGAGGTAACCTATAAGTTCCAGGGAAGTATTTAGAATAAGCTTTGGGCATAATATAAAGCTATATATACTTCATTCCAAAAATTATCAAAATCGGTTTAGTAGAAAAAGTTATAGCCAAAAATATAGCTAATTTTATGACTCATGAGTGACCCGAAAAAGTGCGTACTAAAATTTTTAAATATTTTCAACAAAACACATCTTGGTTCCACAAAAAGTTGGTCAAGCATTCAAAAGTCTGTCGTCAAACTGTTGCCTATGTTGTTAAACAGTACTGATAGAACTTGTCTTTGATAGAAAACCTGGTTCAGGTAGAAGGAAGGGTCTAGGTAATGGGTTTAAAGCTAAAAGCATTTTCCTAAGAGCAAAATTTCCAAAAAAATTTGGTATGGAATGTTGAATGCAATTGGACAAAAGAAGTCAATCATTTAGTACAACAGGCTCTGTAAATACTGAATTTTACATCAAGAAATGTTTAGAAATAAAGTCTGCTTCCTTTCGTAAGAGTTCATAATGAATACACTCATTTGTGGCCTGACTTGGAATCCGGTCTCTATGGTAAACAAGTTCTTGAGTGGTATAAGAACAAAACTTTTTATTGAGTCCACATAGGAAAATGATTCCTACACAAAAATTATTTAGAATTTTATACAAATACAGACATTATTTTAGAAAATTTGTTGCATTCAAAGCTACCTCTTTCCTTAATCCTAACCGTCCTCCAATTTGTCTAGTAAAAGTATTTGGAACCAAATTTTAGAACTTTTGCTGTTATAGTTGTTAAGATATGCGATAATCATTATTTCTTTGTATCGGGATTATGCCTTCCCCTGATGCTATCAGTTATAATATTGTTTACTGAAATAGTACTTTGAAAAAGTGATTGGGAAAAATTTGAGAACTCTCGCTGTAGTAGTTCTTTAAATATTTGATCATCATTATTTGCTTTATTTGGGGGATCTCTCTCTGGAGCTATCCGTCCTATTGGTCCATTGTGGCCAGTAAATAAGATCCTTGGAAAAGTAATTAGAGCACTCCTGCTTTTACAGTTCTTTAGATATTTGAAAATTAATATTTGCTTTGTATGGGAGTACCTTTCCCCTTGATCCCACCTGTTCTATATTTTCACCTGTAAAACAAATTCTTAAGAAAGTGATTGTGATCGAATTTAAGAACTATCGTTGTTAAATTTTATTAAATATTCGATGATCAAGATTTTCTTTGTATGGGGGACACATTTCCCCTTGATCCTATCCACCCTTCATCTTGAACAGTAAAATAGTAACTTGAAAAATTTATTGGAACCAAATTTGAAAACTTTCGTTGTAGTGGTTTTTTGATGATCGATTATCAACATTTTCTTTGTATGGAGGTTATTTCTCCCCCTGATCCTATCCGTCCTTCATTTTGTCTAGTAAAACAGTTTCTTGATAAAGAGGTTTGGACCAAATTTGAAAATTATCGGTGTAGTGTTTTTTAGATATTTGATAATCAATATTTGTTTTGTATGGGGCTACCTCTCCCCCTGGTCCTATCGAAATTTTTTAGAGCCTATGTTACTTTCGACGATAGACAAACAAATATAGATTAATTTTTTTATATATAGATCATTTTATAGCCAAATATTTCAGAAATATTTTCCGTCGATCGTCGATTAAATTTTATTATTCAGAAAATATATATAAAAAATGTGAAAATTGTTTTCGTGAAATTATGTCACCAATTAACCTTCCGCTAACGTTTTCCTCACAAATTGTTAGTCTTCATATTATAACAAACTTTAAAGCTTTGGCTGAAATTCACCCTAAACATATTAAGTGTTTTTCTATATATGAGATTGAAAATTGTTTTGGAACCACTGTGGGTACGTATTGAACAAAGACTTTAAAGAATTTCTTTTATAAACTCGATGCCACAACATTTTCCATTACGATTTCGAATCAGAAAAAATCGTAGAATTTATCAAGATCGTTGCATTTTTGAAATTTGCTAAAATTCATATAAAAATAAAAAAATAATAATTTTTGTTATTAAAAATAATAATTCCTAATTATTATAAGTTTAAGTTTTTGATTTCCTTATAACTAGACAGAAATTTCTTGTATATGTACACGTTTTTTACCTCCACCTGTTTGATTGGCTGATCCTGTGCCAGCTTGTCTTAATATACCGCCCCCACCACCACTCCCACTGGCTCCCGTTGTAGTGGAACTTGTATGAAATGATCTTGGCGGTGGTGGTGGTTCTGGTATGTCATCATCATGTGTTATATCATCATCCATTGTTGCTGAAGCTTTAACGGCATTTTCTATATCCTTAAAGGACATTTGATCTGATGATTGTACCGAAGCAAAATCATATTGATTCAATTGACCCGATGATCCCACAAATGAGCCACGCTTACTAAGTAAACCCGATGTAGAGGTAACCGCTAAAGAAGGATCCATTATAAGACCCGTCGACATAGGATTATAGGTAGCCATTTCCATGGTAGTTACTGCCATTAAATGTTCTGTTTGGGATTCAGTATTAATGGGTATAACATTACTTAGCGTATAACTGGTGTCGAGCGGTGTATGATGTTTAGTTTTTATTAAATCCAGATTGCTGGTGGAACAAGCAGCCCAATTTGGATCTACCATTTGGGGTGGTGGTAGTTCGACTATGAGTTTCTCATCTTTTGTCTGTAATGATTTTTCATCATAACAGCTATATTCACCAAACACCACTGTAGTTTTCCCACTAACACCTGCACCACTACCATTAAAGGAACCCGTCTCACTGCCCAAAGTATTTAATTTCAACATGCTGGAATTTTTACTATTGTCATTATCTTGCAATTCCTCTTTAGTTTTAGCATCTCGGGCACGTTTCTCACGCTGATGATAAATACCAGCGAATATTAGAATGTTGAGGATGAGAAGAAAACAACCCACGGCCACGGTGGCTACTAGAGCAGTAGTATAACTTTGAAATTGTTTACCACTTAAACGTCTTAAGACTTCTAGATTACCTATAAGACCGGTGGAAGCAGTAGCCATTTCTTTTTCACGACTATCCAAAACCAAAGAATGATTATCGGAAGGCGGTACAGTGGTCATTTCAGCCACAAACATAGCACCATCTACACCACATTCTGGAAAAAGGAAGAAAAAACTGAAAAGGGGTGTTCTTTTTTGGAAATACGGTACAACTAAAACTTACCGGTTGTTCCTGCATTGGGTTTTTGTGTGGTATTAGTTTCCTGAGCCGGAGGCGGCGGTGTAGGTCTTCCTTTTGGCAGCAATAATGTTTCATCGTCATCATCCGGTTTTGTTTGTATTTGGGCTCTAACGATTCCTATAAAATTTTCATTTAAATAAGAAAAATATTGAGTTAAATTTTTAGTTTCCCAAAAAAAAAAAAAAAAAAACTCCAATTTACCTTCATATAAATTCAAATTATTTAAATCATCCTGGAACTGATGGTGTCTCATGGACTGATCATTCATATTAGCATGCCTATGTAGTTGTGGTATAAGATTTAACCACATTGATAATTTATGACCCCTATAATGACTTTGTATTTCTGCTTTGTTTCCTAATAACAAAAGAAAATAAATTTTATATTGTTCATCAAAATAAAATCTTCCTAATCCCTCCCTCCTCTTTTATTACCTAATTCCATATATAATTGATTAACCACATCATAGGCATCCCAAAATGGTAATTCATCACTGTCCAAATTATTTATATTATTGTTATTGTTGTTGTTATTTAAAAAATATTTCACTTCATTGGAGGCACTGCTACCACTATGATCATCATTACTACGGGAGTGACGTTTATAATAAGTGCGTTTGGTACGACGTTGATTATAGAGCACAGCCAAATTTAAAGCCTCCCTAGCGGCGGCAGTTGCAACGTCTTCTACAATGGTATTACTTTTAATTGGACCACTGGAGGTTGATGATGTAGTAGCATTTACAATGTTAAATGAAGATCTCTTAACTTTATCATGTGTAACATCGGCAGCTTGATTAGATGTTGATGATGATGCAGATGAGGAGGATGATGGTAAATCACCAATTAGGGAAGATGATGATGGTAAGGGTGATGAAAGTGATGATTGATTAGGATTACTGAAAAAGGGGGAAAATGAGATATAATTTATCAAACTTTTGTTGTTAAGGAAATTAAAACATTAAGGAGTGAGACCGAAGAAAAACTCCTTTACTAATATTTAATCTATTTTATATTATAGTCTATAATCTGTATTTAGTCTATGAACTGTAGCTTAGACTAGTCTATAATCAGTATTATAGCTTAGTTCAAAATCTGTACTATAGATTAGTCTATAATCTGTATTATTCCTTTCAAAGTAAATTAAAAGACAAAAACGTGGTATGTTTTTTTTTTTTTGTCTCACTCATTATTTTAAATTTATTAGTTTGAACTTACCCCGTTTTGGCAAAATTTGCCAGATATCTTAACATTAAACGACTTATTTGTTTCTCCTGAGTTGTATAATTATGTGGAAATAGGGGTGATATAGGTAAACCTAACCAAAATGGTACATCTTCACCACGCACCGAACCAGTACGCTAAAATAATTAAAATAAAAATGGAAAGATTAGTTTGATAATATGAATTATTCGTTAAATACTGGCATTATATACCTGAGGATATTCCTCTTCTATAGTACGATGTTTAAAATGTAAAAAATATCCTCGACCTCCTCTTAAGCTATGCATATAGCCTAATTTTATAAGAGAGGAAGCCGTATGACCATCACTTAAAAATTGTAAGGTGGCATCACGAGAACTTAATGGACTACGTATGGCCTTATCCCAATCGGTATATTCATTCTAAAATGAGTCAGGATGTAAGACGATTAATTCATATTATTTTTTTAATTAATGAAAAATTACCTTTAATACTGCAAATATTTCATTTAAATGATAATGAAAATTATTACGAACATAAGTTCTTAAAATACGATCACGACGAGTTTCATTGAAACCAAATTCTAAGTCTTGAGCACTCAAGTCTAAATGTGATTCCACAGATGTAAGACAAAATATAAGATTACGTTTAGGAAAGTTTGCATATTCAATTCCTGATGTACTGTAATTGAAAAGTAAATTTATGATATTTTTTGAAAGCTTTTCCAAGATCTTTACTTACCTAACTATAGCTGAACCCAAAGGCAGTGATAATTTACCAATAGCATCTGTATTGGGTGATATGACAGTGCCATCTATGAATGGCGCAAAACCGACTAAAAATCTAGTAAAGAAATATGATATGTCAAAACATATACATACGTTTCCCATTACCATATAACTTACCTTGGATGATCGATTTTAACCGCTAAAAGTTCGGCTAACGTTTTAGTGCGCAAACATGGTGCCAAATCGTAATATAACATATCACCATGACATCCAGTTTGTTCGGCCACACGACGTTTTACGAACAGAGGGTTCTTTTGTATGGCCCAAGGTGATAAAGCTGAACCGCTTACCATAACAGTGTGTTGTATTAGATCTATTTTTCAGAAGGCAATTTTTAATACTTAAAAAGAGTGACATGTTACTTCAACTTACCACTCGCTACTGGTGATACTACTAAAATATTAGCCAATGCCGCTCCTGTACCATGTCCCAACAACGTTATAGCTTGGGGATCTCCTCCAAAGGCGGGTAGATTTTCTTTAAGCCAATGTAAACCGGCCACCAGATCCATAAGACCAAAATTACCCTGAGCACTTTCCTTGCCACCCGTTTTCAAGAAACCCAATATACCCAAACGAAAATTAATGGTCACCACTATGACATTTCCATGAGCTGCCAATTCGGAACCATCATAAGGATTGCCAGAATTCCACTCATAGGATTCACCATGTATAAACAAAATGGTTGGCAACTTTGGTGAATCGTTTGTTTCACCGCTATTGGTGGTGAAACCTGTAAAAGCAAAAATATTCTCATTTCAATCTTAAATGAAAAAACCCCTTCGCTTTAATATAGAGTTATAGTTCATAACACAACTCCCAGATTATAGTTTTTGTTGATTTCTTTATCAAAAAATCATCATTTCCACAATGCTTGCAGTACTTTTTAAAATTTTAACTGCAATGCACTACGGAATTGAGGATCTCTTGATCAATTTATTACATAACCACAAAATTGATTAATTTTAAAATGTCAAAAGAAATTTTTAACTTACGTCTATATCTCCGATATTCATAGGGAACATAAATGTTTAAATATAAACAATCTTCTGATTGATTACTTAATAATGGCAGCAAACGTCTTAATTGTGCTAAACGTGCCCTGGGAACTTCTAATAATGCTTCTGGTCCATTAGGTGGTATGGGTACATTTTGAGGACAAACCGGTGAAAAACGATCAGCGTTACGAATATTTTTCCATGTAGAAGGTGTTATGGGTGGCATAAATCTGAAAAGATAGGAAAACATTTGAAAATAATTGTAGAAGTATATATAGTAACACATAAGGCATTATCAGCGCAGAAGAACATGACTGCTTGTCTGAGTAATATGACCACATAACTTTTGCTTTACAGAGAAACTGGACAATGTCTTTCTAGAATACATGCAGAGATAATGGGTCTTCTCTCAAATGATTTCTACAGATGTTGTTAAAATAAGGAGGAAGAGGATAAAATGATTTATTATCTTATTTGCAACTGCCCCGCTTTTAGAGGATTATGCCTCAAATAACTTCTGCAAATGCTGTTAAAATAAGTGGGTGGCAAACGAATGTTCATCTTTTCTTTCATTGTTCTGATTTTAGAGGATTACGAATACGTTTCGCAGTTTACTGCAATCAAAGACTCTTTTACTTTTTGAGGCATATCTGTGGTAAATGAGACCTTCCCGTATCAATCACAATTTCTATTATACTGACAGGAAGTCGTGACTTTAATATAAAAATGTAAGAATGTATAGTCGGTCAAGTCCGACTATATAATTCTCTACACCACATTGTTGGTTTATTCAAAAGTGTACAGTACATTATTGTGACATTAAAATTTATGAGAAATTTATGCGTTTTATAATCTCTTTGGGGAGTTAAATAAGAGTTATAAACTCTAAAATTTCATTTACAGTGCTTTATTTTTAGGATTTTTGTGACCTTAAAACTCCATTTTGGGAGGAGCATTTGTATGGGATGTACATAAAATATTGGATCGAACATGACTTTGTCCTTAGGCCAAGATAATAACATGTACCAAATTTCATCGAAATATCTTAAAATTGCGACCTGTAGACTGTTCACAATATTTACATAGGCAGTCAGGACAGATAGACAGACGGATAGACGGACGGACATCGTTAAATAGGCTCAGAAAGTGACTCTATAACAAATAAGATATTGTTGTGAAATTTTTTTATAACTAGGGCAAAGTTGTCCCTAAGGTAAAACTGTTGTGCCTTTGGGAAGGAATTGTCGGTATTCCAGTCCGAAAGAAACTTCTTTAAAAATTTACTTTTTCGGTAAATTGCTCACTCGGCAGTTATAAAAGTTTTGGTCCATTTCAGATTTTATGAGTAAATAGCTAAATCAAGGTATTTTTATTTTGTAATTTTAGCTTCTACATATTTTTCTCCTCACAAACTAAAGCAGATTCCAGATTGATTTGAAACCAAATAGAGCGCATTAAGTTAAAAAAACACTAAACAAAACATGTCCAAAAATGCGTCAAAACTTTGGTTTTGTCTATATGTCTCCTAAATTATAAGAGATATT
Organism: Cochliomyia hominivorax; assembly: GCA_004302925.2. Classification (NCBI taxonomy): domain Eukaryota; kingdom Metazoa; phylum Arthropoda; class Insecta; order Diptera; family Calliphoridae; genus Cochliomyia; species Cochliomyia hominivorax. The sequence continues at coordinate 72,929,434 of PYHX02000158.1, read as the reverse complement.
CCACACATGTTGCCATATGTTTAATAAAGATTTATAAGGTTATAGGTATGTATTTGATGAAATCATATATAAAATTTTTGTCTCTGAGATGACCAGTTTTGGAAGTCCACTTTCCGACCTCAGAATTTTCTAGAAATATGTACTTTTCCAAGACAATTGTCAAACATTTCAAGAATTCCCTATTGGAATTTCGTTAAGAATTATTGTGTAGTTCCAAAGTTACAGAATTGTTAAAAAATACTGAAAGGATCCTGAATTAATATTTTTCAAAGTACGGTTTTTATCTCTTTTTTAATTCGATCGGTTCTTAAAAAGAGTTCAATTTTAAGTTTTAAAAAAGAGTTTTATTTTTTATCGCTCTTTGAACAAGAGTTTAGTTGTAAAAAATTATACAAAGATAAAAATCGAAGAAAGCAAAATCCAAAAAAGAATTTTTAAATAAATAATTCGCATAAATTGTTTTAAAACCGTGTGTAGCAGTGAAAAATACTTTTTTTAAGCTGAAAAAGGGATGGGTGTGTATTTACAACCTTTGTATTTGTTATTGCATTTTTTAGTATAAAAAGACAACAGTAAATTTTATTGCGGCAAAAATTTTTTGTGCAAGTATGTACAAGTTACATTTTTAATTTTTTTTCTTCTTTTGTTTTCTTTTCGAACATATCGCATTTTGGAGGAGTAAAAAAATAATTATCTTCTTTTTTACTCTTAGCTAATAGAAGAGTAAAAAAATTCTTTTTTTTCGATTTTTGCTCTTAGCAATAAAGATTATAATTTTTATAAAAAAGAGTTTTATTTTTGATCTCCTCAAAGAAGAGTAAAAATAAAGATCATTTGAAAATAGAGATTTTGTTCCGAGTTTTTCCGCACTCTGATTTTTTTTCAAGGAATTAAATACTTGCTTAAATTCTTTATCACCTTATTATTAAACAGGGTAAACATATTTTTCTTCTTAACTTTAAAAAATTTAATGACTTTTTTGTTTATATTTTCTTTTATAGAAATTTCTTTAAAACTCTGACAAATCGGATTATGTCCATCATTATCTGTTGACATCTCCAAAAACAATAAATGATTTAGAGAAAACAAAAATTCTCAACGAAAATAAAACTTCATTCCTTGGGGTATGAAGTTTTTTCTTCCAGAGGAAAGAAGGAAGAGTGGATTGTCACAGGGTTCGCCATAATAACGAGAAAAATTGGAAAAAAAAGAAAAATTTCCTCATCATTTATTTCAATTAAACGACAATAAAACTATCAATTTATGCATAATTTTTTCCAGCTGAATTGTATCCTTATTATTTTGACAGGTTTAGGAAGTAAACATTTTACAAAATGCAAAACCTTTCAGGTTTGACAATGATCGATTAGTCCAAAGAAATTTAATACAAAAAATATTAAAAGAAAATTATTATTTTTTAATAAAAAAAACAAGTGAGAATGATGTATTGGGCCATACCGAATCTTCAATACCCTCCACCACAACTGCGTGTGAAGTAAAAAGCAATGAACTTATTTAACTTAATATTTGGCAAAATTTCATTCTAATTTGTCGATTTATAATTGACAGTTTAACGAAAGTTCTTCACTTTAAGTAAGAGGTTGCCTATTGATATCGGTCTATATCTTTTAACATACTGAACCGATTTTGCTGACTTTAAATAGGAAACTACTCAGGAAAATAACAAATGCTCAGGCTCAAGCTTTGTCAATTATTGTGGATGTGAGTGCGCCAACATAGCTATATCGATCCAGATTTTGATTTGATCCCAGAATATATGGGGTCTGAGATGATTTCTTTTTAGTGTTACACAAGGAATGACGGAGTTTATATATCCTCTTTACCACTTGTAGTGCTGGAGGGTATAAAAACGCTGTATTCGACTATACCTAATCCTCCATCAATATCCTCACACATACACTCACAGACGTATACAATATATAAAAGTTTTTCTTAAATAAGACACGGAACACTTAATGAGCATATGTTTGACTATAACTTTTCGATTTGATGAATCGATTTTGATGATTTTATATTATGGCAAAATTTTATTCTTATTTGTCGATGTATAATTGACAATTTTAAGAAAATGTTTGCTTGAACTTAGAGAATCCCTCAGATATCGGTCTATATCTTTTAATATACTAAACTTTACTGATTTAAAATAAGAAGCTTCTCAGGACTATAACAAATACTTAAGGCAAATTTCATTGAGCTCTGTCAATTATTGTGGATGGGCATAGCTTAATCGATCTAGATTTTGATTTGAGGTAAAAATATATATACATTTTAAGGGTCTGAAATGATTCTTTCTTAACATTAACCACGGAATGACAAAGTTAATATACCCCCTTTACCACTTGTGCTGGTGGAGGGTATAAAATAAAGTGTAGAATAAAGAAAATTGCCTCCATTGAGAAATGGGAATTTACCTTGAAGCTCGTTAAGATATAAAATCGATTTTTATCATTCAAAAACATCAATTTTGTTTTTTGAAAATATTTCTTGCTATTGTTGGTATATAAAAGCTGTTGTTATTTTTGTTAAGGCATTAACAGCGTTTTCACAATATACCAACAAACAAACATATTATCACACCAAACAAAAATATCAGCAGCAGCAGCAACGACGACAATAACACAAATATCCTCCGGGACCATAACAATGATATAAAATGCATTAAGATTTTAAATATTAAGATAAAATAACTCTGGCACAAATATAGAAAAACAACACAAAAACACATCGTGAAAGTACTCAATTTTAAGTAAAAAAAATGGAAGATTCACAAAAAAAAAAAAATATTATTACAATTCAAATAAAATGAAACTTACGACAATGCGATATTTAATAATAATTGTATCGTAAAAAAGAAGCATTGAATATAGAATAATAAAAATATAAATATTATAAAAAGGATACTACATTCATATTTAATAAAATAACAACAAAAGGACTCGAGGACGTAATAATAAAAATACTGATAAATAAGACTAATTTTTGAAATGACGGAGGTCGACTTGTTATTGTTATACTTTATATATTTTTGAAGGCCGATAAAGAATGCATCATCTAAGACCCCATTAAATCAAAATGCATGCAATCAAAATATGATGATTTCTGTATGTTGGCATCCACAATAATTGACACATGGGCTACACGTTTTTTATTGTGCTTAAAAGTTTTCGATTTAAAACAAGTCGGTACAAAAAAATGTGTAGACCGATATCTAAAACAACCTTCTAAAAATTTGGCGAATGAATATGACTAATCGCTTTATATAACATTTTTACCCTCCATCACCACAAGTTGTGAAAAGAGTATAACAACTTTATCATTCTGTGTGTAACGCTAAGAAGGAGACATTTTCGAACCCATAATGTATATATATATTAATATTTTAAACCTGCCTTAATTTAGCTATGTCCGTCTGTCTGTCGTTGGCACGCTTACATCCACAAAATATGATAAATTCCAAGGAAATTTTGTCAAAGTATTTGCTATAGTCCTGAGTAGTTTGCTATTTAAAACCAGCAAAATCGGTTAAATATATTAAAATATATACAGCGAGATCTAAGACAACTTCTAATATTAAGCGGAAAACTTTCGTAAAATTGTCAATTATAAGTCGATAAACTAGAATGAAATTTGCTTAATATTAAGTTATGTGAAGTTCATTAACCTTCCAAAAATGATCAAAATAGCTAAAAATATAACTAATTTTATGACTCATTAAGTGTCCCTGTGATATATTTAAGAAACGTTTTTATAATGTATACATGTGTGTGCGTGTATGTACGAAACATAACGTATTTACTTTACACGCAGTTGTGGTGTTCATAATTAACATTGCGAACGTTTTTGGAAAAATTTTAACTTTGGAAATGCTAAATTTTTTAACATGAAAATTCACACTTATATTCTTGGGATATTATCCAATTGATTTGGAAGAGCACAAGTTGTTAGTGAGACCAAGGAACGGGTAGAGGACCACTAAAGTTGGTCACCTAGGACCAATTCAATTATTTTTTTTAACGCCAAAATTTAATTTATGAATTGTTTTAAAATGAAGAAAGAAAGAAACTTATAGTTGGTGAAGCCAGACTTTAAAATACCCTACAAGGTATTATAAAGGGTACCAGGAAAAAAAGCGTTTTAAAGCGGTTTTTTCTGGGGAAATGGGATTGTAAAATGTATATTATGAGAAATTATGGACCGATCCTAATAAAATTTTGAAAATTAAAAACCTGCTTACTTAAATCAAATATAAATACAGTAAAATTGATGCACTTTAAAGTGAAGTGGAAGTTGTGTGTACCAATATCTTACAAATCATCAGTTCTCGTCGATTTCTTTTAGATGGTTAAAATTTTTGAAGTAAAAATTTGGCACTCATTTTAAAAAGTTTAATGTTCAAGGTATCCCACTTTGCGACCCTATAACTTCGCTTGTAAAAGGTTAATGGAATCCATATTGCCTTCATTATGTTAAGTTTGATACAAATCCATCTAGAAGTTCAAAAATTACTGATTTATTTCGAAAACAAATGAGAATGCTTTATTCAGCAATGCCGAATATTTAATAATCTCCACTACAAAATCTTAAGAAATAAATTCATGTTTCGTACATGTACATTATACGCATTTATATATACACTTGCAAACGCATACATTATATGAAAGTATTTCTTATATAACAAAGAAACTTATTTTAGTAATATTTTTGGCTATAACTTTTTTTTACTGAACCGATCTTGATATTTCTTGATATTATGGAAAAATTTTTATTCTAATTTGTCGATTTGTAATTGATAATTTTACTAAAGTTCTTCGCTTTAATTAAGGGTTTGTCTCAGATATCTTTTATCATTCTGAACAGATTTTGCTGGTTTTTTATATCAAATTTTCAGGCCAAACTTCATTTAGCTCTGTTAATTATTGCGGATGTGAACGTGCAAAAACAGACAGACGAACAAAGCAAAATCGTTTTAGATTTCGATATGAAGCAAGAATATATATATATATATATACATTATGGGATCTTAGATGAATAATTTCTAGTGTTACACACGGAATGACAAATTTAATATACCCTCTTCAACACTTGTGGTTATAAAAATCGATTCTCCCCACTATGTACTGTACCAATTATTATCAATTTCAATAGGATTCGTTACATCTTGAATTCCATTCAGATATTTTAAAAATTGAGAACTGTAGAATTTTTACTAACTGGATGGACGAATGAACATCATTAAATCGAACGGTATACTTTAAGGAGAAGCATAAGGGAGGTGCATTAATATTTCTTTGGGTCATCCTAACCATAATAATTAATTCAAGCTCAGAAAATCAACATTGTTCGAAATTAAGAATTTTTTCATTGAACTTTTCAGTTATTTTTTAAGGTTAATCCAATTTGTAATTTATTCCACTTATTTTATATTCAAATATTCACCATCAGTCAAAGTACTCATACTTAAATTTAAATTCAACATAAAACGAAAACATTCACCTAATGCCCTCTATAGTGTACCGAAACACAAATTGAAAGAAAAGGATGTCCCATAAAAATAAATATAAACCCCAACTCCTGCAAAAAAATCCTCACGTTAAAGATAAGATGAAAAGGAAGTTAAGAAATAAAAGGACGTTAAAGAAAGAAAACGAGAATAGAACGTAATTGTATAACAAAAATGATATAAAAATCTAAAAATAATTACCTTAAACTTCCGACAGGTGGCGATGCATAAGGTATACCCAGATAAGCTTCCACTAATGATGGCGATGAACGTACAACAATGCCACGCACCAGACCGTATTTCGTTTTAACCGTATTTGTGCTCAATTTTACACCACTACCATGAAAACCTTCCGATGTGTGCCACAATGATGACAATAATATCAGTATAATCAAAGTGCGTGAAAATACCAACAACGATGGCAGTCGTAAATGAAGAGTAGTTGTAGTAGTTTGAGATGAAGATGAAGTAGTAGTCGTAGTAGTAGCAATGGAATTATATTGTTGTTGATGATGATGATGTGACTGTAGTTGCTGATTTTCTTGCTGAGTTGTTTGTTGTCGATATTGTTGATGATGCTGATGATTATGTTGTTGATAATGGCAATATGGCGTCACTGTCTTATGGGGTTGTTGGTTTAACAATAATATTAAATTCCCTGGAGTCGCTGTATATGTTAACGATGTTGTTGTTATTGTTGTTGCAGAACAAGGAGATAATGAAGAAGAATATAAAGAGGAAGATGATGTATTTGTATTTGTTTCTTTAGTTTTTGTTGTTGGTGTCTGCGTTCTCAAAACATTTTGTTGTTTGGCCTTAAAGTCTGACATTTTTGTTGGTTTTTTCAATTTTCCACCACTTGCAGTACTTATGTTGCCATACTTAGAGTCTACGGCTGATGTTGGTGTTGCTATTTTTATTGTTGCTTTTGCTGCTGATGATGGTGATGATGTTTTAAGTCGTGGTGTTAACACATGCACTATTGAATCTTTAAGATATTTTAACAATTTTTCTAACACTGACGGAAATCCGTAAATATGCCAAAAGCAACAACACAACTGTAAAATTTCATATAGAAAATGTTGGCATTTTATGTGAAATGTTTGTAATCCACTTTCGTTAGTTTTGAATTGTCTGGAATTTGTAGAGGAATTAGAATTGTTGTCTGTTGCGAGAGAATGAGGGGAAGATTTTGTTTTTATATTAAAGTGATTCAAAGAGAATTGTTTTAAAATGTTGGGGGAATTTTGAGAGCACCTTGGCGTATGAGCAGAGTTTTGAATATTTTCGGTATCTATGTCGGTGGATCTTGCTTTATGTATTCTTAGTGTGAACTTTGCTTTGTTGATATTAAAATTCTCTCCTCTGATAATGTTTTTATGATTTTCTAGTTGATCATTATTTTGTGCACAATATGTTGAAAATGTTGTTTGATCAAATACAACTCTGTTTCTATTATCTTGCTCACACTCTTTTGTCGCAACGGAAAGGAATTCCCGAATTTTAGAATCTTTAAGTTGTTTAGATTTGAAGGTGGAAATATGTTCGATGTTTTCTGTCTGATCTTTCTGCTCAATACTGCGATCATAAGTATCTCTGTGTTGATTATCTTGGTGACACGTTTTGAAGGAATGTGAATAAAAGTTTTGAGACATTAAATCAAAAATAAGAGAGTTGTTTTCTATTAAGTCATTCTCTTTCAACTCGCGATCGAATGCAACTCTGTATCCGCTTCTTTGTTCAGATTTTCTTAAAGATTGGAAATGGTATTTTTGCAATTTCTCATCATGTTTCTCCCCCACATTGTGATCAGATGTAACTCTGTGTTCGTTATCTTGTCCGCTCTTATGGGTTGAATAGAAAAAAAGTTCTTGAAATTTCGAATTGAACGAATTTGTTGGTTGATATTTTTCTTCAATATTGTGATCAGTTGAAACTGTGCATGAAGAATGTAAATGTTGTTTCATTGTATTGGTGGTAGTTATAATACTTCTCAGTTTTTTAGTGATCTTGTTATTTTCTACATCATTATTTTGGTTCCTTGATCTTGCTAGATGTTCTCTGAGTGCTTTAAATTTAATATATGGATTTCGATGAATTTTAAGTTCTTTTCTCTTTGAACTTATGTGCGTTTGTTTTAAATGGCTGATACGATCATTTATATTATTAAAGTTGTCTGGGCAATTATCATAACATAATATTTCTTTTCTGATTTTTGAAAGATCTTCACTTTCTTGTTTTTTGAAGCAATTGTCGTAAAATAAAATCTCTTGTTTTCTCTTTAAGAGATCTTTATTCTCTTGCATTCTCTCTTGATTTCTTAAACATTCTCTTTTATGATCTTTCATTTTCCCTCTCAATTGCATTGTTTCGTTTAATATATAATTGCCTACTTTAAGGTTTAAAATTCCTCTTTTTAATTTATTATGTTTATCAGGAATTTGTTGTAATCTTTTTAATGATATCAGTCTTTTAGGGCAAATTCCTACAAAATGTTTTTTAATTTTTAATATTTTCTTATTATGTAAAATTTTCTTTATTAATAATTTAACATATTTTTCTAGTATTTTACGGTTACAATAATAGTTAAAGTTATTTAAAAATTTTATTACAATTTTAAATTTTAAAGAAAATCGTATTTTGAAATATTTAACTATATTTAGCTGCAGATTTTGTTCTGTTTCCTTTTCCTCTAAATGAGGTGAATTTTTATTTATATTACAATTTTCAAAATCAATTAAATTCATTGATTTATTATTAGTTGTTTTTCTTGTTGTTGTTGTTTTATTAATTATAAATTTAAATATATAATTAATTATTTGACTAATGCATAAAATTAATTTTAATAAATTAATGAATAAATTTTTGAAATATTTTAGGTAATTTCTTTGTTTATATTTTGAAATTTTGATTTCCGTTTTATTGTTTTGGTTTTTATAAAAATGTTGTTGTGCTCTGCATTTAGTTGTTGTTGTTTTTGTGCTCTCTTTATAACAGTTAATAATAATATTTTCCGAGTATAGCTGTTTAACTGTTTTAATGTTTTGAGTGTATGGATTTCCGTTTCCTGTTGCTCTTGCTGCTGAGGATTTAACTTTAGCTGAAAAATTTCTTGCTGCTTTTGTAGCTGTTGTTGTTTTAGTTTTTGTTGTTGTTTTTGTTGCCATTTCCATTTTATTCTTTTCATTTTCACTGCTGTCGTTTGGGTTTTTAATCTTCTCATTGTTGTTGTTTTGATGAACATTTTGTTGTCTTAGTGTATTGATGGCAAATATTATACAATTGGTAATGCACTTTTTTAGTTGTTGTTGTTGTTTAAAATTAGTTTTTGTTGTTTGTTACAATTTCAGTTATTTTTTTTTTTGTAGCTGTGCTCGAGTTTTGTTGTTGTTTTTATTATTGTTCTTTGTTTTTTTGGTACTTTTTCAAATAAACTTTTTTGTTGTAATTTTTTTCTGTTTTATTTTATTTAAAAAATTTTGTTATTTTTGTTGTTGCTGTTGTTAAGTTCAGAGGTAGTGCTTTAGTTTGCTTTAATATTTTTTCTATATTGTTTCGATTTTTTTGGCAAAGTTTTTGTTGTTGTTTTTAGGTCACACAGTAGGTAAGGAATTGCTTGTATCTGGAAATATCAAAAAGAGAGAGAGAGAGAGAGAAAAAAACATGAAAAATAAATATTGTTGAAAACTAAAACAATATGTTGGAAGAGAAAAAAATTGTTAAAGATTAATACAATTGTTACATTGTCAATTCCGGTAATCTACTTAGGTGGTAAATATATTTTCAGCTTTATTTAGTTGTAAAGAGGGTTATTAATTTTGTCATTCTGAGTGTAACTCTTAGAAGAAATCATCTCAGACCCCATAATTTATATATTCTAACATGAAATTAAAATCTGAGTCGATTTAGTTGTCTCTGTCCGTCTGTCAGTCTACCTGTCTATATGTCCGTCTGTTGTTAGCATGCTCACAACCACAATAATTGCCAGAGCTCAATAAAATTTGGCCTTAGTATTTGTTATAGCTCTGAGAAGTTTCCTATTTGAAACCAGATAAATCGGTTCAATAAATTAAAAGATATAGACCATATTCTGTGACAGCCTCTAAATTCAAGGTTATGAAGTATATTTAACATAATATTTAGCTATATATACTTCATAACCATGAAGTACAAATGGTCAAAAACGTTTCAGTAGAAACAAATTATGATCAAAAATGTAACTGATTTTATGACTCATTAAGTATTCCAGTGTTAGCGTAACTGTGAGTGTGTTTCTACGAAACATATCGTTTTTACTTCGTAAGCATTTTTGGTGGAGGGTATTGAAGATTCGGCATAGCCGAACATAACATTCTTACTTGTTTTCACTTAACATTTTTTTCCCTCTTAACTTCCAAAGAAGTGTTGATTTTTTCTCTCTTAATCCCATCAAATCAACTTAAAGCTTATGAATTAAGTTTTTATGTGGCATTGGAAAAGCAAAAAATCCTTAACTTTTGTTCTCAAAGGTATTAATGGCTGCTGAAAATTGTAAACTCATTTTGTATTCAATTTTCAATTTTAAGTTCTTTTATATTCGTCTATTTTTCTCTATAAGTAAGTATTAGAGAGGCTTAAGTTTTAAGTGATTTTTTTTTTCGAAATGCAAAAGCTTAAGTTTTTGTTTTTAGTTAACTTAAGAATTAATATATTTAAAATGTAAATTAATGATTTATTAAAATGTTTACGTTGAGTCTGTTAAGATTTGAATTTGATTTGATTACAATGGGATGAAATAAAAAAAATGTTAATTCCAAAGAGCTTTTAATTAAAGATTGATTAAAGATGATTTTAATATGTTGAAAAGTAATTAAAATTAACTAAATTTGACAAGAGAAAGTTTAGTTCAGATCTCTATGAAAATAGAGATATACCCTATACTACTGTAGGTGATTAGGGTATTATGCTTTTGATGTTTGAAACACGCGGAAAACATGGTGTTAAACCCTTTACATCTTCAGTAAACCGTTCGACTCAGAATCAATTTCTCAGTCGATTTAACGATATCTGTCCGTCTGTCCAGCTGGCTGTCCACGTCAACGTTGTGACGTTTTAAGGACATAAGTCTTAAATATACGTTGGTATTGTATCAATAAATGGGTAAATTAGGATAAGCATAAGCAAATATCTATGCACAAAATAATACGAGGGTCGATTTATAAATTTTTCTAGCTCTCATATAACCCTCCAGCAAAATACATTTTAAAACGCATAAATTTCATTAGTTACAATATTCGTGTCGCAATAATTTACTGCAGAGTTAAGAATAAATTAGAAAATTTTATTTGTCGTTTACAAATTTTTCGTAACTATAAAAATATTGTAGTATATTACATGGTCGGGCTTCACCGACTTGTTTGTTATTGAAATGATCACACAGTCATTAAAAGGACCTTCTGGCGAAAAACACTTTTGAGGTGCAAATATTTTATATTTACATTTTTATTTGATTGGAATCAGTTTACAATTTACAAAAAACTAAAACATATTTTTATAGTTTTAATGACAAATGATCAGAAATCCTTGCAGGAGTTTATAGTGCTTTCTCGAACAGATAGTCCATCTCCCTTTAAAATCGATTACACTTTTTTTCTACTCTTCAATTCTCTTTTTATAAGAATCCAATATCTCTCCATTGGCCTTAGCTTCAGCCAAATTGGAGGATTTGTCTCGATTAGTACAAATACCACATTATTGTTCTTGTACCACTTAAGGGCTTATTTACCATAGTGATAGAATGCCAAAACGAATATGCCAGTTCATACGTTTCGTCAACCATTATGCGGAAAGTTTATATTCTCTAACGTGACTTCAATTTCCATTCTCTGTTTTTGGTCCCTTAAATTTTTTGCAGCGTTCCTGTCAGGAGCTTATCAAGTGTTGTATTAGCTGTAATTTTCCGTACCAAATAGTCCGCATAACATTTGCTTTGTTTTAACTAAAACTGCAGTTTTAACTTTAAATTTAGATTCTACACGCAGATAAGTCATTTCACAATATGTTCGTCGCAACACTATTATATTCGCGACAAACATTTATTGTTATCGCTAACAAGTTAATTGGTGAATTAATTTTATTTTCACTACAATTTTGTTGCTGTATTTAAAGTTGTTTTATTAAAAAAAATATGTGTTTACAATATGTTTGGAAATATATTTGACTTGTGCCGAATTATATATTCCACCATCACATATTATGCTAAAATTAACATGAGTTGAAGATATTGCACTAAAAAACTTATTATTCGTGCATCATCTTACAGTAAAATACGGTAACATATTTTGAAGAGGCTTTATAAGAGAGTTATAGCAAAATATAGACCAGGATTGGTGAAATTAATAATACATGTTAAAGATAGAAAATTCATAGTACCAAATTTCAATAAAATTGGTCTTTATTTGAAGTTTTATAAGCTGAAACCCGTTTTTCTTTGCTTATTTTGCATTTGTGCTGATGTATGAAACATGCGGAAAACATGGTGTTAAACCCTTTATTACCCAGAAATCGACTTGTATTTGAATAAAGTTATATTTCAAACTTTTATTTGTTACAATTGAATCCTTTTCCAGGAATAACTAAACAATTATTTTATAATTCTTGTAAAAATCAATATTCAATACTTTTTAACTTTTTTTTAAATTTCAAAAATGTATAAAATGTTTTTTATTATTAATACACGCAGAGAAAATATATGTTTGCGATAACCATAATCAAGAGATAACTCAATTTTGTTATCGGATATTGTTATTGCAATCAATAAATATTTTTATTGGTATTGCGATTTGGCACTGATAACAATAGTTATTGTTATCGCGACTAATAATATTGTTATTCACATGAAAAGTTTGTTATTCACATTGTGTTTTGGCATCAAGTTATTGTAATCGCTACTAAATTTATTGTTTTTGTAATAATATACTTTTATTTACATTGTTATTTTGCGTTGGTAACAATAGTTATTGTTACGTCACTAAAAATATTGTTATCGTAACTAAAATGATTGTTATTAATGTTTTTGTTCGAATTATTTCTTTATTGAATAAAAATATACACATACGAATTAATTTAATATACTTCTTACTTTATATATACGTTTAGTAATCTTTAAGTATACCGTTCGACTCAAAAGTTATTTTCTGAGTCGTTTTAACTATTTCCGTCTGTCTGTCCTGTTGGCTGTCCATTTAAACATTGTGAACACTCTACAGTTCGCAAGTTTTGAGACATGTCGATGAAATTTGGTACATATTAATATTTTGACTCAAAGGCGAAGCCTATTGAAATTGGCAATGTTCGGTCTAATTCTTCGGATACCACCCATACAAATGTCCTTCCGGAATCAGGTTTTATGCTTATTAAAGTCCTATATGTGACGCCTAAATATGAGCTTAAAATATCATTCCGGAAAGTTCTAAATATGAATTTGGAAAAAATAAGTGGTATGACATTCTAAAACGATGTGCCAAATTAAACGAAGGTCGGTCCCTTACTTCTCATAGGTCCCATACGAGCTCTTTTCCGAATATCACTTTTGCAATAATAACTGGTCAAATTAAAACAAACAAAAGCAAATATTGATGTGCAAAATTATAGGAGGGTCGGTTCATAATTTCTACTAGAACCCTTATATCCTCGCAGAAAAATTTATTTTTAAACTCCTAAATTTCACATAAATATTATTATAATACATTGCACACTTAAGTATAAATCAATAAATAAAATTATACGAGGTTCGTTTATAATTTATTCGTAACTGCTTTTTATAACCAAAATTGTGGTGTCGGGTATTATATTATGGGGCTTGACCAACTGTAACAATTTTACTTGTTGATTTTATTTTTTAAAAATAATTTTATAACAGTAAAGAAATTTAACAATTAACATGTTAGTGATAACAATAAGTGTTTGCCTCGAACATATGAGTGTTGCGACGAATATATTATTAAATGAATTTTGTTGAGTGTAGTTTTTTTAAATAAAATTAAATTTTAAGTTGTTTAAAGGAAGAAATTGTAAAACTTGTTGTTAATAATAATTTATTGAAAATGTAATATATTTTTTCTTAAAAAATTACTTTTCCACCTTCTAATACTACGAAATTTTTTCATTCATAATTAGATTTAATAACAAATGTTTGTATGCTCTTTGTAGTCCAAGTTATATAAGAATTGAACAGAACAGAATGGAAATCCATTTAAGATTGAATCTATCGAGTTGATTGGTTGTCATGGCTTAAGATTTAAAAATATTATTTGCCAGTGAATCCATGTATAAATAATTGTCTGACACGTGTAGACATTTGAAAAAAAATGTAGAGATTTACAAACAATTTAAGGAAAATACAATAAAATCAAGAAATAAACATTTATTATGGATGTGTAAAATAAGAGAAAAATAAATGTTTATGTGGACCAAAGAAAAATATTTAAATAAACATTTTTATGTTAACCTTTATCAAAATGGAAAGCATTTTATGGTATTGACATATCAAACGTTCTTTTTTTTAATAGAACATGTGTAAAATATAATCCAAATGTTGATGTATTTTTGAAATATTAAAAAGAAAAGGAGTATTATGGATCAAGGCCTGAAAACTCCTGTGTTATATGGTGTCATATTTTTGAAATTCCCTATAAATGTTGGCTGATTTTATAAAATAAACAAGTTAGAATATTATATTTGGCTATGCCGAATCCTCAGTACCCTCCACCACAAAAGCATGTAAGTAAATACATTATATTTCGTACTTACACATTCACACACTCACAAAGTTATATTAAAAATAACCGTTTTTTAGTTATAAAAAAAGTTATTATTTTTGGCTATATATTTTTTTTCTACTGAACCGATTTTGATAATTTTTGAAATAATAATGAAGTACATATATCATAATTCACATGTAAATTCTATTCTAATCTGTTTGATTTATAATAGAAGATATCGGTTTATATCTTTTAACATGCTGAACCGATTTATCTATCTTTAAATACGAAACTTCTCTTAACTATATTTTATTTAGCTCTGTCAATTATTGTGGATGTGAGCGTGCCAAAAACATATAGACAGACGGACATAGATAAATCGGCTCAGCTTTTGATTTGATGCAAGAATGTTATACATTATGGGATCTGAGATGTTTATTGCTTAGCTTTACACACGGAATGATAAAGTTAAATCTCTTTTAATTGGAAGGGGTTATATATGAAAGTTTTAACAAAATATGGACGGATATTTGTCAAATTAGTAACTTGTATTCAAAACATTCAGAAAAATAACTGTGTTGAATTTAAATGGAATAGGTCTATATTTCATTTTAAAACTGCTTTCTGTATGGGGACTTATATGGGGGTAAAATAATGTTTCCAGCACAATCTAATTTTTGGATTAAATACTATAACAAAATAAATATATGTGATTATTTCTGTAAACTAGTTTCAAAATTGCTACCTATATCTCACCCTAAAATTGAAGGTGTATCAAAATTTTCATATTTTAGCCGATAATTACTTTGCTATTTATCCGACTTTGATGATTTTTGTGTTCAATATTAAAGTTTATTTTTCAGTCACTTTTTGTTGAAAAATTAAAAAAGTTTTTCTTTTTGAAATTTTTAGTTTGTCTCAGATATCGGTCTATGATTCGGATATATATTTCAGGCGTGAGAATGTTTCCATAATTATATCGACTCAGAAAGTGATTGTGAATGTAACAATATACTCAGAAATGATTATTATGATTTTCGCTGCTATTTTAATTTAGTATGTAGTGTAGGGTATTACATAGTTGGGCTTGTTCGACTATAACATTCTTAGTTTTTTGTTTTATTGTAGAGTTTTCAGCGTTTCAGAAATTGAAATACTTTATCACTAGTGTCTTGATTTCTTGAAGAATCTCTAGGCCATTCTGAGGAAGCAAATGCCAATTGGAAAATGGTTTGAATATTTATACTCTATGCCACCGAAGGTGTTTGGGGTATTATGCGTTTGTGCTGATGTTTTGTAACATGCAGAAAAAATGGTGTTACACCAACCATTTACTAAATCGTTCGACTCAGAATCACCTTCTCAGTCGATATAACGGTGTTCGTCTGACTGTCTGTTTATCCGGCTGGCATTTTTTATATTTTATTTTTTAAATATCACAACGAAATATGGCACTTATTATTATTTTGTCCTAAGGTAGAAGCTTATTGATATTGGCTATGTTCGGTCCAATATTTTAGGTACCATCCATACAAATGTTTTTCTCGGAATGGGGTTTAGAGGTCATAATAGTTCTAAATACAAAGTGATTTAAGCAAATTTTGGAACAAGTAAGTCTTATAATATTCTAAAACGATGTACTAAAATATGCGAGGGTCGGTTTATTATTTCTGATAGATCCCATATAAACCAACTGCCAAGTATCACTTTTAAGGACAAAAATTTCACTTATACGTTGGTATTTTAATAATAATTGGTCAAATTAAGATAGATATTAACAAAAATCTATGTGCAAAATTATGCGAGGGTCGGTTCATTATTTCTTCTTACAATAAAATTAACATCCTCCCCAATAAAATGAAAAGCATAGTAATGTACTACACACTTAAGAATAAATCAGAAAATCAAATTATACGAGGTTCGTTCATAAATTTTTTAGCGACAATTTTTACCCTACGATGTGGTGTAGGGTAGTAGATAGTCAGGCTTGACCGACTATACATTTTTAATTGTTTTATTATGAATTATTATCGTAAAACTGTTTGTGAAAATACGAAGGGCTTACGAGAACGCTTAATCACCATAATATCATTCTATAATTTAAAAGATTTTCACGATCATTTCACTTTATTTGACTAATGTGATTTTTCGATGTTAACTAAAGAGACAAAGAGGTAATAAAAGTGATGCATAGAAATATACGATCGCCAATCCGAAAGTAGATATTGCAAAGGCGGTAAATGCAATTCTTTAGATTAACAAAATTCACTTTCTTAATTGATCACAGTAATATGTTAATTTTTTTTGATCTCACATTTTAATTAATTTGTTGTTTAAAATATTATTTGATAAACAAACAATTTCACTCTATTAAATATTTGGAATTTAAACTTCATTTTCAAATCTCTCGTTTTTCTCAAAATTAAACAGAATTTCCGCGAATTCTTTTTGTCGTCCTCTGAAAAAACTATAATTAAATTGAGCAGAATATTTTTAGCAGTCACAAACATACATTTTTTCACGTAGTTGTTTTTTTATTATAGTTTTTCGTTAATATTAAAATAAACAAAAAAAAAAAAACGCTGTTTTTGAGCGCCAAAAACTCGATGGAAAAAAACGTGAATCAAAAAAGTTATTAACGAAAAAAAAATTGAATAGAATTCCTTGACGTTATAAGGTTATGTTAACTTAAAATATTAAAGGAAAAAGTACAAAAATTTAATTTAGAAAAAAAACTTTGTAATATTTTGTATAAATTAATAAATCACTTATTTCCGTCTTTAAGATAAAATAACGTTTTCTTTGTTTTTAATATTTTATAAATAAAATGAAGAAGAATCTTTTAAGTTTTTCTTATAAGGGTTTTTTCAAAAATATTATATATAGTTTCTTAAATATTTATCTTATAGTTTTAATATTTTTGTAGGTGTATTTTTTTTTCATTCTTTCAATATTATTTTTTGATATTTCAACTTTTTCATACCACTTGAGTTTCCGTTACAGAAGTTGCGCTTCAACTGTTCACACTGTGATTAGTTACACAATCTTAAATAGCCTTCTTAACGCTATCAAGTATATTTCTTCTATGATTTTATGCTTTTTTCTCATGACTTTTTTTCCCATTCAAAAATGTATGAGATGTGATGAAGATGAAAAAAAATATATATGAAAAATAAGAACAGAACAGAACATTAAACAAACTTCTTTACCTCATGGTAGTTATTTCATCTTCCTTTAACTGAATGCGATTTTTTTTTCAATTTTAAAATATTTTTGTTGTTGTTGTTGTACCACATTTTGCATCATACAGTGTTGTATGCAGGTGTTGTTTGTTGTTGTAAAATTTTGTAACGTTTATGGAGTGAATTTTTGTTGTAAGGAAAAAAAGTAAATCTGAAATTATGATTAATAGTTTAGATTTTCCTAATAGTCTATTTATGTCATAAAGGCAAAGCAACAATAAGGAATCAGCTGGACTACTTTTCTTACAGTTATAAAAACAATAACGAGCAAGTTTGTAAGAAATTATGAAGAAAAAGTTAATAAAGTAGAAAAAAATAGGTCTATTTTTAGTTAAAGTTTGTTTAAAATTTCCAGAATTTATCGAATTTCTAAAAATTTCTTAATAAAAAAATAAATTTTGTTGTCAACAAATATTGCTCATCAATCATTGGTTTTAAATGTAAATGTATTGTATCTGTTATCTTATTGGTTTGACATACAAACGTATGATTAATTTTACTCAAAATTAAATATGAATCATACGCCCAGTAATTTTTTAACCAGGATTGCCAGCTGAAAGGTTTTGTTTAATATTACTTAATTCGGAAAAAAATATCTTGAAAAGCTGATTTTTGCAGGTGTCGTAAAATTTTCCTTTAAATCGTCCTTTAGTATATAAATAAATGTGTCAATGAATTTACATCATTGACAACCGCGGTTCTTTAATATTCTAAGAGTCATATATTGAACGAATCCATTAAGCAAATTCAGACTCAGATATTAAAAAGAATCGGTTGCTTAGCTAACGATAGAGGCGCAAATTATTCGCTTGGATGGCTCAGAAATGAATTAAACCACCGTTAGAGGCATAAATTCCTTATCGCTAAAGCGATGGATCCTGTGCACGAAATTCTGAAGAACCAAATCAAGCAAATAAATATTTTTACATTGGGAGAAACATTTTACATTGATGATCAAAAACCTATAACCTTCCTGTCAATGTTGTTCAATACGATCGTGGAATATGGTGGCTATACAAAAATAGGAAGATCTTACAAATTATAATGACACTTAAACCTGGGAAAGATCTGACGTTTAATTTTTCCTACTGATTTATTAGTCCACTTTGGTGCCTGTCAAATATTGACTCAGTTCATAAATTTTTTCCGTGTTTCACATATTGTTCCAAAGTTCGGCTTAATGTTCTTATTTCGAAAGTGAAAAGTTTAGTGCCATTTACCCACAGATTAATGGAATCTAATTTAACTGGTCGTTTATTTCGACTTTACTACAGTTGAATTTTGTATTAGAGATCCTGAACCCTACGTTTACATGTATGACCTTCACATTAGGAAGGAAAATTTTACCCAGTGGGAACATGTACCATACCTTTATTTGAATAGGAGATTTACTTGGTGCCATTATGTGGAAGGCAAGAGACTTCAAATAAAGTTGAAATCCTCTAGTTTTAGTGAATTATAAACAGTCAATTTGAACTAAGTCTTGATAATTAAGTCATTTTGTATAAAATTGTATTAAAACCTCATTCCTAAACAGAGGGTTCAATCGAAAATTCCTAGGAAAATGACGGGAATTAAACGGTTCATAAGAAATGAGAATATGCACTGAGATTTGGAGACTTCAAAAATTTAGAGAGAACTACATATTGCAAAATTTTTATTTAAAGTGATAACGAATACAAAGCTTCATAGAGCTAATTTACCTTCCCATTAAAGTGAGGGTTGTCTTCCCAGTACCTTTTATTGTTGGAGAGGAATAAATTTAATTAAGATTTAAAATTTAAATAATTATTGTGAGGCTCATATCGAGTGATCAATAATGTTCTTGAAACAACAAGGCACAAAATGAAGTCTAACATATCAAAATCAGAAGTCAGCTGATCCTACCTTCAATAGTTATGTTTGTGGGACCTATAAGTAGAAGCTGGATTTTAATGGAGAGTCTCTTTTCAAGTTTTAAATGTTTAAAAACAGTTGGAGCGATCCAGAAACATAACTTCTTATGTTAGAGCGACCAAAGCTAAATTTGGTTAGAGGAGGCCTAGTTTAGGATTGATTTTCAGCCAGAGAAAAAAGTCATTTGATGAAAAGAAATTTAAAGATTTTCCAGCGAATTGGGAACTTCAGAATTTTTCCAGAAACTTATTAAGACACACTGGACAGTATTTTAAACTAAAAATTCTCTTTTCACTAAATATCTGATGGTCCATTTTATATGCAAATGCAAGATTTTTGACATATCGACATTACGAATTCCGTTTAATTGTGCTCTCTTAGTTAATTCGTCTATATATCTTAATATTAGAGATATGGTTATCGATAGCTACACATTTGTAATATTTTATATTGAAGTCAATGAATTTTTTATTGATGGATCCAAATTGAGATACTATAATTCGTTGTCACCTAGTGTATACCGGGGCATTTTATTATTAAGAGAAATTCTTTTTTATTTCTTTTCTATTGCCGCTTGTTCGTGGAGTTAAGCGGTAAAATACTAAAGTTTTGGAGTATTTAGGCCTTTTGAAAAAGGTTTCCTAAGAAATTTTAAATCGAATATAGAATATTATATTCATTTGGAAAAGATGAGGAGTGGATTTGAATCAAAAAAGGTAAAGGCTTAAAGGCTTATATTGAAGGGACATCAATCTTTAAAGTATATACAATTTGTTTGTTAGTTTATTAAGTACTTAAATGCTATGAAATATATACCTTAAGAACTATGTAATAGTTAATATAGTAGTTCTCTCTTTTATCTTTTTCCGTTCACTCTTCTTTTTTGGAAGAAAACTGGGCCTTTAAGTAGTATTTAAAAAATTAAGTGCTTTAAAAACCGTATAATTTTTATTATTTTTTTCAAATTTTTAAGAGCATGTAAATACGTGTTGCAAAATAAAGGGAACATTATTTTGTTGCCATCACCAAATTAGGTCACTACACTTAGGCGTCTGCTAATTTACACATTTGAGGAGAAATTACACGTATATATTTTATTTTTATTTAAGTTAAGGATATCAAAAAGCTCGACCTTAACTGAAATACTCTACCTACGAAAATTAAGAAACGACCCTCGTATAACTTGCTTTTCAGATTTCTGCTAAAGTGTTTAATACTTTAAATCATATTAATATATACTTCTATGAGATTTATGACTTTAAAACTTTTTTCGAGGTTATCATATGGGAACTATGGGGATTATTTGATTATACCAAATTCAATAGACATGGTCCTTGGTCAAAAATAATACTTCGTGCCAAATTTCATTAAGATTTACATGAACTTTACATGATCTGCCAGGACGGACCGACATGGTTAAATCTACTCAGGAAGTGGTGGTAGCATCATACGTCCACCATCTATGGTGGTTTAAGATATAAAGAATTGCTTTAATTGACTATTATTACTAGAGATATTTTCTTTCCTAAATCTTTAGATTACTGGTAGTATGTAAGTGCGTTTAGAGAAGTTAAAATTATATTATGGGCAGATTTGGTACAGTTATTGATATGATTTTTTGGATATGAGGAAAATAGAACTGTGGTTTAAGTTGAACTTTTTGGAAATTGTGTATGCTGTTTCTACCCATTGCCATGTAACTGCCCAGATTTATTTCTAGTGATTGAAGCTCTTTAAATAAGATAATGTCTTTGGTTAAAAAATTGACATTTTCGTATCTGAATTTTATTTTGTAAAATGCTCTACAATCTATATCAAGTCTTTGCTTGAGCCCGTCAAAACTCAAATCGAAAATTTTTGAATCATTAGTTCATAGTAAATAATGTATTTTACTAACTGCGACCCGGTGGGTTTGCGCACTTACTATAAAGTGGGCACGCTCCCACGTCTCAATTATTCAATAGTAATAAGTATTTACTAACTGCGACCCGGTGTGGTTTGCCGCACTTATAAAGTGGGTGGCACGCCTCCCACGGTCTTGTCCGTCTTACATTTTGGCCAGTTATTGGAAAGTATTTGGAACAATTTGAATACTACCGCTTTTACAGTTCTTTTGTATGGGAGTACCTTTCAACCTTGATCCTATTCGTCCTATATTTTGATCAGTAAAACAAATTCTAGAGAAATTGATTGTGTCGAATAGAGAACTATTGCTATTATAGTTCTTTAGATATTCAACAATTAACATTTCTTTGTATGCGGATAAATCTTTCCATGAACCTATCCGCCCTTCATTCTGTGCAGTAAAACAATAAGTTGAATATTTTTTTGGGACAAATTTGAAAATTCTTGGTTTAGTGGTTCTTTATATATTCGATTATCATCATTTTCTTTGTATGGTTGCTACATCTCCCCTGATCCTATCGTTCTTCATATTGTCTAGTAAAACAGTTCATTGGTAAAGTGGTTGAGACCAAATTCAAAAATTCTTGCTTTATAGTTTCAAATATCCAATGATCATATTGAAAACTACCTCTTGCCTCGTAAAAAACTTCAAAATATTTTGGAACCAAATCTTTAAATTGTCCATGAAGTAGTTCTTTCGATGATCAATGTTTTCTTTGTATGGGGGTCTTATCGAAATTTTTATAAACTTTGCTACTTCTGGTTTGGGGATCATTCTGTAAAAATTTCAGCAAAATCGGCATTATTCCGATTGCGAATCGGTAGTTGTTAACTTTAACCTGTCAAACCATTTTAAATAAGTCAACCTTGCGCAAATGAGAGATATGTAACAATAAAAAATAAAATTTTTGTTGTGCAAAAATTAGAGATCAAATTTATATTTAAAAATAATTAATGATTATGTTGTTCATTTAAAGACAGTTAAAAACTAGATTGCCCAACAAGTCATTTTGACTTCCTTTTAATTAAAATTGTAAAAAGAGTATGTATTATTTTGGTTTTTCACGATTTAAATGTGTACTATTAGTTTTTAATATTACTAGGATCGATCTATAATTTCCCATAGATCCTACATAAAACCTACTACGATATATCAAGTAAAACTTTAAAAATTTCATATAAATGTTGGTGTTATAAAAATATCAAGATAAGTACAAATCACAGAACCAAAATTCTACGAAAGTTGGTCACAAATATATAATTCTCTTATCACACTTTGTATCTTGTTTTATAATTAAGTCATTTTGACTGCTTTTAAGCAATATAGTTTATATAAAATTTCGGTCTCTTTTTATTTCATATTAAATAAGAAATGAAGGAAATTGCGTAAATTTTGTAGATAATTTAACACCAATTTTCTATTACAAGGAATTTTAAAATAAATTAAAGATCAATTTTGCTTTTCAAAGAGAATAAGATTAATTTCAATAAATTTTCACTTTAAAAGTTATTTACGATTTTTTTATTTAATTTGGGATCAAGTATTTGAAAAATATATTTAAAGAATATTAATTATCTATTTAATAAGGCCATTAAAGATAAAGTTTTTATTGAAAGAAAATTTAAGATCAATTTTCCGTTGAAAGATAACTTAAGATCCAACTGAAGGTGAATTTTGAATAGCAAGTTTTGTGTATCCAAAATAAAGGCTTATAAAGGCATTTTATAATAACAACTCAGATCTTCTTTTCCTCTCCCCAATGAATTAAGAATATGATCATAAATGTGTTCATACTGGCAATTCAATATGTATATGTATGTGTTATAAAGCTTATAAATAGAGATGAAAAATCTTTCTTTTATTATTCAGCTTTATGATTCCAATGCTTGTTTGCCGATGTTTTCCTCTTTATTTTGTAGATTTTTCCATTTATTGACTGTGTTTTTTAGCTATTGAATGACATGTATTCTACGTATTTAAGTAAATATTGTAACTCTTTTTGTTGTTGCTGTTGTTTTCAAATACAATCTGCAGCAACTTCCTATGTCCTGCCCCCAACCCCATATCAACAAGCAAGCAATATTTTCAGATTGTTCTGGTTCTACTCTATTCGTTGTTTGTTTTTGTGTAAACAAAATGAATAGAAAAGGATAAAATAGAAACAAAAAAAAAAAAATAAAGAAATGAAGAGAACATAAGACAAGATAAATATGTGTTGTAAATGTGTGGGCATATACTTATATGGGAGTGTTGTTGTTGTTATTTACACATTTAAACATATATGGACGTTTTATATATAATAGTGTGTGCGTTTGTATAGTCTTATATGTATAGAAAAAACATTAATATGTACACAGATACATTTAACAAACATTTATATCAGACGATTAAAAAGAATTTGAGATATAAATATACTTAACTACATCTGAACATATAGTCTATATATAGCAAAAGTGTTGCCAAATTGCAAAATTTTTAAATAAAAAAAATTAAATTTATTTAACTGGTTTTTTGTTAACCGATAATTTAATCCCTTTTTGAAATAAAAATAACCAAATTATATTTTGTCCATTAAAAATGTTATCCTTTAATGGCAACCCTTTAATCCTTTCTCTTTTACTAGGTAAGTAAGTATGGCTTTGTGTTACATATACATCCTTTTATATATAAACGTATTTGTGCAGTTTGACTTTAACACAATATAGTTTAAACATCCTGGACACTTGTTTAAACAACAGGATATTGAACTTTATTTGTTTATATAACTACTTTTTTCCTCCATTTTTACTATTAATTCTCATAATAACTAAAGATAATGTAAAAATGGGTTTTTACTACTTACATGACCAGAAGAAACAAGCAAAATGCTATATTCGGCTGTGCCGAATCTTAAATAACCTCCATCAATAAAATTATACAAAAATTAGCATGAGTTGAAGATATCGCACCAAAAGACATATTAATACAGATTAGGGAAAAGGTCTCTAATACCGAATAGGGAAAAGGTCTGCGGGAACAAGGTTTAAAGTTGCACATATTCCTGACAATAAGAAAATTAATCGTGATGATTTTAAATTAAATTGGTTAATATTCATAAAAGAGCATTCGAAAAGGGGCGTTATATAGGAGCTATTTACAAACCAGAAAATGGCATTATTTGGGCCATAGCTAAATATCGTTTGAGATTGATCAAATTTAAAATATATATATTAAAAATGGCTAGAAACGGCATTCTGACAGATTTCAATAGAATTGATCTTTACTTAAAAGTTTTATAAGCCCAAATCAGCTTTCCATGAAAGTGCGTTATATAAGAGCTATAGAAAAACATGGACCGATATTAGCAAAATTAATATTATGTATTCAAGACAGAAAAATAATTGAATCGAATTTCATTAGAATTAATCTTTATTTAAGAGTTTTATAAGCTCAGACACGTTTTCCTGAAAGGGATTTAGGGGGCTATAGCAAAATATGAACCGAGATTGGTCAAATTAATAATGTATATAAACATAGTGAGAAAAGTCGTTGTGCCGAATTTCAATTGAAATAGTTCATATTAAAGAGTTCTATAACCTTTAAACCCGAAAGGGGTCTTATATGGAAATTAATGACTCCAGCAAAACTTTTGGGTTCATTATTGTGTCAAAATAAGTATAAATTGATAATTTAAGAATGTTATCTTGAAAATTGCTATCCAGATGACATACACATTTTTATTATATTTCAAACTATAACTTTTTTCTATTGATCCGATTTTTATGATTTTGTTGAATTCAGACACTTATTCTAGGAGAATGTTTTCAACAGACAGACGGACATAGCTGAATCGGCATATGATGCAAGTATGTACATATTTCATGGGATCTTAGATGATTCCTTCTTGGTGTTACATAAGGTATGACAAAGTTTATATACCCTCATCATCACTTGTGGTGGTGGAGGGTATAATAAATACATTTTAGTTCTCTTTTTATTCTTCAGCAAATAACATTAAATTAAATGAATTTTTTAATAGAATTTCCTTTTTAATTTCAGCTAAAATTACTGTCTTTTTTCAATAGAACATAACTCTTTATTACATAAAATTATTCAACGTTTTTACAAAATTGCATGTCAAAAAATTAGTTGCGGTTTGTTTAAACATTTTGGTTTAATTTAATGTCAAAATGTCAAATGAGTGAAAATTGCGTTTGCGTTTAAAATCACACAATTTACGTTGAAAACACTTTGTTTGACAAAATTTTAAGTGGTTTTGACTTTTAAAACGGAAGAATTTTGTTAAAAAATGTGAAAGAGCATATTTTGATGAATAATTTTTGCGGAAACAGGATACTAAAATGTGAAAATGTTAATAATAAAAAGAATGTGAAATATAAAAAAATAATTCGTTAATCGTTTAAAAGGGAGAAAATGAGGGAATTTCAAATCAATTTGCTATTCAAAGAGGATTTGATGATAATATCATCCTTACTGTTCTGTTATCAAATGATGGAAGTATCATCCCGGTTTACCAATTTAATTTTCGGGAAAAGTATGGAACTATTGAAGAGGTAAATCGTTAGCTGGAGAGATTAGAAAATCTTTTGAATTGAAAATTATTGTTCGCCAATATTTTTGAATGTCGCCCAAGAATTAAAAAAAGTATGGCATAAGGGCTTCCCCATACAAAATTAGCATTTTGCTACCATGAACTTACAAACTATTAAAATTCCTATTTGAATGATCAGTATATCAGAGTAAAATATAACTACTTAATAACTAGGAACTTTTTGTATAAAGGCTTGTGTTTCTCAGGGAAGTGTTCTAGAAGCCACTCTTTACTGAATACACAGACTTATCCTTATGCGATGATCTAACATTTCCAACATTTAATAATGAAAATTGACACTCCAGTATACACGAGGACCCTAACTAAGCTTCTCGCAATTTGGAGATTTATTTGAGATAATTGGAAATATGGTTGATTAATTGGAGAATAAAAGTAAACGAACTGAAAAGTAACCACGTCACCTTCGTTCTTAGAGGAGAAGTCCATCAGTTACTCTTAAGGGTTTTAAAATCCCACAGGGTGATTATGTTACATATCTCGGTAATCGTTTGATATTACATAATACCGCCATATAGAAACCAAGAGTATTCATATGAATTTTATTGCCAATTTTTCTCTAACACCTATTTTCGATAAATCTGCATATTTAGAGAAAATTTTCGATAAATCTGCATATTTAGAGAAAATCTTCAATAAATCTGTTATTTAGAGAAAATTTTCAATAAATCTGCATATTTGGAGAAAATTTTCGATAAATCTGCATATTTAGAGAAAATTTTCGAAAAATCTGTTATTTAGAGAAATTTTCGAAATATCTGTTATTTAGAGAAAATTTTCGAAAAATCTGTTATTTAGAGAAAATTTTCGATAAATCTACATATTTAGAGAAAATTTTCGACAAATCTGTTATTTAGAGAAAATTTTCGAAAAATCTGTTATTTTCTCTATTTTTAAATTTTATTTTGTTTCGTTAAATTCTGTTAATCCTTTGTAAATTTGTATTATTTTTAAATTAATTGTGGCAACATAATATAACTTTTTATTACTTTATGAAATTTTCATTTCAAAAGAATATGTAACTTCATTTCACGTATCGAACACATTTTTAAAATTCACTTTAAAAGAAAATTAATTGTTGTTTTATTTCCTTAATACTTCAATTTAAGTTCAATACCGGAAATTTATTTATCGAATAAGTATCGCAAAACAAATATCTAGAGTAAAATAAAGCTTTAAAATCTGTTTGATAAATTTATTTGTTTGTTTGTTGCTTATTTTATACCTGAATTAAAAACTTTTCTGACACAAAAAATATACAAAATAACGTGCTTAAAAATTCAATAAGCCTTAAAAGGATTAAATTCCTTTTGCAGATTTTGCAGATTTTCTTCCGATTTTTTGTATTTTGTAGCATATAAAATAACAATCTCTTCTTCTTATTTTTTCATTATATTAAATTTATCTTAAAAATATAAAAATCCAACATAAAACATTTATCGGAAATAATTTTGTTAAATTCGTTCGTTCTACCTTTTTTCTGGAAATTCAGCTTTTTTTATTTATTTGTAGATTTAGGAAATACGAGAAGTACATCGACACAAACTCACGTATGAACTAACACTTACACACATATGAAACCAATACGTTTCACTTCCTTTTCGAAAATGTAAACGTATGAGTGTAGATGCATATGAAATATAAAATTTAATACAACTTTTGAAATCGTATACATGTTCGTATGTATGTAAGTATGTAAATGTATGTTTGTATTATTTATTTATGTTTATTTATATTTATGTAAATTTATACTTAAATCATATTCTTACATTCCGATAATAAACAATTTAATATTTAAACGAACTTAAACAATTCAAATTGAGTTAATAGATTTAAATGGAAATAATTTAATACACCCAACGTTTATAATTTATAAACAAAAAAATTAATTTAAATACGAATCCATTTGGGGAATATTTATGAAATTCAAATTCCGATAAATATAATAAACAGCCTATTTTCATTAAATGTATTTACAGTACCGAAGAAAACTATTAGCACAGCAAGTGTATTTGTCTTTACTTCCAATCTTTAGCGGTTTTAAAACTTTTCAAACGGCAAGTTTTACCGTCCTTACAAAGAGGGTGGTAACCCTCCCCATGGTCTTATCCGTCCTACATTTTTGGCCAATAAAAGAGAGAGCCTTATAATCAGCTTTCAGCACTCTACGCACTGTAATTAAGTGAATACTTTTGTTATATTCCTGTTCGTTTTTAGCATTGATTTAAGTTTTCGTACAAGTTGGGTAATTTCTCGGGGACTTAAAACATTGGGTCGTTCGGTTCTATTCGATCTATGGAAGTATGTTTTTTTATTTTAAAAATAAGTTGTGCAAATACTTCTGTTCGTGTCTGTATGTTCTGAAATTGTATAAATAACCTAATTGTTGGATGATATTTGTTATAATAAATTAATTTTCCTAAAATAAACCAAAAATATTGTTGGATTAAAATAATGAAGTTAAATACTATTGAATACAAATGTTGCAACTTGCAAGAATACTAATAATAATAATAATTAAATAAATGATTTACAATTAAATAACACAAGGTTCTTTTAAATACTGCACAGTGTGTACAAATCGATTTCTTTGGGAAATAATTTTGTATTTTTTTAGCATAAATAAATATCTTTAACGAATCAAATGTTTTCTCAAAAAATTTGTTGGGATCGACTGCGCACATAAATGCTTTATTTAAGATTTTTTAATTAATCAAAAATTGTTTCTAAAGAAGAGTTTTTTTTTTATCAAATATTTTCGCTTAATAACAATTTTACCGAAACTTTTCTCTAAATTACAAAATTGTTGAAAATTTTATTTAATTGGAGATTTATAAAATATTTTATTCTAGATATCAGATATTTCTCTAAATACGATATTTATCGAAAATTTTCTCTAAATAACAGATTTATCGAAAATTTTCTCTAAATAACAGATTTATCGAAAATTTTCTCTGAATAACAGATTTATCGAAAATTTTCTCTAAATAACAGATTTATCGAAAATTTTCTCTAAATAATAGATTCTCGAAAATTTTCTCTAAATAATAGATTCTCGAAAATTTTCTCTAAATAATAGATTCTCGAAAATTTTCTCTAAATAATAGATTCTCGAAAATTTTCTCTAAATAACAGATTTTTCGAAAATTTTCTCTAAATAACAGATTTCTCGAAAATTTTCTCTAAATAACAGATTTATCAAAAATTTTCTCTAAATAATAGATTTATCGAAAATTTTCTCTATATAACAGATTTATCGAAAATTTTCTCTATATAACAGATTTATCGAAAATTTTCTCTATATAACAGATTTATCGAAAATTTTCTCTAAATAACAGATTTATCGAAAATTTTCTCTAAATAACAGATTTATTGAAAATTTTCTCTAAATAACAAATTTATCGAAAATTTTCTCTAAATTACAGATTTATCGAAAATTTTCTCTGAATAATAGATTTATCGAAAATTTTCTCTAAATAATAGATTTATCGAAAAATTTCTCTAAATAATAGATTTATCGAAAATTTTCTCTAAATAATAGATTTATCGAAAATTTTCTCTAAATAATAGATTTATCGAAAATTTTCTCTAAATAACAGATTTATCAAAAATTTTCTCTAAATAATAGATTTATCGAAAATTTTCTCTATATAACAGATTTATCGAAAATTTTCTCTATATAACAGATTTATCGAAAATTTTCTCTATATAACAGATTTATCGAAAATTTTCTCTATATAACAGATTTATCGAAAATTTTCTCTAAATAACAGATTTATCGAAAATTTTCTCTAAATAACAGATTTTGAAATTTCTAAAAATTTAAATTTTCTCTAAATAATAGATTTATCGAAAATTTCTCTAAATAATAGATTTATCGAAATTTTCTCTAAATAATAGATTTATCGAAAATTTTCTCTAAATAATAGATTTATCGAAAATTTCTCTAAATAATAGATTTATCGAAAATTTCTCTAAATAATAGATTTATCGAAAATTTTCTCTAAATAATAGATTTATCGAAAATTTTCTCTAAATAATAGATTTATCGAAAATTTTCTCTAAATAATAGATTTATCGAAAATTTTCTCTAAATAATAGATTTATCGAAAATTTTATTTTCTCTAAATAATAGATTTATCGAAAATTTTCTCTAAATAATAGATTTATCGAAAATTTTCTCTAAATAATAGATTTATCGAAAATTTTCTCTAAATAATAGATTTATCGAAAATTTTCTCTAAATAATAGATTTATCGAAAATTTTCTCTAAATAATAGATTTATCGAAAATTTTCTCTAAATAATAGATTTATCGAAAATTTTCTCTAAATAATAGATTTATCGAAAATTTTCTCTAAATAATAGATTTATCGAAAATTTTCTCTAAATAATAGATTTATCGAAAATTTTCTCTAAATAATAGATTTATCGAAAATTTTCTCTAAATAATAGATTTATCGAAAATTTTCTCTAAATAATAGATTTATCGAAAATTTTCTCTAAATAACAGATTTATCGAAAAATGTTGTCTTGATGACAAAAAACTCCGCTTGAAGGATGCTTTCCACATCACTAGGGCACAGCATATTTTACCATACTATGGAATGTGGGTTTCGAAACCGCAATAAATGTCAATCTTAAGCACTTGAGACTTGAGATAGAAAGAAAGCTCTCTACAGAGTCTTGAAAAGAAAGAAAGTCAGGTCTGAAATCCTTTGGCATAGTATGTGATAGTTTACTTCCTTTAGGTTTCATGATCACTCTACACATTATTTACTTGGTAGGAAAAATGCAACATTTATTCAAATTATCTGCATAAATTTATCACTAATGAAAATCTATCAAAATATCTTTAAAAAGTAATTTTATGAAAATTTTTTGGTAATAAAATTTATAAAAATTTATCTATGATCATCTGTCTGTCTGTTGGAAACATTCTCATTCCTCGAATAATTGTTCTACTGCGAATTAAATTTGGCCACATTGCTTTTTTATTATCCTAAACAGTTTCCCATTTAAAACCAGTTACATCAGTTATAGACAGATATCTGAGACAACATCAAAATTCCGAAAAATACTTTTTTTTATAAAATCGGATCAGTATATGTTATAGACTTATTCCTGGAAAATGGGTTTGAGCTTATAAAACTTTTAAATAAAGAATAGTTTTATTGAAATTTAATATTTATTATTAATTTGATCAATCCCGATCGATATTTTGCTATAGATTCAATATTAGGCATCTTCCTGGTTGAATACATCATTTATTTAGAATACAGCATTCTAACTTTTTTATAGACATTTTGTAGAACCTTCTCAAAACGCATATTTTGTTTTATTCCAATAATGAGTTTTGTATTTAAATAAATTTTGTATTATAATTTATGGTGGTATGAACAATTTTAATTTTAATAATTAAATATTACTCATACGCATCATTGACCAAAAACAAACTGACAAACAATAACAACAGCAATTCATTCTAAATGCATTCACGACCATGAAATAAAACCGCAAAATAATAAAAATAAAAATAAAAATTTTACATTCATATTTTTTTATATATTTTTATCTTTTTTCTGCATTTTTATTTATAATGAAAATATAAAAAAGAATAACAAAATAATTAAATATTTTTATTTTATTTTAATACTTTTTTCCATTCATGTTGTTTTAAAAATTCCATAAACATAAAGTACCATAAAATGGAGGCAAAATCAGTCCGATAAAGGGGCAAAAATGAAAACTGTCTTATATTTGTGTTTCCACTCCCTCCCATCAAAGAGTCACATTCACAGACATATAAACGATAACACCAAAAACAATTGGAAAATATAAAAAATATGTCACATTTGTTATAATAAAAAAGAAAACCAACAACAAAAATGTTACTGACTGACTGACACGACAAATATATGACAAGAGAAGAGAAAAAAAATGGTGAACGAAATGACAAAAATATAACAACAACAAAAAACAAGTCCAATGATTTAATTTAATAGTTTTAAAAATCTGTTTTTTTTTCTGGTGTTGTAAGTTGTCATGTCGCATGGAAAAAAGGACCATTATTGCTTCGCACTCGTAATCGTCATAATATAAAAATGGTTGCTTTGGAATGTACAGTGGGTCAGAATAGCAGTTTTTTCAAAAATTACTTCAATTTTTAAGACTGAAAAATCTTAACACAGATTTTGCTTCTGAACTTTTTCCGAAAGTAATACCTTTTTTTGGTGATTCAAAGATCAAAATGCACTATAGCATTTGATCAAAACGAGTGACGAAAGTTAATTACGTTTTTGTTGTATAATAAACGATAAAACAGGGATTACACATAATGGTGAGAACAGGGTCCTAATAAAGTAAAAATTTTATGCTGCAGCAGTCATTATACAGTTGTAGCTAAAAAAAGTGATTTGAGTAGAAACTGATGATGGAAGAAGGAAGAGATCTCTAGCTGGACAAATCGATATTATGAGTTATTTTGGTTAGAACTTACAACATTTGAAAAGTAGATCTATGAGTATAAAAGATCATATATGCGATCAGGAATATATAATATTTTAGATGTAGTCAGTTTGAGAATATTATGGTTACGATCATGATCATAGAATTTACCTTACTGTTTTATATAAAGCGAAATTTCATATGTGTGTACTTTGGGAGTCATGAAATTGGATATAATTTTTACTTTAACATTTTTCTACTTCTAATTATTTAAATAGTAATTTAATGCATTTGGCGTGTAATAATATTTTAATTTTATTTAAATCTAAAAAATAGTTCTTGAAACCCGACAAACGCTTTTGTCTGAATTTCGAAGTCCTTGTTACTGGACCGATTTCTCTGGTTTTAAATATCGAACTGAAGTCGGTTTATTATTGTATCCGTGAGAATTACAGATAGACGAACAGGTCGACTTTATGGGATCTTTGATAATTCTTTCTTAGCATTACATACGGCATGACAAACTTAATATATCCTCAATCATCACTTGTTGTATTTCATTTTAATTAGTTATCAATATATTCAAATAAACGTTCTAGAATTATCAATATATTCAATAGGCTGTTCATGTCTGGATTCTTATAATTAAGTCTTATTATTGATGACAATTTCATTCACTTGAGTAATTTCTTGATGTAAATTTACTTTGTTTTTAAAATATTTGCAAAGTAAAGTGAAGGGATTTAAAAAAAAAATACTGTTAGGAATTGTCTATATATTAACCATATCTCGCAGATTCGATTATATTAACAAAAAATTAAATATTTAAGTTTTTTCATGTTTTAATAATTTTTTGTCAGAATTACTTAATTATAAAAAGTTAAATTGTATAACTTCCACCTTTAAGTTTAATTTGGTTCCTGAAGACTGTGTTATTTGGTTATTGAAGACTGTGAACTAATATTATTAACAGCATACATTTATTTCCTTATCGGAATGATCTGAGATAAAAGATTTTCAATTCAGCAATTTGAAGTTTTTTTCCATAAGAAAGAACAACCAGATACAGCCGATCTATTACAATAACAATATCA
Source organism: Cochliomyia hominivorax (assembly GCA_004302925.2). Taxonomy (NCBI): domain Eukaryota; kingdom Metazoa; phylum Arthropoda; class Insecta; order Diptera; family Calliphoridae; genus Cochliomyia; species Cochliomyia hominivorax. The sequence goes on along the minus strand of PYHX02000158.1, from coordinate 72,895,979 downwards.
AGTCCGAAATTTCAACTATTTCATAGAAATACTTTAACATTTGTTATCATCAGTTATCCAGGAGAAATATTTTAAAGATATATTTTCATAAAATTAGTGGTTTAGTAAGCTTTAACCCTGTTTTGGGAAGAGGATTTATGCGAAAGTTAGGTTATTTGATGGACTCAGCATTTTAGCTCTTATTCTAATACTATAATTTACGATTGTGACACATTTCAAAAAATTATCTTTAAATATGCCACCTATATGAGACGCCGATTCTGGTGAGTTTAAAAACTTTACGGTTACTTTTTTATATAACACCGATTTCGATGAGTTTGTAAGTATCATGGCGATATATTAACCCTTAATTCTATCTTGATCCAATTTAAATTGTCTTTCGTTATAATTTTGAGGTTATCTCATATAACAGTATATAACTTTAATGGAAATTTTATAAGATAATAAAAAATAATTTGATTAAAGTTCATTTACCTTGATAGATAGATGTTTCCATTTAGATTTTCATTTGATTCAAGAAAATATATTCTTTTTAAAATCGGAAATAGTTCCTTCTTGGCGTTAAGCAAGTAATGACAATGTTTATATACCCGTATTTTTCAAGTCGCAAAACTGGAATTTTAAGAAAGTTTTACTTTTTGTAAAGCTTGATGTGTCGGTTGAAATTATATACAAACAAACATAAAACACATTTTTCCATTTAATGTTTCCTATTAAAGACATAATATGCTTGCATAAATACGTATGAGTAATATTAACTATTTATATTAAGTATACGTCAGAGACTGAATTTAGTAGGTAAATTTGGACAAAAATCATAATTTGATTTTTTTTCAAAAATAGTGATTTTGAATATTTAAAGCATCTTTTAGAAGATGCGATACGATTGTGTTCAATATTCTTTTCTCCAGAAAATTTTTAATATTTATTTCTATCCTTTTTAAATAACTGTTCAAAATAGTAACATTTTAACTGAATGAATTCCAGATAAATTATTTAAATTAAACGCTATTTAACAGGTGGGCTATTTGGGATTTATTGAAATATGTTGGGTTGAGGTTTGTTTGATTTGAACAATATCTGCGTGTACCGCCTTTCAAGTTTATTTTGATACTTTTATGTCCTACAATTTTAGCCAAATTTCTTATTTGTTCCACTGTAAAATATTCTTGCAAGTAAATGGGGTTATGACTATATAAATGTCTATATGTATGTGTAAATATGTTTTGTATGTGGGTGTTAACTACCAGAATTATACAAAAATATATGCGTGTTGTAAGTGTGTGTAAGTACATGTATTAGAGTGTGATGAAGGACTTTTTAGTTGGTCAAGAACGACCTCAAAATGCCTTAAGTCGTTAAACTTAGCGGAATTGATTTGGCGTTAGTTTTCAATTTGGTACAAATCATGACATATATTTTTTCGATTCCATTCATTCTTTTATTTATTCTCTCATTTTGTTTATTTTTTTATTTCTTCTTCGTTTGCCAACAAAACCATGTACAATATTTTATATTATTTCTGTTCATTTTTTCATTTCATTTTCTTTTATTCCGAAACTGCAAGAGATTGGTTTAGATACAGTTTTTTTCTCATTTTTTTCTATTTTTTTTGGCGCACCAAAAAAATATACAGTTAAATATTTATGTTTGTTCATGTATATATGTGTGCGTGTATGTGTGTTTGTTTGTATTGTTCGAGTTTTTGGTTTCAATTTTAAACGTTTTAACATGAAAGTAACAAATGGAAAAATAAATATGTACTGATTTGAAATTATACCTTCAGGCTCCAAAACAAATTGGTAACTAATTGATTTTTTAAATTTTTGGGTAAAATTTATTGTTTTTTTTGGGAATTTAAGTAAGTTTTTTTGGAGAGGGAAATCTGTAAACAATACGTTTGATTAAACGTTACGTTATGTGGACATATATATTATTTATGAAATTTAATTTATAATAAAGTAGTAACGAATTTTTATTGTCAAATTTTGCAAAAATGTTAATTATTATACTTAAATCTTCTGTACCCTACAGCACGTAGGTGGTTGGGGTATTATAGGTTTGTGCTCATGTTTGCGACATACAGAAAAAAATGATGTAATACACATTTAAATATACTGTTTGACTTATCACTTATCTAAGTCATTTTAAAAATGTCCGTTTGTCCGTCTATCTGTCCGGCTGGCTGTTCATGTAACGCTGCTCTTGAATACTCTACAGGCTGCAATTTTTAGATATTTTGATGAAATTTCGCTCATTTTTTGGCTCAAAGATTAGACCTATTGAAATTGGTTGTATTTGATTCAATATTTTTGGTAGCTCCCATACAAATATCCTCTCGGAATAGGAAAATATAAAAGTCCTAAGCATAAAGGGATTTTAAGGAAATTCAACAGTAATATGTCTTATGATTTTCTAAATCGATGTACCAAATTATATGACGTTTTATAGGTCTCATACAAGTCCCCTTCCCAATATCATATGCTCAAGTTAATAAAAATATAATCTAAATCGATTTTAATTATAGCTCCAAAAAACATTAATATGCCTTATGATATTCTAAATCATCAGGATAACTTCATATATTTTACTTTATGGAGCCTTAAATCATGTAAAACCTTAAGTATATTTTATGAACCATATCGAAACTCGGATCTATATAGACATTTTCGTCAGTTATTCTTACATCTCACGTTTTTCCCACTATAACTGGATCTCGTTCCGAAACGACTCGAATCATACTCGATCAAAGATTGTCAACCCAATGACAGCTGTATCAATTGGAAGTTTTTTCCCAAAAATAAAATAATATTTTTTATAGTTTAAATCACTTGTAATGAATTTTGAACCTTTTTTGAAAATCCTTCCTTTAACGTGTTTGTTATATTTTCTGTTATTTTGCTCGAACATGTACTCCATCTACGTTTAAAATCTGCCACACTTTAAGATATCTTTTCTGTGCTCTCCACTGGCCTTATCACCAGGCAGTTTGAAGAAATTGTCTCTCTTGATGCAAATACCACATTATTGTTTTTGTACTACTCAAAGACCTGACTAAGAAGCGTAAAATCTTCCTACGTTTCGTCATCCATTATACGGCAACAATTTTTTTAGAAATCTCTCTTCAATTTATATTTTCAGCAACGTTTCAGTCCGGAATTTTTAAAGTCTTGTATGTTTTTAATCCTGCATCAGCTTAAATTTGTTGTACCAAATACTCAAGCTCTAGCCTAACCGGATTAGTTCTCTTGGTACTGTTTCATAACATTGGAAACGATTTGATGGTAGACCTTTAAATGCTTGGCCAACTTTTTGTAGGATCAAGTTGGGTTTTCTTGAAATATTAAATAATTTTATTGCAAACTTTTTTCTGGTCATTCAAATTAATCAAAAAAACAAATTTCTGCAATTTTTAGAAAAATTGTGGTAATTAATTTTTTGGGGTCCGCTCTAGATCCACTAAACCCAATAAAAACTTGTGCTTTACCAAATTAATTAAAAAGATGTTAGAATTGTCTATCAGAAAATCCATTAAAAATATAAAGATTTTTTCAGACAAAAAATTATTTTTAGGATAAAAGCAGCACCATAAGTAAAGAATGTTGATGCGTATGATTTATATTAATTTATAATATCAAGTATACGGTTATACTTTTTAAAATGTTAATTTCTTCATGGATTACAAATATATATGACTTTATTTTTTATAACAAAATTTATTCTATATCCTTGTACTTTTAAGTTTATTTGTAATTAAAACCTTGACAATTCGTTAAAAACACCACAATTAAAGTCAAAAATCTTTTTTTATTAATCCCCAATTCATTTCAAGCATTTTCCGGTAAATAACCAATTATTTTTCTTTTTTTTAATAAAATATAAATTAAGTTTTAAAAGATTAGTACCTCACTTTTCACCTAATACATAATATTGCCTGCTTCCTTCCTTCTTGCTTTTGAAATCCTTTCTATGTTTTTTTTTTGTTTTTTGTTTCCTTAGTAATCGTTTCATAAACATGCTCGTATGCACAAATCCCTACTAATGCTGTGCCCAGAAAAACCTCACATGGAGTATTAACAAATTCATAAAAATTGTCTTTTAAATGTAAAACAAAAATCCTTTTGTTAAGAAAAAGTAACAAAACAAAATTGTACTGTCGACCGTTCGGTCGGTTGATGAGGGAAATTTATATATAATTTTCTCTTCATTTAGATACACACGTATAAACATACACAATTGTCTTTTCAAATGATTGGTCTTGGTCACACATGATGAACAATGGATTTTATTTTATTTAAGTTCTTTTATCCCTCCACCATCACAAGTGGTGAAGAGGGTATATTAACTTTGTCATTTCGTGTGTAACGTCAAGAAGACCCCAAAAAGTATACAAAAATCTGAGACGATTTAGATGATGTCATTATAATGCCTAGAATAATTGTCCGAATTCAATAAAATTTAGTTATAGATCGATGTCTGAGACAACCTCAAAATTCCGTAAAGGAACTTTTTTAATTTTTTCTACAAAGAAAAATGTATTTAAACAAAAACCTAACTATAGCATGCAGATATGTTCATCATCATCGTGCAAAAAATCATCAAAATCAGATCAATAGGAAAAAGTTATAGGCTGAAAAATTTTGATACAACCCATAATCTGTGTGTGAGATCGATCACATTTTTAAGATAATTAACTCAGATTTGCCATATACACCTATTTTGATAAAAAAACATAAACCCAAAGAAACAAGATTGCGCTGAGATCATTATTTGACTTAGTACCGATATAACGCCCCTTCCCGGAATATGGTTTTTAGTTTACAAAGTCTTATGTGTGAACCAATTCTACTGTAATTTTGCACAATTAATTTTATAACCATCTTAAATATATGTTATTTATTTCATTAATATCGGTCCACATTTTGATATTGATCCCATATAACGCCCCTTCCCGGAAAACGTATTTGAGCTTATTAAACATTTAAATGAAGGCAGATTCCATTGGAGTCCGTTGCGATAATTTTGCCAACTATCTTTAATGTAGATTATTAATATGAACAAAATAGGTTCACATTTTGAAAGAGCGCCCATTTAAGGTTCCTTCCCGGTAAAGTGTTTTGAGCCTATAAAACTAGTAAATAAAGTCCAATTCCATTGAAATTCAGCACAATTCTTTTTCTAACTCTGTTCAATGTATATTATTAATTCTGACGATCTCAGCCTATATTTTGCTGTAACTCCCATATAAGGCCCCTTTCCGGAAAAGAGTTTTGAGCTTGTAAAACTGGTAAACAAAGAACTCTTCTAATGAAATTTGCACAATAATTTTTCTAACTGTATTAAATATATGCTATTAATCTGACCAATATCGGTCCATATTTCCAATGGCTCAATAGAACGTTTCTTCCCGGAAACGGGAAGAAACGTTCTATTGAATCTAGTTTATCGGGCATATTTTGTTATTAGTCCTATATAATACCATTTTCCGGAAATTTTTAAAATTAGATAATTATTTTCAATATAATAGTGGAAGGTATTTAAGATTCGGCATAGTCAAATATATTATTCTTACTTGTTTTCATTTTCCTTATTTGGGAGGCTTTATTTTTATTTTCGATTTGTTGCTTTTGTTGTTTCTGTTCTTGTATTTTGGTAGTTTTTCATTTTTGTTATCCTTTTCGGACAAAAATGAAACCAAATATAAACTCTAATCAGGGTAATTTAGTTTGACACTTTGGCCTTGGCATCATATAACATTTATGAGGGGAACTGGGTCTCTCCTTTTGCTTAATTTCGTTGAGAATAAATGGGGTTCAGAATAAAGTCATCACCAGTAAAAATCGAATAAAAACAAAACAAAAATACACAAAAACTTATTTACGACAAAAAATTAGTCTCAAATGTATTTAAAATTTTGGTAACAAGTACTGCCTTGATAATGAGCATAATGATGGCAATAACAATCATGTTGTTGTGTCTAATGATGAAGGACAAAATTTCCAACTACAAAAAAAAAAGGAACAACAATTTAGATAATGTTTAAATAATATACTTAAAACTTACACGTGTTATTTTAAACTTAATACAAGTTTAGAATTAACTTAATATTTTTAGCACCGTTATGAAAAACTGACAAAATGCTAAATTTACTTTTAAGTTAATAGAAATAATGGAATTTTAGAGTTTTCAACTTTAATTTGCTTAACTTATTTTGGGTGATTTCTTTAAGTACTTTAAAAAATGATATATTCAGCTGTTCATGGGAAATTGATGCGATATATGTTCACATTTGCAAATAAAGTTATTTATATTTGTATTACATTTCCCCTAATCAGTCATTTAGTATTCCTTTCTTTGGCAGGAGGAAATGGAAATACAAAAATTGTTAAGTATTTTAAAATATTCACTTACACATACATATGTGCACAAATGTTTCAAATTCAATGGATTTGTATTGAGATCAGTGATTCTTAAACAGAGTTTTTTCTTTAGTTTTCTGACAAAATCATATTGTAGTTTACACTTTTAACTGGGCAATGATAAATATTAGAAAGGACTGGAATCCTTTTTAACATTGAACTTTTTTTACATATTTTATTTCTGTTGTAGATATCATTTTATTTAAAGGCTTTTAGGAGCTAACATCCCTTTCCAAGGACACTTAAATTTAATTCGTCTCAGGAAATGACTCTGAGTAACTTTAAAGTAGAAGTAGCACTATTTTTTCTGCCGTTACAAATGTTTATGGTGGTGTAGGATCTAATATGGAGCAATGTCTGCAACTTGAGAAAATTTTGAGATCATAACCTCGAAATTTCAACAAACATAGTTCTGTTATTCTGCCAACCTAAAATTCGTTTCGGAGATGCAATATTGACATAATTGTTGTGAAGATCATTTCCGTTTATAATAACTGGAAGTTTTATTAGTATAAATGTTTTTAACCGTTAAGAGATTCATTTGAAATCTATAAAATATATTTTAATAAATAAATTAAGACAACTATTTGACATTAAGAATAAATCCAGTAGACCCGATAACAATCACAAATAATAAAATATTCTTAAAATTGAATCCGACACGGAATCATTAATAGGAAATAACAGATTTACTATTTCCTTTTCGCTGAGTTTAATACAACTCTCCAACTCCATATAGAAAAAAACAACATCCTGGATCTAATGATGACAAAAATAAATCTTATGCGTAAATTTAATTGTTATTGGTAAAAAAGATTCATTCATCTTCTTGGATTCATTCACCCTACTTCTTCTTTTTGTTTTTTGTTTATTATTCAATAAACTTTGATTCCTGATTTAAAGTTTTCTAAATTTAAAAAAAAATTAATTTTATGATATAAAATATATTATACAATGTTAATCATAATAGTTCTTAAATCTGAAATAATTTGTATGATCTCGAAGAAATACAAGATCCAATTTTTCTACTCATTATCTTTTCTCATTAAATAACTGAGTTTTATTAAAGCGATTTTGCAAGTGTTGGATTACTTTTAAATATAAGGGTGTATGTTCTCTTGGTCCTATAAAATACTACTTAAGCATGAAGGTTCCTATCTGCCCTTTTGTTCTTTTAGTACATTAAATTAATAATATACAGATTAAATTATTAAGATACACCACTGTAAGTGGTTGAGGTATTATTAGTTTTTATGTATGTAAATATCTGCAAATAAAAAATATTATCCTCCATTAAAGTACACCGATCGATTTAGAATCACTGGCTATCAGTCCATATAACATTGTGACCGAAAGCCTATTGAAGTTGGAAATGATAGGTTCATTATTTCAGATGTACAAGTATTATATTTATAATGAAAGTATAATAAAATTTTATCTATGCCCGTTTGTCTGATAGAAATATTCTTGCGGCCAAAATAACTATCTGAATTCAACAAAATTCAGCCACATTGTTTGTTGTTCTTCTAAAAATGTTCCTATTTAAACTGGTTATATTAGTAAATTAGCAAAAAAGTTATAGAACGATGTCAGATATAACCTCAAAATTTCGGCGAACATTTTTCGAAATTTTTCAATTAAAAGTTAGTTGATTTAGAATGCAAATTAATTATAAAAATCGAATCAACACAAAACAAAATTTTTGTGTATAAATGAAACTTGCCACAAGTATTAATATTGATGTAAACATAATAAAAAACAGGTTGTGTTAAAGCTTTCAATTAAGTTTTCTACCCGGAATATGATTTAAAGCTTATCAAACTCTAATTATAGATTAATTTTATTAAAAGCGAGGAAATTAAATTTGCTTCAGTTTCCATTTAAGGCCATTAACCAGAAAAAGCTTTAAATTTATAAAGCTACACAAATTAAAGAGCTTTATTAAAATTTTGTAATAATAATGTCTTTATAACAATTATCAGGTCATAATCGGTATACGGTAAAGGATTTAAGGTTCATTGAAAACATGGACCAATACCATGTTTCACTTTAGTTTTTAAATATGGCAAATGATTGCATTATGTAAGTGGTGGAGAAGAACACTTAAAATATAAAAAACTAATTATACGTTAGTTTTAGTCATACAAAAATCGTCTTCCAAAAAAAGCTTTTATAAACCATTTAAATTCCATTGCAAATGTAATTTTTTATTAAGGTTTTATATCGAATATTTCTATTTCAAAAACACTTGGTTAATTCACTTATTCTGGATGATAATGAAACATTCAAACAGATTTCTGTTCTCACTCTAAACTCTTAAAAGGATTTTAGAATCTCTGAGTTTTGTTTTTGTCTACTTTGCAACCAAACATTTATCACTAGTATATTTCCTTAAGCATATGGAAGTGTACAAGTATCTAAATATCTATTCACCCATAGATATATATATTTGTCCACTTTTTGTTGTTGTTGCTGATGATGTAGAAGAGTATCTATAACTAGTTTACATTTTATTTTACATAGTAACGTGTTTTTTTCTTATATCAACTTTTTTATTTTTGTTCTGGTGATATTTTGTTATATTAACATGCCATTCATCTATCCACAATTCAACTGAACTCAGCTCATCTCTAACTCTTCTCTACTCACATCCTTCATTCATTCATTCATTCATTCGTTGATGGTTGTTGCTTTTTTTTCTTTTGGTACAGTTTACGATTTTGGTTTACTTTTTGGTATGATTAAGTTTGGTTTGGTTTTGGTGCATTATCATGAGATTTTTTCCAATTGGTTTTATAAATCCCAAGTACACTATAACCGCTTCTCTCTCTCTTTTTTTTTTTGCTCATACTTTTCCTCTTTCCATAACACAATTTATCTATACATTTACTAATACTTTACATGATTTACATGTATGTATATATACATGTAAAGAATGATTGGATAAAATAGGAAAACAAAAAGAAAAAGAGTGAATGAAATGAGAACAAAACAACAAATCTATAAAATATCTTCAAATAGCTTTTGTAAGCATTTGTGGTTTGCATACAAATATGTTCTGAAATTCTAGTGAGAGTTAATATGAAAAGGTCTTTTAATGTAAATTTAATTTTGAAGGAGGAGGATATATATTTTAAAAAATATTCTTAATTTTAATTCTCATTGATTTTATTATTATTCATATTCAATATAAAAAAAGAAATGATTTTAATTAAACTTGATGGTCAAAAATAGTTCTTTTATAAGGAAATTCCATTTTGTCTTAGAACTCTTTTCAGTCTTTCCATTTTTGTTAAGTGTATATAAATTTAACCACTTGTTTTGTAAGTATATGTATTAAATGTGTGGTATATACATATTTACATTATGTACATAGATATGCAAGTATATATTTCAAATATGTGTTTAAGTCTGCCTTAGAGTGTGAGTAAGTGAAAATTTTGCGTTTGACCAAATAAATATGCTGATGAAATTTTCAATAACCATTTAAATGAAAGGTTATCTTTAGAAAAGGAGTGTATTGTTTGCTAATTGGTCAAAGATATTGGGATTTGTGTTTTCTAAAAATATTCCAGATATTTCAAATGTTTCTGTTTGATTAGGATATTTGAATTTTTCTATTTGATAAAAATATACTTTTGCAAAAATAAAAAAAGGAACTATAATTATAAATAGGTCTATTTTGGTTCTAGTTCAGTTTCAGTTCAGTTCTAGTTCAGTTCTTGTTCAGTTTTAGTTAAATTCTAGTTTAGTTCTCGTTGAGTTTTAGTTAAGTTTTTGTTCAGTTCTAGTTATTTTCTAGTTTTGTTTTAGTTCATCTCTAGTTCAGTTCTAGTTCAGTTTTAGTTCAGTTCTCATTGAGTTCCAGTTCAGTCCTAGTTCAGTTCTAGTTCAGTTCTAGTTTAGTTCTAGTTCAGTTTTAGTTCAGTTCTCATTGAGTTATAGTTCAGTCCTAGTTCAGTTCTAGTTCGGTTTTAGTTAAGTTTTAGTTCAGTTTTAGTTCAGTTCTAGTTCAGTTTTAGTTCAGTTCTAGTTCAGTTCTAGTTCAGTTCTAGTTATTTTCTAGTTTTGTTTTAGTTCATCTCTAGTTCAGTTCTAATTCAGTTCTAGTTCAGTTCCAGTTCAGTTCTAGTTAAGTTCTAGTTCAGTTTTAGTTCAGTTCTCGTACAGTTCTAGTTCAGTTCCAGTTATTTTCTAGTTTTGTTTTAGTTCATCTCCAGTTAAGTTCTAGTTCAATTTTAGTTCAGTTCTCATTGAGATTTAGTTCAGTCCTAGTTCAGTTCTAGTTCGGTTTTAGTTAAGTTTTAGTTCAGTTTTAGTTCAGTTCTAGTTCAGTTTTAGTTCAGTTCTAGTTCAGTTCTAGTTCAGTTCTAGTTCAGTTCTAGTTATTTTCTAGTTTTGTTTTAGTTCATCTCTAGTTCAGTTCTAATTCAGTTCTAGTTCAGTTCCAGTTCAGTTCTAGTTAAGTTCTAGTTCAGTTTTAGTTCAGTTCTCGTACAGTTCTAGTTCAGTTATTTTCTAGTTTTGTTTTAGTTCATCTCCAGTTAAGTTCTCGTTCAGTTCTAGTTCAATTTCAGTTCAGTTCTTCTTCAGTTCTAGTTAAATTTTAGTTCATTTCTTGTTCTAGTATTCAGGATAAATTTATCCTTAATGCAAGTCCTTTATTATAAAATCAACACATCCATAAGCATACTTACAAACACATTGATAAATAATTTTTTTTCTAATAGCGAATAGATTTATGTTGAGAAATTTTAGTTTGTCTCAAATATCAATCCATAACTTTTCTTGTAATGAACCGATTTTGGGTGGCTTTAAATAGCGATTTGCTTAAAACCGTAGTAAACTTTTTTTTGACAAATTTTATTGTCCATAAATAGAATTTTAAGCGTTTCAACAATAGACAGATGGATTAGCGGATTAGTATTAAATTTTGATGCGATGTGAAGATTTAGAGCTAATTAAATAAATTTTTAGAAATATCCTTTTTATATTTATTACAGTTATAAGACTTTTTTTAATGAATTTTAAGTCAGAAAAGTTATATAAAACAATCTATTAGAATAATTACCACTACAGATAGGAAAAATAAGTTCCAGTTCAATTTATTGATCGAGTGTTAAAAATTTATTATGTATTAATACCCTACACCACCATAGATGGTTAGGGTATTATGCCCTTGTGTTCAAATTGTAACGGACAGAAAAAATATGTACTACTACAACTTTTAGGTACACCATTCGATACAGAAGTACTTTTAGAGTTGATTTAACGATGTCTGTCCCTACGTCTGGCTGGCTGGGTGGCTGGCCGTCTGTCTAAGTAAAACTTGTGAACAAAAAGCAGGTCGCAGTTTTAAAGATATATGGATGAAAGGACAATGTCTTTTGAAATTGATAATGATAGGTCCGTTATTTCACTTAGCCCCCATTCAAATGTTCATCCCAGAATACGTATTAAAGGTAACAGAAATCCTAATTATTAAGCGTTTTTATTGAAATTTAGCTCAAATTCGTTCTATAATATTTTAAAATTATGTGCCCCACTTTCAAATATCACTTTATAAAAAGTATTGGCAAAATCAAGACAAATATAAACAAAAATCGATGCGCAAAATTTAACGAGGGTCACCCCAAAAATTCTTCTAGCTATCATATAATGCCCATAGAAAACATCCTTTTAGAATATATATTTATACCACATGAGTGTTAATACTACTATAATATCCTTTACTCTTAAGTATAAATTGAAAAATACTTTTATACGAGAGTTGATTGTTAATTTTTGGTAGCCATCATTGACATGTGAATCAGGTTATTAAATAGTAAGTCTTAACCGACAATAATTTCACACTTGTTTTATATTATAAAGTGATTGAAATGAGGAAAAAAGGTTTGACTAATTAAAATATTCCAAGAAGTCAATACGACTTCATTTATATATTGTGTAAAAAGTCGGCAAATTCTAAGAAATTTCCATATTAAAAACATACTTTTCAATTAGAATTAAAAAGAAGTCAAAACAAGTTGCTTAAACACCACTGTATCATATGCTTTATACATCATTTATATATCAATTGAAAATAAATCTAATAATATTTTTAGATTAAAATATTTTACATTCAATTTAAAATAAATAAAATTCCTCTTTTATTATTATTAAATTAAAAACAACAAATAAAAGAAAACTATTTTATTAGTACTTGTTTACATATTTGAGGGTGTGGGGGTGGGAGGTGCGTTATCAAATTTGAAATTCTTTATAAATATAAAATACATAAATATATGAATTCGATTATTTATTTCCATTTAAATAAATGTCATTCTTAAACTACATGTCCTAACTCTTTTATATTGCTGCCTCCTAAATGCATATTAGTTTCAGTTACATAAGCCCAAATATACAAACATATGAATGTATGTATGCATCTCACACTTATTCATACATGCATAAATTTTTTAAATCTTGTTAAACTATTCACACATTTATTGCATCATCATCATCATACGAACTTCTCTTCACCCCTCAAAACCATTTAGTATGAAAAGAAAAAAAACATTTTTATCGGTCTTTACAGATTTTTCATGATTGAATGGAGAAAATTTTGAAAAAAATAATAAAATAAAAAAATTGAAAATTGGTCAAACTAATTTTTTTGCATTTTTTTTTAAATTCAAATACAACCAAATTGAGAGTATAAAGTATTTGACAGTAGATCGATGTAAATTTTTTTGGGAGAGTTAAACTATTTAAAAATTCACATAAAACAAAGTATGATGACAAACACAGACATGCAAACACAAAAACGGACTTTACACACAGATGTAAACAATATGTGTATGTGTAAATGAGTGGGTGTGTGTGGGTATTTGTGTATGTTTTAAATTATACATGATAATTTAATACACAAGTGTATCAAAATTATGCATATAATACAATTACTGAATCTATAGAGACAGTTTGGTTTTTTAAATTGCAAGAGAGAAAGAGAGGGATGTTAAGCCGACTATAAATGTGTGAAGAGAAAGAAAGAAAGAAAGAGTCATGAACAAAAATGACATAATAAATTTGACACTCTACTAAATTTCATACACTTATTACCAGCAATTACATTTATGAATAATGACATGTTGTGTACATGTTGTAAATTTCATGTGTATTTGTGTAAGTTTATTATTGTTTGTGTGTTGTTAATAATTGTATGATGCCTGTTAAATGGTGTGAGTAAAATTTTCATATACATACATGTATACAAACAGTATTTCTGAAATAAATGAAGTTTTAAAGGAAGTTTTTAAATTTAAGATAATTAAGAGAATTTTGTTTATGTTTTTAGAAGAGAAAATTGCCAAGTTATTAATCTATAATCTATAGTGATTTTTTAATGGCATTTTTATAAAATCCACATAGCGGTAGTAGATATGTTGACAAATTGAAGTTGCGAATTGGGCCTAACAATTGTAAGCACAGGGTCCTTAATTTAATTCGCCTAGAAAATTACATAATAAACGAACAATATATTTGGATATATCGAATCTGTAATACCTACCACCACATGCATATATATATGTATGAAGTTTCAACATCATACTAACACAAACACACTTTATAAACATTCACAATAATTATGTAGGCGTATTGGGAGTCATTAAATTTGTCATATTCTTTACTATAACTTTTTTTACGTATCCGATTTTGCTCCAAAAATAGTTAAATATTTTTTTAATCTGATAGTTTTCAAAAAGTCTCAGATTCTTACTAAACCTTTGTTGCTGGTTAAATAAGTTGGTTTAAATAGCAAAGGATTATGGAAAATAATTTGGCCAAAATTGATTGAATTTAGATTATTATTTTGGCCATTAGAATGTTTTCAGTAGACAGACAGACAGACAGACAGACAGACATGGATAAATGGACTCTGGTTTTGTCCTTCACATTTGGATATTATTTTTTTATATTCCGAGCAATTCAGAATTATTTTCAATCATTTAACGATGTTCTTCTGTCCATCCTGACATGTAAAAGTTGTGAACAATTAACAGCTTAAAATTTTAGATATATAACGATCGAATTTGGCACAGATGATTTTTTATAACAAGGATAAAACCTACTTAAGGATTGGTCTAATATTTCTCGTAATTCCCATACAAATGAGCTCCCAAAATCGGGGTTTGAGCTTAATTTTGGCACAAATATTATTAATCCCGATTAATGGGAAGAGCGTTGAAGAACTGGCCAATAAAGGTTCTTACATCGGTTGTAAGGGATAGAACAACTAATAGCCACACGAACTTCATCTTGTATCTTGTGATTTTTTGGAACGATTGTCGATTATCCTATCAAATAATAACTGTCGTAATATAATTTTGGTGATCATTGTTCACTGTTTGATTGATACACTAGTGGGAGATTAAACATTTTAACGATTCTGCAGAAGTTGGAAGGCAATTATATACTTTCTGCACAAATGCCCCTCTCTCTTTGTTTTGGGGACTCTGTCCCAGTTATTACATTTATTCATGATTGAACTTAGATCTTCGAAAAACTATAGTTTAAGCCTCAGGTTAGATCGATATGAATCTGTATGATGATCTTGATTTTTCAACTATGAATCGAACTCTATAAATACAGCACTATCGTTCTTATTTCTAGATTCATCATCGACTATTCATAGCTAATCACTGCCTAGATTTATTTCGATATATTTAAGGAAAATAATCTACTTCAACAATATAATCTTATGATCATTCATCTGGTTTTTATGACATTTAGTCTTACTGATGTTTGAAGAGCCAATATCCACACTGAAAACTATATTATAAATCTTTCTGTTTCTATTATCTAGTATTCGACCTATTTTTTTGTAGAATTACAAACATGATTAAGCCTAGATTTTAATCACTAATTTTATTGCAAAAGATCAGCTATTTTTGGAGGTACTTTTCAGGGCAAAAGACTGTTAAGTGGTAAAAAATAGCTGGTCGGATCCAATTGTCGTGAGTTTTTGTACTATTATATTTTCAACATGGTAACTTAAAATCTTAAATGTTTTATTATCTAGTGAATAGTACTAATTCTGCCTTTAAGCGATTTATAATCAGATCATACTTGACAAAATTGCCAGAGCTATAAAGAGAGGGTACTAAAATACACTTAGAAGTGGTGCATCATGAAATAACATTTTCATAATGCACCATTAATATTAACAAGCGTTTGGTACTAAAGTTCCATCTTCTATTCTAATTCAAAAGGGGCACTTTCACCTTCATTATCCTCATTTTTATCAAGATGATTTGTTAGTTTTATCTTTTAACTGATCCATATTATTTGATATCATTCACGCTGATTAAAATAATTAAAAACAATAAAAATTGTCCCTTTAAACTTCAAAAGGCAATGTACATATTTGATGTACTGTATTATCAATTAAACTTTATTATTAACATAAAGAGTTATGCAATTTAGGATTTTAAATAAATGTTTTTATTTTGATTTTCCAAATATTTTAAATCAATATAACACTGATTCTCCATATATTTTTCTTTCTATAAAAAATAAACATATATTAAATTAAACACATTATTTAAATTTAATATGGGAAAATACACATACAAAGCCTGTCAGAATGTACTGATTTACATAATTCAAATTTCTATTTTCATAACCGTCATCTCATTTATATTAAATATTAGTTTACTCTTTTTTATTAAATCCCTGTATTTAGTTGCACATATATAAATACTTCTTAAAATGTATTTATTTAAACATGTATATGTAATATACACATACATATGTATATAAAAATAAATGACATTCTCTTTTGTGTTTATGTTTTATAAAATTTATTTCAAAAATTTTAATTAAATTGTCAAAATTTTCATCATGTTTTCAGTATGTCTGTCTAACTGTATAAAACTATTTGTTTGTGTATTTATAATGAAGATACATGTATATGTGTGTATGCAAAATGATTCTATTTGTATAAACTCCACCAACACAACTGAGGCATTTTCATGTTACATACGTTAAATAATTGGAGTTTTCAAAAAGTTCGTGGGGCATATTAAAATAGATGTCTGTTGAAATCAGGTCAGGCAGTTATAGAAGACATGTGGCGAAGTCTATTTGTAAGAAAAGAGTAATTAACGAAGAATAACCAGATGGACAGTTATAATCTTTGCTTATGACAATGCTCTACCACATATTGCTAAATCGATTAAAAATATATTGGAAACACTGAATAGTAAGTTTCGGCCCACTCGCCAGATAGCGCAAACCATACTTTCCATGTGTACTACTGCTTCGATCGGTGCAGAATAACCTTACAGGCGATATAAGAACTTAGCTTGATTCACCCTTCACCTCATAACCAGATTAATTCTTTTAAAGGACGATGTTCTTAAAGCACCAAATAGGACTTTATTTCTATATCAAATGTTGGAAAGTCAGTGGCAGTTGCGATTTTTCTGTTATTAGGATTCACAGTCGTCTAAGGATACTGACCGACAATGGATTTGAAGAATACTTACGATGTCTTAATACTTCTGAAGCAGAACTAGTTATGAGAAGAGGGTTAAATGTCAATCCCCATAAAACATAAATTTGCTCGTTTACACGGAGAACAAATATTGCCAAATATGACAATAATCGCTTTTCCGAACAGAAAGGTCACAGTATCCAGTCTGATTAAATACCTAGGTGGTCTATTTAACAAGGCAAGTGGATCGGCCTGGGTACCTGGCCATGAAGAAGTGGTTGATAACGTAGAGGTAGACAAATTAGTTAACGAGGTAATATGATGATTTTTGAAAAGCTGATACCTGATAAATCCCATAGGAAACTTGTTTGGAATTTTAAAAGTGAGAGTTTTATAGGACGCCTCACCAGTAATCTCGAGTTTATAAACTGTAAACAACTAATCTAACTAACTTTCTACAATTTCAGTCCATTGATGTCAGAAGAAACAAAGAATATCATAATCGAGAAACATATTATGGTTAACAATTGCCCTTAAACCATACAATTTTCAAATAAACCTATACAATGCGGTCGTACCACCACAAAATATGGTTGTGCCACTACTTAATATGGTTATCTCACAATCATATTATGGAAGTTTATTTTGTTTTAATTAGAACAAACTGTTATAACTTAGTCTTTATCAAAATAATATTATTGTTAATTATTGACCATAATTTTATTACAATAACAAATTATTTTCAAAATTTATTTTAAATTGAATTTTATATAAAGATAAACTTTTCATATAAACTAATTTACAAATGCCGCATATTATCAAGAGAAATAGAAAATTATATAGTTTGGAGCTAATTTGAGTGAAGTTTGATTACAACATGACATCTTACCGAGATAATATAGCGAAAGATTATGAAGTGGCAAAATAAAAAATCACTTATATCCTGCATATTTGGATGGTTTTATTAAACCCAAAAATATGTTAAAGATAATAAACCTGCTTAACATCAAAATCAATATAACCCCATTATGATCAGATAAGATCAAATAACATCTCTAGTATTTTGAGCATAAACTTTTGCATACCAAAATCTGCGATTACAGTCCAAAGTGTTATACTTATACATTCCATAAAAGTAAACTTTCCTTTCAATGAATAATGTGGATATTTTTCTTCCCAAATTAATTTGTATACCCTCTTCACCACTTGTGGTGGTAGGTTAACTTTGTCATGTCATGTGTAATGCATGGGTGAATCTTTTAAGACCCCATAATGTATATACATATTCTTGCATCAAATCAAAATCTGCCAGCTATGTCTGTCCGTCTGTCCAGACACTCTCTTTCTGTCTGTTGTTAGCACGCTAACGTCCACAATAACTGACAGAGCTCAATGAAATTTGACGTGGAGATTATTGCAGATTGTTCTATCTTATTATACCTTCCATCAAAACAAATGGTGAGAGCGTATATAAACTTTGTTATTCCATGTAGTTCTAAAAAGGAATAATCTCAGATCTCATTATGTAAAAATATTATTGCTTCAAATTAAAATCTGAGTTGATTTACCTAAGTCTGTCTGTTGTTGGCACGCTCACGTATACAATAATATACTGATTATTTTTTTAATATATAAAATCAACAAAATTGGTTTTGTATATTAAAAGATATTGACCGATATCTGGAAAAACCTCTAAGTTCAAGCGAAAAACGAAGAACGTGAAATTCTCAATTATAAATCAACAAATCAGAATGAAATTTTGCTATAATATTAAGTTATATATATTTTCATTACCATTCCAAGAATTAACAAAATCGGTTGAGTAGAAAAAAGTTTTGACCAAAAATATAAAATAACAAATTTAAGACTCGTTAAGGTTTCTTTTGTTATATAAGACAAACTTTCATATATTGTATGCGTATATGTGAGTGTATATATATGATTACTATACTTATTGCATACTATTAAAGATGAAGTGTATTTGAAATACTCCTTACTGAAAATACTTTGTAATTATACCGCCTATTTCCAATGATATTTAAAGATACAAAGAAATAACAACAATACATTTAATTAAAACTTACAATTGAAATAACATCATTAAATCCCAGTTCCACAAATTTCACTTTCCTATTGTATTTAAAACTCAAATACAAAAACTACAAAAACATACATATTCATAGATTTAAATCAAGTGTTGATTACTTTTATACGGGTATTATTTGTTATGGTCCCTAAAGGTGTTTTCTTAAATAGTTTTTTATTCGAAACTTTAGTTTTCATTTATTTTTATACCCTCCACCACCACAAGTTGTGAAGTGGGTATATTAACTTGGTCGTTTCGTGTGTAACGCTAAGGAAGAATGATCTTAGATCCCATAAAGTATATATAATTTCTTGGATCAAATCAGTACCTGAGTCGAGTTAGCCATGTCCGACCGTCTTTTTCTTTGTCTGTCTGTTTTTGACACGCTCACATCCACAATTGTTGATGGAGTTCAATGAAATGTGGTTATTGTTCTGAGAAGTCTTCTACTTAAAACCAGTAAAATCGGTTCAGTATATTAAAAGATATAGATCGATGTCTGAAGAATCTTTTAGTTCAAGCAAAAAACTTTAAGAAAAATTTTGCCAAAAAATTAAGCTTTATGTGCCTCATTATTACCCAAAATTATCAAAATCGGTTCAGTAAAAAATATATGTGTTATATTTAAGAAAAACTATTATATTAAGTATACATATGTGAGTGTATATGTGAGTGTCCTTGTAAAGACATAGAAAACATTTAATTTACACAAATTTATGGTGAAGGGCGTTGAAGATTCGGCTTAGCCGAATATAGTATTCGTAGTTGTTACATTTTACTTGTTACATGTTACAAAAGTTTTGAAAAAAAATTACAAAATTTATACTTTTATAACACTTGATACTATAATAATGAATTTACAAAACACGTAGTAAATCTCTATATAAACGTGTGTGTGTGTGTTAATATGATTGTATGGTCACCTGGATGTGTGTATATGTTACATAAATATTGGTTACATTTATCAGTAATTACTTATGTTTGTATATTATTGTATACGATTGTGGGTGTCTTAAAATTATGTTATTGTAATATTGTTTTTATAGAAGTGTACATATGTATATGAATTAGTTGATTAGGTTGAATATATACATACATATATTATTTATATGCACACATGTATATATGTAATTATATAACTAACTTTTATGTATTATCAAACATTTCCTATACTTGTCTATTTATCTTTCCATCATTTCGAATAGGTATGTGTTTGTATACATTCATATCTATTTTATTCATATTTACAATTTACAGTGCACAATGGGGCGACATTGAAAATTTTAAGTACTGAAATCTAAAAGTACGAACGTGATTTTTTTTCAAACCCAGTTCTGAGAAATTTATTAAGGGCTCATTTGTAATTCAAATGTATGATGTGTTTAAACCTGACCTTGACAATTAAAAATTCCCACTTTACCATATGCAAATACCCAAAATTCCAATCTTTATGAAATGTATTTAATGATTTGTTGATTTAAATTATGACTCTTATGCGAAAAATGGCATCTGCCTTTTGGGCTACATGCCTCAACATGTTGCTAAATAATATTTATAATTTAATGACGATTCCAGATTTGCGATTTGAGAACTTATTAAAGACCTTTTAACCAAGTGTTTAAAACTGACCAAATTTTGATAGGGTTTCTGGACAAACTTATCTGATATTATTTGATTATTTTTTGTCAAGGTAAAATTAGTAAAAAATTACTTCCAGGTTGATGTCGGGCGATTAAGGAGTATAATAATTGGATTAAATGACAAAGTTTTTGAGCACTTTTATGCAAGTTATTCTAAAAAATATTTTCATATATTTCCTCATCAATAAATACCAGTTTCTCAATACCAGACACCAACATATTAAGATACCAGCACCACCATGTTTAACAATCGCCTGAATGTGTTTTTCCTGCAAAGCCTTTTTTCTTTGTATTAAAAACGTCTGTCTGATTTATATATGGAAAATTTGCATTAAGTTGAGAATATTATCTTACCATAAGACCATACATTGTCCATACATTGTGGACTTTGGATCGTCTTCAAAACGTTTTATTATCCTAGCAATGAGCCAATTATGTGAAATTCCCATATAATGAGCCAATTATATGAAATTTGGCACAAATAATTTGCTAATCGTCATGAAAATATTTTGTTATTTTTATTAATATCAGTTCATATTTTGTTTTAGCTCCCATATAATACTCCATTCTCGGAAAAGGGTTTGAGCTTTTAAAACTTTTTATAAAAACTAATTATTTTGAATTTGGATGCAATTAATTTTCTAGATCTGCCTTATATACTTTATTAATTTGAACAATATCGGTCCAAATTTTGATATAGCTTCCATATAATGTCCCTTCCCCGGACGTTATATAGGCACAATGATTTATTTTTCTCTAATATATATTGTTAATTTAAACAATCTCAGTTCATATTTTATTATTTCTCCAATATAACGCCCCTTCACGGAACACGGGTTTGAGCTTTTAAATACACTTAAAATAAATCCTAATTGTATTGAAATTCGTAGCAATTTATTTCTAACTGTCTTCAATATATGTTATTAATCTGACCATTATCGGTCCATACTTTGTTAAAGCTCTCACATACTTATCTTATCCTTATTCCTTATTATTAAATTAAAATAGGCCATTAAAGTCTATAGCTCGGTGCCAATATTTGTAGGTAATTCGAGGCATCAAAACTCTGTTCTTTACCAGTCTATGTTACCCTACTTCTAAACCTGTCAACATACATTTCACTGCTGTGATGTTAAAAACTCTAATGAAAATCTAATCTCCTGTTTTATTATGATATTTTTTTTCCACAAACTTTTTATTTTATCCCATAGTCCATAATTGTAATGTGAGTATATGCGTTTGTGTGCTCATTGTAAATTGTATTTATTTTGAATTTTAATTAAATATTAATTAGAGTTTATTTGTTGACTATGAATAAATAAAACATGTGAAATGAATAAAATATATAGTTTTTCTTTATTTCTGATATCTATTGCTTAATCTGACTTATTTGAATTGCAATTGTTATCATTTGTTGTCATGTCATAATAAAATTTATATTTTCTCTGAAATTTAAATTTCAGGTTGAAATTCATCTTTTTATTATTTAACAATTATTTTTTGTGTTTCAAAAAAAAAAAAAAAAAAAGAAGAGTTTCATTGTCAAATTTAATTGATAAAATTAGATTATAAATGAAAATTTATCTAAATCTTAAATAAGTCATTTTATAACAATAATATGAATACAAGTAGAAGATTTTCCAATTTACTTGGGGAGCACAAATATTAATAAGGTTCGGGTTTGGGGGAAGGTCTTCAAACTTATTTAAATTTGTCATTTTCGGACATGAATTTTTTATTTAATTTTTGGTCATTGTGAATGAATTATATATATTTTTGTGGATCCGGTAAAAAATTATATAATTTTAAAATACAAATTGGGCAAATAAAATTTACTTTTTTTTGTCATTTTTGCAAAAAAGCTGGCAATATTTTTTCATTTAAAAATTCACTTTTTTCTTCTTGACTATAATTTGTATACTCTCCACCATCACAAGTGGTGGTTCCATGTGTAACGCTAAGAAGGAATCATGCAAGACCCCATAATGTATATATATTCTTACATTACATCAAACTCCAAGTCGATTTTGCTATGTCTCTATAAGATGTACAGTGAAATATGGTAACATATATTAAAACTGAATTTCTAGATTTCGATGGAACAGGTTCATATATAAGGACATTTTAAGCCTAACTATTCAGGGCAGTGGTTTAATAAAGGTATCAAAACCAAATATGGTGCGTTAATTGTTAATTGTCAAACTAAAGAAATTGGAACAAATTTAAAATCCTTTTCTGGGAAGAGGTCTTAAATTAGTAACATATTTATGATAGTTGGAGCAATAATTGTGCCGAATATTAATAGATTTGTCTCAAGATTATATTCAAAATTAAATTGGTTCAAATTCTTTTAAGTTCAAAACATTTTTTCGCAAAATGGCGTTATATGGGAACTATATCAAAATATGGACCGATGTTAATAAAATTTATGACATATATTTAAGATGGTTACAAAATTAATTGTGTTTTAATAGAATTGGTTTATATTTAAAGGTTTTATAAGCGATAAGTTTAATAAGCAATATATTTCGGGAAGGAAACTTATATGGGAGCTAGATCAAAAAATGAATCCAGCACAATCTAGATTCTTCGGGATTGTTATTATTGCAAAATAAACATTTAATGTAAATTTCCTTAATCCTTAATAAATTCTAAAATTTCCTTAATCCTTAATAAATTCCAAGTATATTGCAAACGATGAACTAAAATCTTGATTTGTAATTAAATACATTTCATCTGATATAATAACATTATTTCATTAAAATAACATTTGAAATAACTCCAGATTTCTTTAGTTTTTATTAATAATTACTAAATGTAATTAAATTAAACAATTAACTAATTACAATATGGAGTTATTATAGTTTTGTTACATAAATATAGATTTTCATAATTGTAATAATAGAATTAATCTCTTCATTGTTTTCATTTTGAAAAGTATTTATATTTACAAATACTTACACATACATGTAAGTATTTCCTTGAATCTTACCTGTGTTTTAATTATTATTGATTTTAATATTCAAATATTTATAATCTGCAAAGAAAAAAGAAAAGAATAAAAATAAAAGAATATTATTGTTATAATAAATATTTATTAATCATTTTATTTTTAAATTTATAGATTTTTTTCAATAATTATTATTTGTTTATTTAATCCTGGTACGGTTTCAACACTTTTTTTACTCTTCATAAGATCAGGTCTATCAAAGAGTTAAATTGTAATTTTTTCAAAAAGATTTTTATTTTTTACTGGTTCTGTGAGAAGAGTTTTATTCTTAAAAATGATAAAAAACCAAAAAAGAGCGAAGTCCAAAAATAAACAGTTCGAAGTCATGTGTGGCAGTCAAAACAGTTTTTTTATTAAACTGAAAAAGAAATGTTTGTATGTTCACAACTCTTGTATGGATATACAAACGTATTCACATTTTAAAATATGTTTACATTTGTTGTATGAAGTTTTATGTATTTTTGTAATTTTTTTAAATATTAAACAACAACTCTTAGTTTTATTGCGAAAAGAAATTTGTTTGTGTGCTTCGGTATGCACAAGCACATTATTTGTTTTCTTTTCATCCATTTCGCATTTTTTAACGAGTTAAAAAATAATCTTCTTTATTCTTAATTAAAAGAAGATTAAAATGAGATAAAAGTTTAAATCGAAAAAAGTGTTTTTATTCTAATCTTCGCGAATGAATATTAAAAATTAAGAAAATTTGAACTTAAAGATTTTGCTCCAAGTTTTTAATAATCTGCATTAAATGAAATAAAATTTAAATTTTTAAATATTGAAACTATAGAAGTTTTGAATGCCTGAAACTATAAATTAAAATATATAGAAAAAATTAATATCATTTGATTTATAGTTAAATTAACAAATTGGCAAATATGTACAATGAAAGAAAAATTAACACTAATTGAAAACAAGCAAAAATACTATATTCGTCTATGTCGAATCTTTAAGATCCACTACCATTGATATACCACAATGAAATTTGGCCTGAGTATTTGTAATAACTAATAAAACAGTACTGTACTTCATTAATAATTTCCAAAATTATCAAAATCACTTCATTAAAAAAAGATATAGCAAAAATACAACTGATATCATGACCCAGATAGGTATTCCGTGTTTATGTTAAAGAAAAACTTGTATATACGTCGGTGAGTGTACGTGTGAAAGTGTACGTATTAAACATATTTGTTTAAATATAATAAAGAAACAATTTAATAATTCATATTCAGGCGATATTTTATTGAGGTCTGCCAGTTATTCGGGATGTTAGCGTGCGAACAATATACAGACAGACGGACATAGTTAAATCAACTTAAATCATTCCTTCCTAGCTTTACATACGAAATGACCAATTAAAAATACCGTCTTCAGCAATTATTGTGGTAAATAGAGGATATTGCTCTCCACTACTATCGATTAAGAAATTATTGTGAGAACATATTGAATATTGTGCTTATAAAAGGACATTAATCCTCTTAAATTATCACAAAAATACTTCACTCCAACTTCAATATTATGCCAACTTTTATAAAATTTTCTGTAACTGTTTTAGATTTGTGCAAGATTAAAGGTATCGTTTGTAAGAGGGATATCACTATCCCATATCATGTCCCTTTTTATAGTATTAATTATTTTGTTACAAAGGCTTAATCCATGTCCCAAATTTCATGAAATTTTCCGTAGAAGTTAATGCAAAATTTAATTTTTTACTGGTTTTAAAAAAGGAAATTTCTTATGATATTAACTTCTTAGTATAAAAAAATTTAGGCCAATTTCATGGAGCTTTAGCGATTATAGTGGAAGTGAGCGTGCCAACAACAAGCAGACAAATGGGCCTAAGTAAATCGAGGCCTTTATGGAATTATGGTTGATTATAACCAAATCTATTTGGCTTTTTTCTACGTATCAAACTTCATTCTCTCTAAAGTGAATTACGTTATGTGGACCGAATGTAAATTGCTATGGGAACAGGATTTGAACTAATAAAGAATGTATATGTCAATAGTCCTGGGCTCAAAACAAAATTACAAATTTTTCTAAAATTATTATATGAAG
This sequence comes from Cochliomyia hominivorax, assembly GCA_004302925.2. Taxonomy (NCBI): domain Eukaryota; kingdom Metazoa; phylum Arthropoda; class Insecta; order Diptera; family Calliphoridae; genus Cochliomyia; species Cochliomyia hominivorax. The sequence continues at coordinate 72,870,286 of PYHX02000158.1, read as the reverse complement.
AGTGTTCATCATTAAATAAAGCTTAGCTGATTACGCCAAAATTTTAATGACGCCAATAAATTAATTTATTTGAAAATAAAAGGGACTAAAAATGGGGGTATAATTTCCCACCATGATGTTGCTCGAATACATGTTGCAAGCCTTAAAAAAACTTTTTATAAAACAGTGGATGGGAAGCATTGTATAATCCATTTTGAGACTAGAACTTTTTGCTCCTGTTTAACTCGATGCAGAATCTCCTTACTGTAAATCACATTCTATATCATATAGAAAATGGCTTGGTCCTTTTTTAACCATCAACAGATGCAGAAGTTTTAGAGTGGAATTCACATATTATCAGAAAGATGTGAAAATGTTGTGGTCAAAGATGAAATTTATTATGAATATTATTTCAAATTTATTATCTAATCTTTTTGGCCCAAAAACGTAGTCTATAAAATTGATGATCATCAGTTTTTTGTCGAAAAATTTTAAAACGAAA